>JAMJFZ010002944.1:747500-1145000 GCA_026225945.1 Cricetomys ansorgei
CACCTGGACCACGCCTGGGGAGAAAACTGCGAGGATGAGATAAAGCCAGACGTAGGCGAAGATACTCCAGGAGGCTGTGACGAAGAAGACCCTCAGGTGCTTGATCTTTCGGCTCTCCCCGGCCGGGATGACATACACGCACACAGCGATGACCACGAACATGTTGAAGGCGGCGCTGCCCACGATGGTGCCTGGGCCCAGCTCACCCGCCTGGAAGTTGTGGCCACAGACCTCAATGACAGACAGCAGGATCTCGGGCGCCGAGGAGCCCAGGGCCATGAGTGTGAGGTTGGACACCGTCTCGTTCCAGATGCGCACAGTGCCCACGCTGGTCTCCCCGTTGGCCTTGGTGATGGTGATCTCCTTCTCCTTGGACGTGATGACCTCAATGGATGCCATGAAGCGGTCGGCGATGATGGACACGCCCAGGAACATGTAGACCATGGCCACGAAGTACACCACAGCCCGCGCGGCCTTGTCCCCCAGCGACGGGTCGTCGGGTTCCCACACAGGCAGCAGCACCCCTGGCTGGCAGCGGTAGGAACCTTGGCAGCCGCCTGAGTTGGCATCGCTGTCGTTAGCGGGGGGAGGCGGCAGGGAAGGGGTCGGAGTGGCTTCCCCCAAGCAGCAGGGTGCCCCCAGGAGGAGCGCAAAACCCACCAAGGCCAGGAGAGCCATGGGGGGTGATGGGGTCCTGGGGGGAGGAGCAGGAAATCACAGTGAATAGATCAGACATCTCCCTGTCACTCAAAAGGCACGATGTGGGCTGGGGGTGTGGCTCAGTGGTAGAGCCCCTGCCTAGAATCCCCCAGTGAGGGGCTGGGGGCGTGGCTCACTGATAGACCACCTGTCCAGCATGTGAAGGCCCTGGGTTTCACCAGAAGCACCGTCCCAGTTTCTTAAGCTTGAAGACACGGTTGAGCTGAGAACAGCACAGGAGACGAGGAGACTCAGGGAAACAGAAATCACCACACCACGGACGTCCAGGAAAAGACACAGGAAGAAGGACAGAAGGGCCCCACGAAGTGCCAGAAACACAAAATAGTCCAAATACCTCGGGAGCCTGCAGCCAAACATCGCACGCTCTACGATTCAGCAGCTTTGCTCTTAGGACAACTTTATAAACCCGCCTCACCAAAAAGTCCCCAGGAGGACGTCCATGGCTGTTTCATCTGTCACAGAGCCAACCTCGGAGTAACCCTAAGACCCCTCGACAGTTAAATGCAGAAGCAGCGATGGAGTAGTATGCTGCCCTAAGCAGGGAGGGAACTGCGGCTGCGTGTGACGACACAGGGGACTCGGACCCTGAGCCCTGGGCCTTCGTGTAGGACTCTGGGCACAGAGAGCACGGAGAGAACTCTGTGTCAGCCAGGGCTGGAGACCAGGAGTCTCCACTGGGCAGCTCCAGTCACTGTGACCCGGCCCTTGGAGGGGCTGTGCGCGGTAGGTTCTGGGTCTGAGTGGCTATCTTTGTCTTTCTGCGTTTCCTATGTTTTCTTGCATTTTATTTATTTGGAAAGGGTGCACGTGCCATGGTCAAAGGAGAGGTGTGGAGAGAGAGAGCTGACTTCACGAGGTTGTCCTCTGGCCTTACATACACTCACAATAATCAATAAATAACGAGCACACGAGAACCCCCATCCACTCTCTTTCCAGAACATTCCAGAACATTCCAGAACAGAGCTCCTGTTCTGTTCCAGCCATTCCACCCCCTGCTGTTCCTTGCACGCCCCATGCAGATTTCTCCCTGGGGACCTCCAGCCCTCTCCTCCTTGGGGGTTCCTTCTTGAGTCACCTCCCCTGACCATCCTCTCCATGATGACACCCTGGCCTTTGGGGGAGGAGTCTTCCACTCAGTTCCCGGGGTCAAGACTCAGAGGAGTGAAGCAATTTGTGCAGGTCACTCAGCATCCACTCTCCCCAGAAGGTGCTCAAGGCCTGAGCTCTGGGCCCAGCCCTCATGTCGCTATGGCAACCCACTTGCCTATTATAGAGAAGAGACAGGCCGAAGGAGTTGTCACCTGAGCCTGCTGCCCTCTTAGAGATGCCTTGTGTGTGTGTGTGTGTAGGGGGGGGGATGGCAGGGGTGCCTCCAGCCTCGAGTCTCCAGGAATTTCCACCTTCCACATTAGTCTGAAAACTTCCTTTCGAAGTCTAACCCACAGCCTGCCCTCGACTCACACCCACAGACCAGGAGCCTGCTTCTCTGGGGGAGGAGGCAGCATGTTGGCAGAACTTCCCGAAAAGGACTGAGTGTGTGTGTGTGTGTGTGTGTGTGCAGGCATGGGCGGGAGAGGGCTGATGCTTAAAGGGGCCACTGCACAATTAGCCCCCTAGGCGAGGCCCCTAATGATATATCCAATTAGCAGCCCTAATTAGCAAAGACTCAGGCGTAATTACGAACCCACCAGGATCCCAACAGACTCCCTTGTGCTTTTCTCTCCTCCCTCTTTGGCTTTTGGGAGAAACAGGGAAGACCCTGCAAGTCAAGAAACCCATCTAACTACATCTAACTGTCTCATTCGGGGAGTGTGAGAAGCCTGGGAAGTCCTAGCTCAAGTCTAGTCGGTTTTTCCTCCAGCTGCGGTCCTCCAGGAAGACCAGGGTTAGTGGACTAGTGTTTGTCTGCCCAGGGGCAGGGTCACCTAGTCTATTCAATCCCTTTTGCTGTCACCCAGAATCCCCCTCCCTCCTCACTCTCCGGGTCTTGGGAGAGAGAGACCCAGCAGAGAAAGCGCTAGATAAATATTTGTGTAACACACGGCCAAGAGGCCTGAGCACTGTCTGTCTGTGGCCGAGGCAGCCACAGGCTTCCGCCTCTGTGCCCTGAAAGCTAATCTGGGTGTAGGCTCAGCGGCAAAATGATCAGGTTGAGTCCAGGAGGGAGCAGGCAGGGCAGATGGTAGCACCCTCTCAGGGCTCGGAGATGATGGCATTTCCAAAGCCATCTCTCTCCCCAACCCTGTGGGCTGGTGGTGAGTGTCCTGTTCTGCCTGCCTGCCTCTGGGGGATTCTTGGAAGCCAAGTGGGACCCTTCTGTGGGGTCTCTCAAGGCAACCACGGCAGGGTGAGGACCTGGGGTGTATCTGACTGCTGGGGGTGTGAAATTCAGAGTGGTGACACAGAATTTAGAACACACACACACACACACACACACACACACACACGGTCTGTCCCTCCACCAGCCACACAGGGCCCCCACCACACACAAAGAGGCGCCAATTGCAGAACGGTAAACTGAGGCCGGCAGGGGGAGAAAGGACTTGGCCAAACCAGAGGCAGAACATTAATGTGGCGTTACGGCGTTGGGGATCCTAACCCAGTGATCTTCTAAGCCATCTGGAATCCCCACGCGCCTGCCACACAGGGCGGGGACCTCGTGGGCACGCGCAAGCTCACCCCAGCTCTGGCCCAGGTGTTGGCTGGCGCCTCGCCCACCTTCCCCAGAGCCCTTCCTGGGGGAAAGAAACGCCAGGCTGAGCTCCTCCGTCAAGCCCACAGGAGGTGGCTGCTTTCCCCGCAAACCTGGCTGTGAGAGGCAGGTGTGAAGCTGGAGCGGTGGAAGTGAGACTGTGAGGAGGACCGGTCCAGCTTGACCTCAGAGCAGTGATCAGCAGTAGGAAAGTGTCTCGGAGTTGTCCGAAGAATGAATGGACAGACAGGGAGAGGTTCTGGAGTCAGACTTTAGAAAGGACTGGTCTAATGTTACTACACAGGTCAGGCTGTAGGCAGGACCTGCCTCGGAGTGTCAGTGTTGGGGGGAGGATGGAGAGACCTGGGCTAAGGAGGGGCGAGGACGAGTTGGGGCCACTCCAGGCCCTGGGGGGGGGAAGTCCACACTGCGGGGGATCGGCCTCCTCCGGGTCCCCGAGCATCAGGGGCGGAGACAGAGGTGTGTGGGTGTGAATTGGCTGCAGGCGGAGGGAGAGAAGGGGAGAGACAGAGACCCGGGTGCCCAGAGACGGACAGACAGACACACATACACATGGCGCACGGGGACAGCGGGGCAGCCAGGACCCGAGCCGGGGCTCGGGAAGCCCCCGCACCTGACGACGCGGCGCCGCGCGGGCTCCCGCAGCCCCCGGGGCTCGGGGCGGCCGCGCTGGGCTCTTACCTGCCGTGCGGCCGGGCCGGTCCCCGCTGGGCCGCCGCGGTGGGCGCCTCGGCCCCGAGGAGGAGAGGGAGAGAGAGGGAGAGGAGCCGGGGACTGAGGGAGAGCAGGGAGGAGGGAGGAGAGGGGATGCGAAGAGGGGAGCCGGGGAGGGGCTGGGAAGAGGGCGGAGCCCAGGGGAGAGGGGGCGGGGACAGAGGAGCGAGGGGGGGCGGAGGGAGGGAGGAGCCCCAGGGAGGGGGCTAGACAGGAGAAGTAGGGGGCGTACAGCTCGGGAGGGGGTAGGAGGCGGGGACAGAGGAGCTGGGGCGGGGGGGGGATTCAGGGAGGAGAAGCCGCTGAGGGAGGGGGTGGGACGAGTGAGCAGGGGAAAGGACCACTGGCAGAAGGAAGAGAGGCTGGAGGAAAAGAGGGAGGAGCCAGGGAGAGGCGGGGCTTATGGGAGGAGCGGGGCTGGGGAAATCGCTGAGGGAGGAGCCATACGGAGGAGGCGTGGCCATAAAAGCTGGGGGCGGGGCCTCAGAGCTGGAAGCCGTGCAAGAGGGAGGAGCTCGGGAAAGGGGCGTGGCCAAGGGAGCTAGGGGGTCGGGGGAGGGCCCTGGCCAGGGAGGGCAGGGCTGCGGCTTCAGGTCGCCGCGGTCTCGGGGATCAGTACTAGAGGCCAAGGACAGCGGCGGAGGGTGCGCGCGCACGGACCCGTCTGTGGCATCCCCGTCCCACCCTGATCACACACATACAGCATCCCGTCCATACAAGGGCTCGGAGATGCAGTCATCGCTACAAATAGCCACAGGCTGGCAGACCTGGGGGGAGGGGGGCAGGAATGTCGGGCAGCGGCCCTTTCCAAGTTCACAGGCTCAGCCTGCTCAGGGCACCTCGCAGAAAGCAGGGACCTGCCACCAGAGCGCCCGGGCATCAGTACCGCTCCCACGGCTCCTACCCCGCCAGAACAGTCTCGCTACCAACCCTCAGAGGTAGATGCTGTTAGCGCCACTTCGACATTTCGCGGGTGGGGAAACTGAGGTAGCAGGTATTGGAGTGTGGCTCCGCGCTCTGTATCCTTAAGCACAGACAGCATGAAGCAGGCCCAGGCCGAGGACAACGTAGGAAGGGTAAAGGCCACCCGGTGTGGTGACACACACCTGTGACCCGGATTCAGGAGGCTGAGGCAGGAGGATGGTGAATCCCAAGGCACCCTCATAGCAAGACCTAGACCCAAAACAATTGGGGAGGGGGTCGAAGATGTTGATAAGTCAGCCGAGAGCGTGCACGAAACCCTGGGTTCCACCCTCAGTACTGTATGAACTAGACATGGTGGTGCACGCTTGCGACCCCAGCAACCAAGAGGAGGAGGTGGATCAGGAGTCCAAGGCTAGGGAGCCAGCCTGAGCTACACGAGACCCTGCCTGAACTTATCCCCAGACCGCGAAGTCCTAGGATTCTGAGGACAAATTCCTAAGCCTACAGGTGGCTGAACACAAGTAGCTGTGCACGTGTAAGCACACGCACTTGCAAGCACACACCTCCTCACTCACCACCGCTAACCCACAGCGAACCCCAGGCTAGGCTCCCTCCCTCCACGAGACAGGTGGCAGGTGCCGGAAGCCCGAAACGGTGCAGCAGGGAGACAAGGCCGCCCCTGCCAGTAGCCTGTGTCCACTGCCAGCTCTGGCGGCAGGACACTCTTGGGCCTGCTGCCAGAACCGGGAAGTTCCAGCTCCCTGCAGCTTCCCACGCCCGGGGCTGGCTTCTCCTAGAGGTTGGAGCCTGGGGAGTTGGGAACTCGGCATCTGATCTCCGGAGGCCGCACCTTTGCGGTGAAGGAGGGAGGCCAGGTTTACAGGACTTTCCCTGGCAGGAGTGACCGGTGCCAACCAAACCCCGCAAACATATGCACTGCCAAGGAAGCAGGTGTCCCACACAAGCCCCACTCAAGCCTAGACTCACTCTGAAACTTACCAACCCCACTGACCCCAATTCTATTCCTGGTCTGGGGTTGGGGAGGTAACACTTCCTGCTTGGCTACCTTCCCCTGAGCCTTGGATTGGAGACCCTGAAGGAACCATAGGGCCGTGACTGCCCGTCTCCCTGCTCTTCAGTCGAGGTGTACCCAATACCCACTTAAGCGTGCTATCTCCTGGGGCCTGTCTGCCTTGGTCTAGCTTTAACACCCCCTCTCCAGCAGAATCTATGCTTGATTACTTTCTGCTAGGGTCTAGCCCTGGCCCTTGTGCAGACTAATCGCTTTTCTTTTGAGACACCTCTTCCCTGACCAGACTGGACCAGTAACCTGATCACTTCTGCCTTTGAGCTGAGGGAGCCTGCAGAAACCCCTTACCAGAAAGACTGCCTCAGTCTCCACGGGTCTCTCAGGAGACCCACTGGGGCCCAGAGCCCCTCCTGGTCAGAGATCTCCTACCCTTTACTGCTGACTCCTCACCTGCGCTCCTTTTTATCCTGGATGGAGACAATGAACCCAGAGGCCTCTGGCGCTGGTGGCTCCGGTGGCTCGTGCCTGGCACCAGGCTTCCCGAGTTTAGCTATCAGAGCAGAGAAAGGCCCGTCGTTCTCAAAAAATGCAACCCTCCCGTTGTAACTTCCTTTCTTTCCTCTGGGTCTAACCTTGGACCCTCTCTGTGAAGTCCCCCTCAGTTCTTTGGGAGTGGATTCTGCATTGTAGAACACGGCATACAAGAAGTGCTCAATAGATGCTTGCCAGACAAAGGAAACGGAGACAGCTAGGATGGCTTTGTTGCTCTGCATGTATAAACAGTTGTCAGGGAACCAACCCCTGCTGGGACTGCCAGGGTGGGGGGGCTGCTGGGACTTCAGGGCGCTGGTTCGGAACACCCCTTTTCAAATGGCGCAGACAGGAGTGATCAGCTATGGTTGCACAGCCCATGGGGACTCCTGGCATCCCCCTTCCAGGGAGTCCGAGGGCAGCACTCCTCTTCTGAGATGCTACCCCCCAATTGATGACAGACATGAGATGCCCAGGCTTGAGAGGAGGGGAGTGCTCAGGAGGCTGGGGGCTCCTCAGGCCCGGGACCCACCCTGTCCCCAAGGCCCTGCTGGTGTTTCCTCTGCTCCACTTGACGATGAAGCCTGGACAAGACAAGCTCAGAGGCCTGGATCAGGCTGTGCTGTGAGGACAAAAAAGGAGGTAAGCTGAGGCAGCAGAGGGTACATGTCAGACTACAATGGGGGCGGCAGGGGCTCAGCCACAGTGGGAGGCAGAGTGTAGACCACAGGGTGTTGAGTGAGAATGGGTCTCCTAGGGAGAAGCAGAGGCCAGACTCAGGGGGAGGAGCTTGGGTCAAGCCCAAGGGGCAAAAAAAAAAAAAAAAAAATTAGACCCAAGTGGAAAGGCTGGGCACGGTGCGAGGGCGGCTGAGGCAGAAGGACCGTGAATTTTGGGACAGCCTTGGCTACACAGTGTGACTCTATCTCAAAAACCCAAGGGCTGGGGGGCATAGTGCAGTGGGCTTGATACCAAGCGCCACACACGTAAATTAGTAAGAGGAAAGGAAGGGAAGGGAGGGACTAGAAAGTGATCAGAGGGAGAGACAGAGACCTTTCATACATCAGGAGGTACATGAGGCTCAACTGTTAGAGAGCAGCTGAGGTTAGACCACAGTGGGAAGGACAAAGGTGAGTTCCTGGCAGCAAATGAGAGGTCAGCAGAGCAAGGACCAGTGGAAGTGGGACACAGAAGCTGAAGTTAGACCTCAGACAAGTTCCCCAGGGCTTGTGAGCTAGCAGCCTAGCTCAGGGTTCAGCAAGACACTCTGCCTCAAGAGAAAAGGATAAAGGAGGGCGGGACACCTGAAATCCTCCCTGGCCTTACATGCACACGTGTGTGCAAGCACACACACGCACGTGCACACACATGCATGCATATGCACAGACACACATGCATTCATGCACACACACATGCATATGCACCCACACACATGCATGCAAATGCATGCACAAAGACACACACGCACATGCATGTGCACACGCCCACATGTGCACACACATGCATATGCACACACACACACGTGCACACACATGCATATGCACACAGACACACACCTGCGCCACACACACGAGTGCACACACATGGACACATGCACCACACGCACGCACGCACGCACGCACACGTGCACCACCCTCCCACCATCCCTGACAAGGCCCCTCAGGCAATGGCAGCTTCTTCCTTGGCCACAGCAGACCTGGTACCTGGAGGATGTGCACCCCTTTCAGGGACACCACAGCCAGTTCCCGCAGCCCATCCCCAGTCAGGTCCACGTGGGCCATGGCCAGCAGGGGGCTGGCGAAGGTCCTCCGCCACAGCAGGTGGAAGCCTCTGCCGGCCTCAGGCAGCCGGTGGTACTTGTAGCAGAGCAGCTCCTGTGGGGAGAGGGGTCAGGGTAATGCAGGCCGAGGAGGGTCACTGCAAGGACACAGGCCTGTCTTTCAAGACTCACCTGTCCATAGGTGGCCACCAGGACTTCTGGCTCTCCATCTAGGTCCATGTCAGTGACCAGGCCACAGAGGACACTATCGAACTGGTCACTGCTGGGCAGGAGAAGTTGGTCTTCCAGGCCCTGGTTCAGAAGGTCCCTGAGGGTTCCCAACACAGGGGAGAGCTAAGGTCAGATGGCAGAGCCCTGCCACCTTTGGTCCCTAAACTGTAGGGGATGCCCAACTGGCTTCCTTTGAGGTTGGACCCTCTTCTCTGAAGCTGTGCACCTTGATTTCGATGTGGGTACCTCTGAAGTCCCAACACAGGGCCAACCTGTCACTCCAGTGGCTGGCCTGGAGAATCTACCCTTTAGACTCCATTCTGAACGCCCCATTGTGCTCCCAGCCGTATCGCACGGTGGCTCCTGGAGACAGGGGTGCCCTGGTCCCTCACCTAAGCATCTGGTGCCTTACAGAGTAAGAGAACTCTGCGCTTGCTTTGACATTTTCACCCCCCACCCAGAGTGTGCCAGTGGGATGAAACTAGCTCGCAGGAGCGGATGGAGGTGTGCGCACGCGTGCATGTGCCCGTACTTGAGGGGGAAGGTGGAGAGGGAGGGGGAGGGGGAGGGGGGGACTGGGGATGTAGCTTATTTGGTAGAGTGTGGCATGAATGAAGCCCGGGTTTGATCAAGCACCACATAAACTGGGCGTTGTGGTGCATTCCTATAATCCCAGGACTTGGGTGGCAGAGGCAGGAGGACCACGAGTTCAAAGTCATCATTAGCTACAGAGTTGGGGGCAGCCTTGACTTTATGAGATCCTGTCTAACCACCCCGCTAACCGCAAACACACAAAGCTGACTGCCTATTTTAGCATTACAAATTCACAATTTTTGGTGGCTTCAAATCCAAGATGGCAGGAGGATTGAGACTACGGAAACTACCAAGCTCTACACGCCAAGTGTCTGCTGGCACCCCTGGTCCACCCATCCCGTGGATACATAGCTACCCTTAACAGATCCTCTACAAAGTTCAGGTGTGAGCACTCTTTCCTCCTCCCTGATCCCACATCCCTTCAGACCCCAACCACGCAAGGAGCATTTAGAGAATGACAAGGTTAGACCACACACACCACACGGGCACGAGGTTAAACTGCACCCACAAGCCCCAGGCATCCTCACCAGTACACCACAGCTGGTTCCAACATGCTGGCAACAAGCAGACTGTATTCTTCCCGCTGGAGGCTGTCCTTGGTTGCTATGGAAGAGACGGGAGTTGGAGGGTTTGTGGGGATTTGTAACTGAATTCTGAAACCTGTTCTCTTAACCCAACTGCTACTGAGACAGATTCCTACCTGTAACCGATTCCAAACTTGTAACCAATTCCCACTGTGCCTTTTTTACCCTCTAGCTCTAAAGAGAGAGAAAGAAAAGAAAGAAATCTTCACCGCTCTTGCAGGCGGTCTTTAAGAAAGAGAGAAAGACATTCACTGCCGTTTTTGTCTGTCCTTAGCTTGGATAACAGGAAGTGCAGAAGGAACGAGCTGAACTGAACTAACATCTTTCAAACCATCCCACCGACTGACGGCCAACACTCTCCTTTACAACTTAAGCAAAATTCCCAGAAGTCCAAGCGGCATATAACCATAAGGAGAGCTGCACAGGACAAAAAGCTTCTTGGCAAAGCTTCTTGCTACAGGGACAGGCTTTTCCTTACTCCCTTCTCCCCATCAAGTAAGAATGCATGCAGGCTAGACCCTAGGACAGAGATCCAAGATTTTCTCTCTTAGGGGCTGAACTATAAAATGACTGTGGCCAGACATTAGAGAGGTGTTCGACGAATATTTTTCTTTTGAAGTCTAAAGTTAGAACACAACAGGAGAGACAAAGGTTAGATCAGAGTTTAAATCTAAGGTTAGATCAGTGTTAGGATGGGGGGACCATGCTGAGAAGGCAAAGGGCAGGTCACGGAGGATGTCAGTGTATGACAGACCAAGGTCAAGGAGTAGGAAGAAACGAGCCCCTGAGGGTGGGGTCAGACCATGATTGACAGAACAGCTGTTAGTCCACCAGGGCGTGAGAAGTTTGGGGGTAGTGAACGTAAGATATTATGAGGAATAAAGGTTAGACCACAAAGGGAAAGGAGAAAGGAGAAAGTCCAAGGCTAGACCAAAGTGGGGAGCATGAGATTGGATGCCAACAGAAATGATCTGGGTCAATCTGGGGCACAGTTTACAGCTGGAGAGGGGTCCCAGGAGGCTCATGCAGTCTGGACGCTTAGGGTGGGGACAGCTGAGCCTGTGGAGCCCACTCTCCAGACTCCATGCCTGGAGCTCACCGTCGGGGGTCGACAGGCTGAACACGATCACTCGGGAGATGGGCCCGTCCTGGAGGATCGTCCATGTCTGCAAGATCTCTGTGTGGAGAGCAGAGACTCAGAGACCTGTCCCCCCGCCCCGTTGGCTGGGCTTGTCGCCATCCCAGGCCTGGCTCTCACCTTGATTCTTCTGGTCCACATGAGCCACACGCACATAACCACTCTGGCAGCCCAGAGCTGAGAGCCGCCGGGATGAGCCAGGGAGGTTGTGGACATCGAGCCAGAGGACACTGGTGGGAGGGTGATGGATGGGTGGATGAACAGGGAGACAAGCCAGAGCCCCAGCCCCATCTCTGCTTTCCAGGAGCACCCCTCCCTGAAGCACCAGGACCCTGCAGCCAGATTCCCTGGGAGCCAGTCCCCAACATACATGTCCACTGAGCCCCATCCTGCTTGCTCTGGGGACACCCAATCATAATCAACTTCCTTGAGGTCATACTGCTACCCGAGTCTTCTTTTTTTCCAAGACAGGGTTTCTCTGTTGTAACTCTGGCTGTCCTGGAACTCACCCTGTAGACCAGGCTGGTCTCGAACTCACAGAGATCCGCCTGCCTCTGCTCCCCTCCCACCCCACCCCCACCCCCGAGTGCTGGGATTAAAGGCGTGTACCACCACCGCCTGGCATCCCGAGTCTTCTGAACATGCTGCCCAGCTACTTTTTTTTTTTGAGACAAAAGTCTCATGCTAGCTTCCAACTCACGATAGAGCCAAGGATGAACTTGAACTCCTGACGTTCCTGTCTCTACCATCTGAGTGCTGGGGCATGCACTATCATGCCTGGATTTTAATGCCCTAGATTATGAGATGGAATTCGGGTTTTGAGCATGCTACGCAAGCATTCTGCGGAACAAAGTGACACCCCAGCATGCTTCCTGGCTCCTCTAAGGCCGCCCTTACTATGTGTTCTGCTAGAGGGCAGGCTGCCCTGTCAGGCTTCTCTGCAGTCAGGGTCCTGGGCCCTTCTCTGGCTGCGGGGGTCCCCTCCTACCTACTGGTCAGGTCCGTGAGCTCTGGAAACAGATTTTCCACCGGCTGCTCCTCAAACTGATGTAGCCCCTCGTTCTGGAGGAAGGAGACCCATCCCAGGCCCTGAAGTCAGTCAACACCCTCCCGCACGTGGGCCGCCACCGCGGGGGGATCCCTGCCAGACTAGGCCTGGCCTTCCTACCTCACCTCCTTGTAGAGATGAATGGCTGGATCGTTCCCGCTCAGGAGAAAGACGGTCTCCAGCTGGTTCCCAACCTGGACTCTGAAAGCAGAGAAATCTAGATTTGAGGTTCTAGATTTGCTAGAATCTCAGTGGGGTTCAACTTCTCTGGGGATTTATTTTGTCAATTTATTTTGAGAAAGGGTTTCGTGTGCCCCAGGCTGGTCTTTAACACACTATAGAGCCACAGTTGGCTTTGAACCTAATCCTCCTACCTATATCTCCCAAGCCCAGCCTGAAATGTGTATTTATAAAAACAAAATAAAAGAAAGGTCGTTTGCCTGCAAAGACCCTGACATTCAGGGACTCGTGTGCCATGTGTGCTTAGTGTTCTGCAAACTTGTGTGCACCAACCCTCGAGTTCCACAGCTGAGATTTCAGGGCTACCAAGCACAGGTGCTGGGAGCCCTGCTCTGAGAGCTCCCGACTGCTAGAGTCTCCCAGCTCTAGGAATAGGAGAAGGCACGCTAGCATGAGTTTGCAAAACCACAGCAAGGGATGCTGAGATGGCTCAGTGGGTAAAGACAACTGAATCACCCCAGGACCACACAGTGGAAGGAGAGAACCGGCTCCTGCAGTTGTTCTCTGACCCCTGCCAACGCGCCAAGGACCCTCTTGTACACAGTAAATATAAAAGAATCTATCCCAGGGCTCAGGAGGCAGAGGTAGGTGGATCTCTGGGAGTTTGATGGATCCTGGTCTACACGGTGAGTTCCAAGACAGCCGGGGTACATAGACTATGCCAAGCCAAACCAAGCCACCCAGCAAACCAGCAGCAACAACGAATCTTACCATGAGAACCTCTTCCCTCTGGAACCCCAGGATTCTGAAGCCCTATTTTTTGTCTCCTCTGGAAGATAGGAACTGTTTGAAATCTCCACCCTGACTATCTCAATGGATCATGCAAATCCCAGCATCTGGAATCTTCCAGACTCCAAATCTGGCAGGGCAGTGCTTGCCTGTGATCCTAGTACTGGGAAGGCTGAGATGGGAGAATTTCAAGTTCAAGGCTACCCTGGGCTATACAGTGAGGCTGTGCTTCATAATAATGTGTGTGCATACCAGTACACACTTGCACATCTATGCACACACACACACACACACACAACAAAACCCTTCATTTTTATAACTCTCATCTGCCAAACCAGGGTTGGTCAGTATGACCTGCAGACCAAACTCAACCCACTAAGTGCTTTTTGTAAATAAAGTTTTATTGGCACAAACCCCAGCCATTAGTCCACAGTGGCAGAACTGTGCAGTCATGATACCAATGTCTGAGCTTCAAAAACCTAATATTTACTAGCTGGGTCCTGACAGGGGAGAAAATGCAAAGAAAAAATAAATTTGCCAAACCCTGTTATCAGTGTCGTTCTGAAGTCCTGAGGTGGAACCCACATGTTTTGGGATTCTAGAACCTGAAGATTCTAGATGGTCTGCATTCTACATGCTTACAGTCCTTCTACAGACTCCCAGGAGCTGCTGGGTTTGACAGAACCTTTTTTTTTTTTTTTTTTTTTTTTGAAAGACAGGGTCTCATATAACTCAGGCTAGCCTCAAATTCATTATGGAGCCAAAGATGACCTTGAGCAAAATTCTGAACCTCCTCCCTCTATGTCCTGAGTGCTGTACTAAAGGCACAGACCACCAAGACTGTTTATGAGGTACTGGGAATCCAGAGCTTCGTGTGTGCTAGGCAAGTGTTCTACTGCCTGAGATGTATCCTAGCCTTCAAGTGCATCTTTTATCGTTTCTGTTGTTTTTGTTTTGTTTTTTGAGACAGGGTTTCTCTGTTGTAACTCTGGCTGTCCTGGAACTCACGCTGTAGCCCAGGCTGGCCTTGAACTCATAGAGATCCTCCTGCCTCTGCTTGGGATTAAAGGCGTGGGCCACCACCGCCAGGCTTATGACCCTAGGGAAGGACTCCAGGTCTGGGAATGAGATTTAGAACCTGAGTTCTAGGTGCTCAATGAACTCTCTGGAATGATCTGCTGAGAGGTGACAATGTGGTGGCTCCCTAGCCATCTTGGCTGCATTCACTCTGAAAAGCACCACTGGAACCAGAAGGGGGGTGGCCGGTGTATAGGTTCCAGGCGTCTACAGTCCCATGAAACCCCACTCCCTGATTATATTTCCCATCACTTTTTGGTCCCCCAACAGTACCTGTTTCCACCCCATCGTCTACTAAAACCCCTTTTATTTTCCAGATGGGGCACAAGCCTCTGAGTGCAAGGAAGGGGTCAGAGCACAGGTGCCCGGGGTCACTCACTCTGCGTGGCACAGCTGGAAAGGTGTGAACTGGAGTTCCAAATTCAGGCAGCTCTCTGCAGAAGGACACAAGCTGAGCCCAGCAGCACTTGCAGGCTCTGCCCACCCGCTCCTCCAGGCCCCACTCACCCGCAATGGAGTCCAGGTTGTACTCCGAGCCAGGCTCATAGTCACAGTAAATGTTAAGAAAGGGACTGCCCTTGTCTCCTGAGTCCTGGGGGAGGGGTGGAAACTGCTCTCAGGGTATGTAGGGGACATGGGAGACATTTAGAGTGGATTCGGGACATTTGGGGTAGTAGATTTGGTGGGACCCACCATGAATAAAGAAGAGGGTGTAGTCAGGTGACAGGTGCTGTGGTACCTTGATAAATGTGATGCCCACAACCAGGCCCCGCTTTGGGGGTGACTTGTTGAAGGTGTCGATGGAGACGATCTCAGCATCCACTAAGAGGGGAGTCCAAAGTTCACCGATCAGGCAGGCCTCCACTCCTGCACCCTCGATCACCATGGCTTGCTACCACTGCAGTATAATCTTTGGGTCTGCGGGAGTCCTAACCACCATCACCGTGACCTCTGAACACCGACTACCAAGCTGTGACCTCTATGTTTGCGGTATCCTGGACCCTAACTACTTTCAGGTCCTGAAGACCCTTGTTTTGGACCCCAGGACTCAAGACAGGGTCTTAGAATCCTCCACACCAGACTCCAGTTCCACCCCCGGCAACATCGCGCCACGCACCGGGGATGTAGTTGAACTGCAGCTCTTTGGCCACGGGCCGGATTTTCTGTCGGAGGTCTTGGTAGCGGAAGCCGAGCACCTTGCCTTTAAGAGTGGCGGCCAGCAGCTCCCCTCGGCCGTCGGCGCCTCCCGCCAGCCCGTACACGTTGCTTTGCGACGAGAAGCGCGTGAAGCTGTCCTCGCGGAGCGGACAGGGTCCCGCCGCCACGGCAGCCTCCCCCATGCCGGCCCTCCACGGTCGTCCCGGCTGGCCCGCTGCTCCCCAACCGGCCGGGGACGCGCCGCTCGCGCACACTGATGACGTCGAGAAGCCGCGGTCGCTGCCCTCTACCAAGATGGCGTCCCGCTCTCTGACCGGCCGGCCGGATCAACGTTGCCTTTCAACGCCTCGGTGCTCTGTTCTTTGCCATTTCAGAGCTAAGGAGAGGGAGGGTTTCCAGGACTTGAGATGGGAGATGGCGGCGGCCTCTTGCCTCTTTGTGAGCGGTGTGGAAAGCAGAATAAGATCACCACGAGCCAGGGGATGGCGGCGCGCGCCTGTGGTTCCAGCACCCGGGAGGCAGAGGCAGGT
This sequence comes from Cricetomys ansorgei, assembly GCA_026225945.1. NCBI lineage: Eukaryota > Metazoa > Chordata > Mammalia > Rodentia > Nesomyidae > Cricetomys > Cricetomys ansorgei. Next base: position 763,221 of record JAMJFZ010002944.1, read on the forward strand.
GGATCAGGAGCGCAAGGCCGTCCTCTGCTACAGAGTTTGAGGCCAGCCCGCCTATATGAGACCTCACCCGCCATATATATACTCATTCCCCAACAAAAACCACTGAACAATAGAATTTGAAACCTAATTATTATCCTTTCGTAGAAACGTTCCATCTGTCAGTTTATTTAAAACTCATCAAGCAAGGTCAGACTGAGGGATGTACCTTATCTTTTTAGAGACAGGATCTTCAGCTTTGGCTGAACTGGTATTTACCGATCAGGCTGGTATCAAATTTGTGACGATCCTTTGACGTCTCTGCCAAGTGCCCAGAGCACAAGCCATGTCCTTCTGAAGTCAGTACTCACTATTATTTTTTTTTAACATTTTCTTGTGTACGTGTTTCTGTATGAGCATGGTGTGTGATCAAAAAACAACTGTGGGAGTCAGTTCTCTCCACTATGTGGGTCCTAAGGATTGAACTCAGTCAGATTTGGCGATAGCCAGACCATGGTAGTGAGCCTTTAGGGTTAGGGTTCCTGCTATGCCATCTTGCTGGTCCTAAAGGCCCTCTTATATCTGTTTTACAGGAGAAGCACATAAATTCCCTAAGACCACACAGTAAGAATCGGCTAGTATTAAACCCACATAAATTATAACTTCATACTTCAGCAGTATCACCTTTAAAACAGTGATGTGTATTCTTATTCCAGGGGAATGGTCAGTTGACCTGTCCATCCTGGTGGCAGATGAGGCCACCTGTTTTACTGACCATTCATGATGACATTCTGCAGACCCATGGCTACCTTGTCCACCCAGACTGCACCTGGTGCCACCACACGTCCCTCACAAACTTCTCACCAGAACTCTACAAAGCTTTACAAAGGATGACGCCCAGAGGGAGCAGGATCTGGGCTGATGCTTCTCAGTGATGGAGATGGGTTGCAAGCCAGGTACCCCCAACTTTGAGGCCTTTAGGGGCCTGGTTTTGCCACTTTGTGGTTACAATCAAATCTGAGCACCTAGAATTCATGGCCTGACACAGCGAACTAGGCCAACGGCTCAGACAGTAAAGGGGCTTCCTGTACAAGCCTCACAACAACTCAAGTTCAATCTGTGGAATCCATGTTAAAAGCCAGATGAGGTGGTACACATCTGTAATCCCAGTACTCCTTTGGAGAGACAGGGCTGGGAGCGCATGGGCCAGTTAGCAGCAGCAGAGACCCTGCCTTGTTCAGCATGGCAGTCCACGTCGCCTTCACTTCTGGCTCAGGAAGCCAACACAAGGAGATCTCTGTGAGTTGAGGCCAGCCTGGCCCACAGCCAGCTGCACAGTGAAACCCTGTCTCACACAAAAGGCCCTGCCTCAACGAGGAGGAAGGAGAGGATTGACTGAGTGTCCTCTGACCTCCACACGTGAGCCATGGTGCATGTGCACACTTATTTAGAAATGTTAGTCTTCAGAGGCGGTGTGGGTGTGGAAGGCGATGACAAGCATGGAATTGGAATATTCCAGATTCCTGGTTTGGTGAGGAGCTCCTGGCAGGTAGACACAGAACTGTGCTCCCTGCTGGCCCCAGCAGTTGCTTCATGAACCATCCAGAGTGAACAGGAGGCTGGCATGGCCTCAGAAGGTTGTAATGTGTATGTAGTAAGTGTACCGTGTGCGTGCCCGTGTACATGGAGGATGGGACATCAGCTGTCCCGTTCAAGCACTTACTCCTTGCTGGACCTGCTTCTGACTCACATGGCAACTTAGAAACCACGGTCCCTTAATCTGCAACCCTTCTGTGCATTTGAGCCATTTATGAAGCTTCCAAAACACCAGAAAGGCGGTGAGCACAGAGCTGTCAGTCTGACCACAGAGTGGCAGGGTGTGGCCCTAGTGTGCAGATAGGTCAGCAATTTGGAAGCAGAGCCAGGACGGAGACTCAGACCTGGGCACAGATGGTGGATTCTCACAAGCCGCCTTGGCAATGCCCGTGGTGGACATAGTTTCCCCACTCTGCTGAGGACCGCTTGATGCTGTCACTGATGAAGTTGTGGGGCACTGAGGACAGAGGGCAGAGGGCAGAGGGTGTCTGGATGGGCCTGCTTCAGCCAGGGCAATCCCTCAGTGGGGTGGAATGAGGCTGAGGCTCCTGCTGTCTCTTCTGTCTCCAACCCCACTTCAGACTCTGCCTAGAGCTTCCTCCCCTTTCTGTAATGAAGGAACGACGGTCACCCTACTCCAGGGAAGTGTGGAAGGAAAGGGGTGGGCACAGGAATCGGGGGATAGGAATCTGTGTGTGAGGGGATCCACAGCTTCCAGACAGCACATCAGTCCACTCTTAAGCTGATTCTGAGGCTCAGCTGGAGAAACCTCTAACGCCCCACAGGACAGCCAGGGCCCAAGGGGAAGGACACCATGGGTGAAAGGGACAGCGGAAGAGACTCATGCGAAAGTGTCAGATTTTATTGTCTTTCTTGGGCCAGACGCAGCTTCAGGCCGACAGACAGACAGACCTGGGCGCAGGGAAAGAAGCAGGCATAGGGCAGGGCCCAGGCACCCCTGTGAGCTCCAGGGCTGGATCTAACCTGAGAGGTTGGTATTGCAGGGTGCAGGGGAAGGCTCCAGGGGCAGAGGCACCCAGCCAGGGAGAGCAAGTCTCGGGACTACCTGTGTTCTTATCTCTGCTGGGGAACAAGGTAGAAAGGAGGGTGGGAGCAGCCTTAGCACACATCAGGAGATGGGGCCGGATGCGAACCCCAGGTTCCTGCAGCACACAGAGGTCTGTGTTGGAGACTCTGTCCAGGTGGTTCCCAGGGCAGAAGGACACCTTTGGGGGCTTAAATAAACGGTAGGGTGAGGGATGCAGTGGGCACAGGGTGACTATCCAGTCAGCAGAGCCGCCTGGTGCCCTGGAGGGTATGACTACACTGCAACCACTGGGCCTTCGGACTCCTGGTGGGAAGTGTTGGCCCACCGACAGACGGGTAGGACAGACGGGTACACGGCAGAGGCTGCAGGCCTAGCGCAGGTCGTCCTCGTCACCCTGGATGGTCTTCTTGATGCGCAGCAGCATGGTGGTGAGCCACTGGTCCAGCCTTGAGATGGAGTCATACTCCTTCACCTGTGGCACAGGGACGGTGAGCAACACCTGGCTCCCTCCTGGCGCCTCACTGGCCTGGTCCCAAGGTTTTCAAGAGGGTACCCCGTCACCTCGGTCTGCAAAGCTTGGAGCATGAGTTAAAATACCTGCCCAGCACACTGGCTTTGTGGGTGGAACTAAGGCCTAAGACATGAAAACACGGCCTCCCCATCCCTGGGCAGGTGGGATGTGGCCAGCTTGACCTCTGTCCTCAGGGACACCCAGGGAGAGATGTCAGCAGCGATACTGGCTAGAGAACCGAGGTAGAACAACGTGGGAAACAAGTGGCTTCCAGAACATTCAGAGCAGAGTGGGAAAGGGAAGCAGTCCTCCAGGGCGGCCGGTGGTGAGAGAAGCAGAGGAGAGTTTAGACAGCCTCGGCCCCGGGGCCCTGAGGGGTGTGAAGACCTTGGTTTTGGGGGCAGAGAGATGGACTGAAGTCCAATGGACAAGTCTCCTCTTAGCCTTTGGGCCACCATTTGTAAAGTGGGGCAAACACTGAGGATTCCAGGGTGACCCACAGGAAAGAAAATTAACAGAGTCCAGAGTTCAAATAGAGCAGGATTTGTGAGCGCACACTGGGAAAGACCCGCTGGCCAGAACCCCGGGCCAGCCACTCACCGACTCTGTGTAGCTGTCCACATTCTGCTCCTCATGGGCGTCCAGCAGCTTCTGCAAAGGGGGGCGGGGTCAGGCAGACTCAGCAGCTGCTGTGGGGTGGAGCTGCCCACACTGACAGGTCCCGCCCCAGTCGGGGTGTTGTGGGGTATGTGTGTGTGGGGGGTGTCTCCTGGCCCTGCCCACCTCCCCATCATCACCACAAGCACTTGTCTCATGTGGAAAACAGCAGAACGGCAGGAGGAAACCAAACAGCCCTTTGGGAACCTCTCAACAATGTGGGTGGTTACCCCAGCAAGGCCTGGGCATCCAGATGCCCCACCCCACCTCACCCCAGGTGAGGGTGAGCCAGATCCAGCACTCACTTTCATCAGCTTGCACTCCCGGGAATCTGAGAAGGCCGGGAACAGTTCCTCGTACTTCTGGACAGCAAGCTGAGGAACGGGAGAGAGGGCGAGAAAAGCTAACGAGGACGGCACTGAAAACACTGCTTGGCAGTCTGATTGGTGCTCTATGCCCTGCCTGGCCGCCAGGGTCACCTGACTGGCGCCTGATGGTGCCAGCCCCAACTCAGCTGAGTCCAGATGGCAGTGATGGCTGCAGGGAGGGGGCAGTCTTCCCAGGAAGGAGACAAAAGAGCCCACCCCACACCCCAGGCTTACAGCTGGGCCTTCACACACAGAACCCTTGTGAGAACCTGAGGTGGGTGACGGTGGGAAAACACACTGGGGACACTAGGTGAGTGGGGTGGGGGGTGCGGTGCAACCTATCCTGACAAAACCCAATCGCTTGCAATTCGTCAGTGAGGGGCTGGGGATGTGGCTCCGTGGCAGAGCGTTGCGTAGTATGTATTAGGCCTCAGGTTCTAGCCCCACCACAAAAACAGTAAAAACAGCAAAAAAAGTAAAAGCAAACAAAAGTACAAACAGTACAGAACTTACTGTAAACAGTAAAAAAAAAGTACAAAAGTTTTCTGTTTTTTTGTTTTTTTAAAGTAAAAACAGCAAACTGTTCCCTCCCCCAGTACACAGCTGCCAAGTGTCCTGAGGCAGGACTTAGGACAAACTGCTGGGCAGCCGGGTGTCATGTAGCCCCTGTGGTCTGATCAGTAAGTGCCAGAGGACTGAATCCAACGCCCGGATTCCAGATCCTTCCACCAACTACTGCCCTCTCTCTTGCCCAGAAGCACTGAAAAATCAGTGGGCAGGCAGACAGCCAGTTAAGCCACACCACCACGAGTCCTAGGGACTGGCAGGAGCTGTGCCTTGGCCTCAGCTTCTGCTCCATAGCTGATTGGGACAGTCAGAACTTACAGTAACCCACGAAGGGAAGAGCCAGCAAGGAGCCGGCCAGGAGCTGGGAACTCACAAAAGCATCCAGGCCTACCAGGGTTACTAGGGGGAAGAACACCAACACCAAAACCAAATTGTTTCCATCCTAACCAAAGGGCAGAGGCCAAGTGGAGAGACTGGCCTCTCAACTGAGAAATGACTTGACTGGTGACAAGCAATGGCAGCCTGGAAGGTGGCCTGCATGTGGGCTCACCTTGGCATTGAGCATGTCGATGCAGAAGTGGCAGAGGGCTGCTTTGAAGAAGTAGTCTTTGGCGCTGTACTTGAGGAGCGGACTGTCCATGGCGCTGGTCCCCACCTGCAGCCACATCTCACCTTGAGCTTAGGCAGGCAACTCAAGGGTCAAAGTCACTGCAGCACTAAAGCCTGCTGGGAGCTAAGCCTGTACCCCAGGCTGAGGCCTGGGGACCTCAGGATGACAGTAAGCAGAGACAGCGCAGCAAGGTCACCGAGGGTTGCCAGAATGACCAGGGCACAATGAGGGTCATGAGTGGGGAAGCCAGGTGTCCGTGGGCCTCTCAGGCGCCCATGTCAGTGGGGGAGGAGGCACCACTGGCAGCAGTACAGGAAATTGGCACTTGGTGGGCAGAAGGGTGCCATTTGTGGGAACATGAGAAGCAGTGCCCACCCCTCTCCCCCGGGCCAGCTGCCTGCCTTTCTTCTGGCCACAGCCTGGCCCTCCCCACGAGCACAGTGTCACAGGGGCACGTGACACCTGCTGCTTCCCATGAACCAGGTCCATGCTCTGCTGGCTCTCCCTCCTGAGCTATTCTTCCTGCAGAGGCTGCCCAGCTCTCGGGGCAGCTCCTGTGAGGAGTGGCAGGACAGGACAAGTAAGTGGAAAGGGTGGAGACCGAGTGGAGCAGGCGAGCTGACAGCTGAGTGATGCCTACCTGCTCATAGATGTCGATAGCCTTCTGGTACTGCTCCAGCTGTGCGGCGTAGCCGGCCACCTTCAGCAGACACTTGTTGGCTGAGCTGTGGGGAGGAGGGGCATGAAGCGGCAGTGGCAGGTCCCACGGGAAGGGGCAGGCTGTGGGAGGCTACCTGTTGGACTCTTCGCCTTTGTAGTAGTCTGCAGACTGCTCGTAGTGGGCGATGGCCTGGGGAGACATGAGAGTGCACGCAATTGAGAGGAGGCCCAGGTGCTGCCCTGTCCTAGCACAGCCTCCTGCCTTCAGACACTGCACAGCATGGCCCTCCGCCACCCTGAGCATCCTGCTGGGGGAAAGGGAGCACCAGAGACCCGGGCATAGCCAGCGTGATCCAGCTCACCTTCTCCACGTCCACCAGTTCGGTCTCATAGATCTCAGCGATGGAGATGTGGTGCTTGGCTGCAATCGTGAATCTGCCCTGGGGAGGACGCAGAAAAGGGTCCCTGTGACCAGAGACATCCTCCATGCCCAGTCTCACTCCCATCCAGACCAGCCTCCTGGGGGTCGCACCTCGGTGAGGGGTTGACCACACAGGGAGGCGACAGGTGAAGGGGTGGCAGTAACGGACTGACAGGCGCAGTGGCCTAGTGCGGCCAACCCCGGGCAGCTGCCTCTCTGGGCAGCAGCCCTGGGCAGGGTGAGGTTAAGCATTCCCCAGGCTCCTAGGGACCAGGGAGGGCAAGGCAAAGGGAAGCACCTGCACAGGCACTGCAGCCAAAGGGGTAATGACAGGGCAGAGCGTGTGGGGGTGTGTGTACTGCAGCAGACACTCAGCAAGCTGCCCTTACCATATCTGTATAGATCTCGATTGCTCTCATCAGACAGTTAATGGCCTCTGGGGAGGAAAGGAAGGATGGAGAGGTTATTACAGCAGGTCCTGGAGACAGGAGGTAGACTGTACTACCCCAGGGAGACGACAGGCACACGGTTGCCTTGGCTTCTGGGCTCTTGGGCTCTCTCGGAGCAACTGGGAGGAAAGGATGGGAGCCCAGGCAACCTGACCAACCTGGGTGTCTCTGCATACAGAGACATGATGGGCACATCTTCCCAGGGAGACCCTCTCCCTGCGGCAGGCATGACACCTCCAGGATCAGGGCACAGGGGCATAGCCAGACTCCCACAGAGTCTGAATCAGACTAGCACAGCCCTGCTGTCAAAGGGCAAACTGATGGCCAGGGCTGAGCTAGGGCAGAAACCACCATGCCCTACCTTGAGTAGGTCCCATCCTTGTTACTGGTCTGACTGGCCTCTCTGGAAGAGAAGGCTGGACGCCATGAGCAGTGGGGTCCCTCCCGGGGGGCTCTGCATCCTCAGTGCTGAAGAACACTGTCCTCTGCTCAGTGTCCCCGAAAGGGCCCGGCTCTGCAGGCTGCTCGAATAGCAAGCTGTACCCAACACCAGAATGGTACCAGGCTACCTTTGCTGTACCATCTCTTCAAAGATTTTAAATTGGGGAAAGGCTTTTTTTTTTTTTTTTTTGGACAAGTTATTTGGAGGAGAGAGGCTTGAGTGGGAGGCATTTTCTAGCAGATGGAAACGTATTCTCACTTTTAACCACTTTAATGCATCTCTGGAGGGGAGTACTGGGCGATGAATGGGTTGAGGGAGGCACAGGGTCGAGGGTAGAGGTGGACCACAGGGCACGTGCTGCGAAGGCTCCAGGGTGCCCATGGGCTGACGGTGGACAGGCTCTTGGGATGAGGGTGCTGAAGCCACCTCCTGAGATTTCAGTCCCTAGGCCTGTTGGCACGGGCTCTGTTGGTGGGCAGCCCCTGCTGCCACAGTGGGGAAGGATCATGGAGTCACAGGCCTAGTCCCCTCATGCCGGCTCTTTGTTCTGGAAACAGCTTGGAAAGAGGCAGGCTGCCAGCTGATGCCCTGGCCTGCTCTCACCACAGGGCTTATCTGATGCCATAGGCCTAAGTGTATCCCGACAGCACATAGTAGGGCCCTTGTTCTGTTCCTACCCTTCTGGGAGCTCAGCTCATAGAAAGCAGGTAGGGAGGTAGGAAGCTGCAGAACCCAGCGTACCATTACCTAGAAGCCCCTGATCAAGTGCAGATCTAAGTAAGCACTGTCCACACTAAACAGGGACAAATCGCAGGCTCCAAAAAGCAGGTAGGATGGGTGGAAGGACATCAGGCATGTTGCATACAATGGGGGCGGGGAAATAGATAGAAGACATGTGGCCACACTACTTCCCTGACCATGCATACACACAGCAAGCTCCTGCTACAAAAGGATTAAATTCCAGCCTCAGGTGAGATTCCCGAAGAGCTGATGGATGAGACCACAGGGCAGGTAATCAGACAGCTAAGTCCCTCCTGAAGAAACTAGGGGTTCAAGCCTCCACTAGCCATCCAGCTGTTTCTCAGGCACCTAGCCATTGGTAGGGGGGGGCTCTAGAGCCCAGGGATGTCAGGAGCTGTTGTGCACTCTTCACAGTAGGCACAGAAGAGTGCCAGGGCTGGGCTGCAGCATGGTGGTGCAGCACAAGGCCCTGGGGTCCTCGGAGAGGGAGAGTGATGTGTTCAGGCCACCTGGCCACATCCCCCTGCTTGGTTACTCTTCTCTGTGAGCCCTGATTGGCCCCAGAGAGAACAGCTGTCGCCTCTGTAAATGAACCGCACCCCCCATCTGTGGAACTGTGGCCTGGGGAGGGCACCAAGGCAGCAGGGCTGGCTGACACAGAGCTGTCATCCCTCCCAGTCCAGCATGAGCCCTAGCCCTTAACATCAGAAGCTCTCTTTCACAACTGTGCTTCCCCACCATGAGGCTGCAGCAAGGCTACTCTCCCACCCTCACACCCTGGCTGCGGCACCCTAAGTACACGTTCACATCAGTCACAGGCTGCGCTCGCTGAGGCCAGGCCCACGCCCAGGTCCCGGATGGAAAGGACATGGCCACAGCTGGAAGGTTCTGTTGAAAGCTCATGATGCCATGGCGTCCTGCAGGGTGGCAGCCACCACCACCCAGGATCTAGTCCCCAGGCCGCTCGGATGGAGCAGCAGCTGAGGGCACAGAGACCAGGCAGCATCTCTAGGCCAACCTGTTCCCAGGGAGCAGAAGGGAAAGCATGGGGAGGGCTGGGTGGAGGAGACAGCTACCCCGGGCCACTGCTGTAGCTAAGTCCACCTGGCTGAGAGGACATCCGTCCCTCTATGCTTGTCAGACCTGAGCCCCACACACAGCTGAACAAACGGGAGTGACCAGTCAGATAGGTTCAGAGTCAACACAGCCATCTTCACTGGGCATGGTCCTGCAACCATGATGGCCGCTATCCACTGATGCTGGGGAGAACAGGGGTGCTTGCCTTCTCCCCAGACGTGGGCCTTTATCCAAACACTGAGTATCTCCTTTTGAAAAGAACATTCACTCTTTTCATTCTCCTGAGAGAAAAATCCTACATATTTTAAAACCTACTTGTGAGACTCAGTCTCCTGTAACCCAGGCTGGCTTCAAACTCATTCTGTAGCCAAGAACGGAGATGGCTTTGAATGCCTGATCTTCCTGCCTCTACCCCATGCCTGGCTTAGATGGTCAATTAAAAAAAAACCAAAACAAAAAAAAACTTTGCTCGGTAAATTTTCAGTGATCAATTTGTGTGGCTCTAAGGTTTTAAGAAGAACCACTCTAGGGACTGGGGATACAGACGGCACATTCTCAGCACACCAGAGAGGCCCAGGCTCCATCCCTAATACCATAAAAGTAAGTGAATAAAAATAATGAAAACAAACTTCTAGCCAGGAAATCCAAGTCTGAGGCCCATGGGCTGTGATCTGGCCAAACCAGGCTCTTGTCCCCATAGGCTCTGCTTTAAGGAACTGGACTCTGGCAACTCATCCAAGGCTTTGCTCTCTCTGCTCCTTCCTGGGGTACAGAGAAGCCAGGTCAGGCCGATTTCCGCTTTACCTGGCCCATTTTGAACCGCCCCACTCCCTCCTGCATGCTAATTCTGACAACTGAACAGCTTTGCCTGGCTTCCTTGGCAAGCAGTGGGTCTGAAATGGAACTCCCACTCCCAAATGCTCAAAGCCAGGGAGGGGGTGAGGGCTGCACACCAGAGTGGGGGAGGTGGGGCTGTGGGGCAGGAAGCCAGTGCCAGCCAAGGACCAGCCAGCCATTCTGAAGGTAAGGCTTGTTTTGCTTCTGGCCTATCCTGTGTCAGGCACTGGAAAAACTCAGATCTGCGTAGACTGGCATCTGTGGCTTACAGAGGCCTCACCTTGGGGGTCAGCTTTCTTGAAAGCATTGCCGGCGTCCACAAAGCAGGTGGCTGCATCGTGCTTGCTCTGGAGCTGAAGGTGCAGTTGGGCAGCCTGGCAGAAAGCGTTTCCAGCAGCTAGAACAGAACAGATTGTCCCGGCTCCAGCGCAGCTGCAGTCACTGCCCCAGGAGGCACATCACCTCTCAAGAACACAGCCCGATCTCTGGAGAGGCCGGAGAGACTGAGATCGGCCCACTCCAGCCCAATGGCAGCCCGAACCCCTCCAAGAGCTTCCTGGGGGTGCGCCTGGTGGAATGAGGGTACCAGGAAGCCACCTTGGGGGAAGCCCAAGCCCAGGTGCACAGAAACAACCAAGGTGAGCCCAGTGCCATCCCGTCTCCCACCCAGCCTCTGCCAGCACCACAAGAGCCACCACTTCCACAGAGAGGAAGGGAAGGTGTGTATGGCTGAGGGCTCCAAATACATGAGACATGACACCCAGGCTCGTGGGTGCAGAAGCTCTCCACTTGCCCAGACCTGAACAGAAGGCAAGGTGGAGATGAGACACCTCCCACGTGCTTGCTTCTCTAGCTCCTTTCTCTCCCCCACTATTCCCCAAGACCCTCAGGTGCACCCATGCTAGAGTCCTTGCTTAGAAAGGGAAACAGGACACGGACAGCTAGACAGTGTTCATAACTGAGCCCCAGGCCATCCTGTGCTGCCTACAAGGTCAACACCATTCTGCTCACGAACCTCCCCTAGACTGGCCCGGCCGTGGGCAGTGCGCTAATACCACCTCAGCTCAGATGAGGTGCTTCCTCGAATGCTCCCCCAGTTCCAGCTGAGCGGGAGCTCCCAAGCTGCAAGAGGCCTGGCGTGCCCTCTCGCCTGAGCACGGCAGGACACACAACGCCTGCTAGGCTTTGCTCCACTGTTACCTGTCCTTATGATTACCTTGTGGCCTGGGGACCGAGACCGCAGCCTCACGCATGCTGGCCGACACTGCCCAGACACTGTCATGTCTGCAGCAGCAGTCACTATCACAGTAGTGCTTTGGTTTTCTGAGACAGTTTCTCTTTTATCGGAGAATGATCTCAAATTCCCAATGTAGCCAAGGGGGTTCTTGAACTCCCCACCCTCCTGCCCCACCTCCTGAGTGCTAGGACGCCATGCTAAGCTCCTGCATTATTCTTAAAAGCTCAAATAGCTAGAAAAAAAAAAAGTGGAGAGCAGAAGACAACTGGCCTAAGACTTCTGCTTTGAACACGGGGAGGCAGGAACATGACCTCTGATTAAAAGGCCTCGGAGAGCTAGACTTTGGGAACTGCACTCAGGATGTGGTAACAACCGAACCTTGTATCTCTGCACCCGGCAGACACACTGTCAGCCCCACCATGTCCAGAAAGCTTCTCCCCGAGCTCCAAAACTGTCTCTTGCTTTAGTTTGTGGGCCAACACTGCTGACAGTGGAAGCCACACTTATAAGATCAGGCCTAAGACACTCCACGCAGTGATAGGCTGCCCCAATGAACCTCACTTGGGAGCTTGCTGGGTGCCCTCCTTGCTTCCTCTCCTCAGAAGGATGCCCCCCTCCCTCCCACACCCCCAACTTAGGGGGCAAAGCTGTCCCACTGGTCTCATGCTGTGAACTCCTGATGCTGGAGAGGGGACTTCAAGGCCACACGCTGGGCCAGGCCTGTGGGCCGAGGGCACGCACCGCTCCAGTTCTTGGCCATCTTGAACATGTTCGCAGCTCTGGCATAGATCTCGCATGCTTCCTCTATTTTGGATGAGCCTCTGGGGGAGAAGGGAAGGGAAGAGGTAAAGAGACCATCCAGTCTGCTATCAGAAAGCAAACCCACACTCTGCCCTGCCAGCAGCTGAGCTATGCCCCGACCCTGCGCACAGGCGGTCTGCAGGGGGGAGGTGCTAGCTAGTGCTGTCCCAGGAGGGGAGTGTGTGGGTGCCCAGGGTCGTACTGGTGTTGTTGCCTGACCTCGCCTCCTCCTCAGCCTGCCTCTGTGGCCTCTTCTACTTCCTGCCCAGGCGGTAGGTGACCACTTGAACCCAGAGAATCTACAGATCCCCATTCTGCAGGAGGCTGCAAAGCATACAGGGGGCCCTAGGACCCCAATCCTGGCCCTGCGCCTTACACATGCCCAGGTTCCAGAAACATCTCACCACAGAGTATGTTGGCACACTTCAGAACAGGGCAGATACGGCACGTGACAGCCATACGGAAAACCACTATCACAAGACATAAACACAAATGCTGTTTATGTATAAAAAAACTGAGGGCGAGAAGAAAAGAAACACACATACTTATATAAACACTGGGTATTTCTGGAAAAATACCCAACTCTAGCAATGCCATTGTTTCCTGAGGTACGGCCTGCAGAACTGGGGCTGCTGCTGCTGGGGTCATTCATCCACTGTACACGTTTGCACTGCGAGTCTATTCTGTACTATCTGCCATTTTATCTCTTTCAGAAACTTTATATATTTAATTACTTTATGTTCACATATGGGCCCAGATATAGCCCAGGCTGGCCTCCAACTCTGGATCTTCCCGTCACCACCTTTTGAGTCCTGGGATTACAGGCACAGGGATGGACCTCGGGGCTCCTGCATGCTAGGCAGGTACTCCACCAACTCAGCTCCGCCTCCAGCCCCACGTGTTCTATATCAGGATTTACATCTGACCCCGCAGCTCGGCTGAATGACCACCAGCAGCTTATCCTAAATCACACACCAGAAGAGCTGCAAAGGCATCTGGCACAGCAGACAGGCAATGCAAAAACCACCCTGCTCTACTCCCTGTGCCGGGGTGGGAGCCTTGGAGACACACAAGTGGAGGGGCTTGTTAGTCTGTTGGCTGAGTCGTGGATTTATATAGCCCAGGCTGACCTCAAACTTACTGCTCACTGTGGGAGGTGACCTTGAGCTCCTCATCCCCCGGCCTCATCTCCCAGAGCTGAGGCTATGGGCTTGCACCATCACATCTGGCTTACAAACAAGAATCCTACCACTGAGCTACATCTCCCACCCCAGTAGCTTTGTAGTTATTTTAGAATAAAGGGCACCTCTCTGGCTTTACCCTAGCTTCTCAACCTCCAAGAGGCTCATATGAACCTCCTCCTGGACTGGGGGTGGGTGTGGGGCTTCCTTATTAGCTCAGATACCTAAGTCCCTTCCAAAGTCTGTCTTCCAATGAGGCCTAGCCCATGAGGACTGACCCGACAACTGTTCAAACTCTGATCACCCACATAAGCATCAACGAAATTCTACACCCTCCTGTCCTGTCAAATGGACTTCACACTCTTCCCACACTGGCAGTGTTTAAAAAACAAAAAGGGACGTCTCCCCCAAGGAAAGCCACACAGACAGTCCTCACCACCTGCCCTGCACCTCCCGGTCAATGGGCATGGTTGGCGCTTGGGAGCCTGGCCTTATCACACAGCTATGGGGGACCTGGAGTCAAGATGGAAGCTGTTCTGCTCCCATGTGACCTGAGCCAGACCACAGACCTCACAGTGTGAGGCAGCACCCACAGCCACAGGCCTGAACACCTGCTCAGTGGGTGGGTAGGCCTGGATCGGGCCTGTTAACCTCTACAGTTTGGAGACCAGGTGATTTGGGTGACCAGGTGAGTCTGACCACTGTGTCAGGCAAGCAAACGGCCTGAAGGAGGTCTCCTGAATCCAAACAGCACCAGGTGAAGTGCTTCCTCCAATAGAGTCCACCCTCTGCTGCCCTGCACCAGGCCCCTCCCCAACATATACCAGAACCCTTGACTTCCCTCGAGTCACTCACAGCCACGCTGAGGTCAGAGATACCCATTGCTGTTGGCATGGATAACTTAGCAGGGGCCCTTGGATCTGGATGCAAAACACCCCACAAGGATCTTCTTTGGAACACATTCTCTGGATGTGCCGCAGATACAAGCCAGGGCCTGGCACATGCTCAACTGCTCTGCCACTGATACCCCCAGCCCCGGAAATAGTCATATTCTCTGTATCTCACAGGGTCTCATGTACCCCAATACTCAGGCTGGCCTTGATCTTGCTATGTTCTAAGGCTAACCTTAAAGCTTGATTTTATGTGGTGCTCGGGACTGAACGAGGGACTCTGTGCACGCTAGGCAAACTCACAACTGAGTTTATTTCTGCAATTTTTTTTGAACATTTATTTTATGTGCTTTGCCTGCAAGTATGTATGTGTACCACTTGGGTATCTGGTCCCCAAGGAGATCACAAGAGGGTATCAGATACTCTGGAACTGTACTTACAGACAGTTCTGAGTCACCATGCGGGTGCTGTGAATTGAACTTGGGTCCTCTACAAAAGCAGTGAGTGCTCCTACCTGTATCTCTCCATCTTTGGAACACTATCTGAACAGGCCATGCTCACAGACAGTAACCACAGAACTTTCCATTCCAGTGATCTCCCAGCTCATCCTTTTTTGGTGGGTGGAACTAAGCCCCATGCAGCTCCAGATGCTCCTGGCAGAGCAGCTGTGTGTCTGCTGTTACCAAGAAGCCTGAGGCAGTTTGGCAACGAGAGCAGTCACTGCTAGCTAGGTTTGCTTCAGTTCAGCATGACTGGCAGACTCAGCACAAAGTCTGCCAGCTGCCGGCCAAAGCTCTCTGATCCCACGCTAGGCTGGGCTGACTCGGCTACTGCAGGGAAAGCCAGAGAGATGGCTGCCTGCTCTGGCCCTCTGCCTCCTGCCCTTATACCCTGGCTCTTGCTCTGCCTCTGTGAGGTGACGACAAAACATCTCCAGAGTCCCAACTCCTTTTACAGATGGGAGGGAAGCACCCAAGGGCAAATCCACTGGTGTAGTTTACCCAGCAAACCCGAAGGAGCCATGTACACACTTCCTAAGCTGTGAAACAAGCACCTGAGGATTTGGCGAAGGCTGTTCACGGAGGAGGAAGCCTGCTCTCCACAGTACCTACATGCTTGCTCACAGCTGTTGCACAGGCTGGAGCTGAGGTTCACAGCACATGCAAAGGCTGAGTCAGAAACACATCTGAGGAGCTGAGGAGGCGAAGTGAGCGGGCCAGGTGGACAAGGCAGGGCGGGCACTATTAGGGCGGAGCAGGAGGACATGGGGGGTGCAGGTCTTGCTCTGACATGAGCAAGAGAAGATGCTCTCAGATCTGCCATGCTATGTGCTCCTCTGCTGGCTCACTGAGGCTTCCCGTCTCAGTTGGGGAAGCCGTTTCAGCGCCTCTATACTGCGGCCTGACTAGAGCTTCGGACCCCGAAAGGATGCCTCCAGCACGAGGCCCCACTGGCTGCTCCCTGAGGGCCTGGGTAGCACTGCGTGTGACAGCTGACAGGCCTCCCCCACTGACCTCCTCCGAGCTGCCTCGGCTGCACTCTTCAGCCCACAGCTCCATGCTTCACTGGGAATAGAGGGAACTGGTTGGGGCTGGTCTGGTGCAAGCTGTCTATAATTACCGCTCAGCTTTGCTCCCCCAAGAGGCGCGGAGGAAGCAGCCTCAGGCCTCCCAGGCACAGCTGCCATATGGGGTACTGAATGGTGCCAGGAAAATGCAGGCGCTGCTGGCAGCCAGGGGCTTGTGCAGGACAGGCCTGGCCTGCCCACCTCCTGCCTCCTCCCTGGACATTTTCTGGTTCCCAGAAGCATGCCATCTCACTCCCCCTGCAGCTCCCCAGCTTATGTCTGAGACTCTCCCTCCTGTCCCTCTGGCAGCCACAGCCGCTGGACACCAGTTCTCTCCTAGAACTTAAGGCTCCCTGGCCAGACTATCCAGCCAGAGTGCTCAGGGCTCACTAAGACAATGAACCCAGGCCTGCCACAATCACCCATGGCTCCCAGCTTGGCTCTCAAATGCTGATGATGCTGGAGGGGGGGAGGGGACTGTAGGAGCGTGCTGCAGCTGACACTGCCTGTCCCTTGCTAAGCACCCCAGAGTCCTCTGGAAAGTGAGGACGGTGGCCAGGTACATGCTGGTCTTGAGCATCCACCAGAGAACAGTGTGCACTGCCGGGCTGTGACGGGACTCTGCTTCTCTCTAGTGCTGCCAAGCATCTTGTAGGTAAGGGACACGTAATTTAGCCAGCCCTCACAGGTTGTCACAGGCAGAAGGACCCAGAGGAAAGATCACCAGCCTGCTACTGTGCTCTCAAGTCCTCTCATGTGTGTAAGACAGTGACAGGCATGAGATGCTTCAGGGACTCTGCCATGTCTGTGACCTTGGGCTAGTACCCCAGAGCCTGCCTCTCCTCTGCTGCACAATGGAGACTGAGCCAGGGAGAAATCTGAGAGAAAGCACATGCTCAGTACCTGGCCTGGACGCAGCACCCAGCAGGTATTCAGGTGGCCACCAACCAGAGATAACACTCCTCGCAACGGGCACCTTAGAGTGGTTTGTGGCAACACATGCTTGCTTCCCCATCACCTTGGTGGTGAGGGTGTCACTGTCATCAGACCCAACAGAGTTCAGACTCAGATATGTTTCCCCACTTCAGCAGCTCAGCATGGGCTCTGAGGCCTCCCCCTTCCAGTGAGCTGTGCACTCTTCCTTTGTTAACAGAGTCCCAGGTGTCTGCCTTGCCTGCCCCAACCTCCCAGAGCCGACAGGGCAGTGGCCCATGTCTCTGGCTCTGCACCCATGGAGTCAAGCCACTAGGATCACAAATACTCCAAAAACCTATACCTGCCCTCAACATGTCCTAACTTCCCCCTGTCACTGTCCCCTGAAGAGCACAGGGAAGCAGGCAATTCTACCACATTGACACTGCATAAGGAAGTAACTTGCAGGTGACTCAGGGTACAGGAGGGGTGCTGTGTGTAGGTTTATGTAAATGTTACACCCTCTCATGGAAGGGGTCTGAGCAGATACTGGTGTCTACGGAGGTGGGGTGGGGTAGAGGGTAGTTAGAGGAGGACACACTGGGACAACACTGCACTTAACAGTGAGTCTGCTGGCCCACAAAACTGCCAGCTCAGAGAGTGGTCACCGGTGTCACTCACACGGCCCGGAAAGCCTCCCTTCTGTCCCCAGGCAGGATCTCACTCATCACAGCCCAGAACGCCAACATCTGCTTTCCTTAAAGAAGTGCTGGGAATGCCTCTGGCCTCTTAGCAACTTCTTCCGCAAAGGAGGAGCCAGGGAAGCTCTGTGTACCAGTCCGCAAAGGCCATCCTGAGGTTAGGTCAGGAGCTCTGGGGTTCCCCCACAAACCTCACCTGCCCTGCAGAATGGGCAAGAGGTGCCAGCTTTCTGCTGTGTGTCATGACAGCTGGTGAGCACTATGTCTCCTGCTGGGAAGGATGCTGGGGCTTCTGCAGATAGCAGACAAACCGAGAGGAAGCAGAGCCTGCCCCAGGCTCAGCAGAATGCCTGTGGGCCCAGTTGGAGGCACCCTCCCTCCCCAAGCAGGAGTCCTGCTCACTTCCAAAGCTGGCCTTGCAGGCTCCTGATGCCCGCAGGCAGTTCAAACGGAACCAGCTTGTCAACATGTCATCTTGAGGAGCTGGCTGTTTGTATACAGAACACTCTGCCACCTCCTCCAGTTTTCCAGGGCCTCCAGCCCAACTTGCTGCAACGATACTGAGACTCACACTGGTGAACACCTCATACACACACTCAACAGTACTCACCATGCTCCAAATCAGCCTGCTTACGCCACAGAAAAACATCCATCTGCCAGATTTCCCCTCTTTTAGTACCCTTAGGGTTACTTCCAGTGGGCAATGGGGCTTGTTTATACAAGGGACATGTTGGATACTTTTTTTTATAATTTCATTGGTTTGTCACCAAGTAATGGAGAAGTTCCTTTTTAAACTTTTGCTGTTTACGTGGTGCTTTTCATGAAAATTTGAGGCTTCTACCACATCTCCTATTGATAACTGATCAATCTCATCATTACCTTGTGCCAAGGGGCCTGGAAACCCTGAGTGAGACCTAATATGAGTAATATACAATGGACAGTTCTTGTATCAAATTGCTTGTTGCAGTTGCATACATAATGATGTTAATTCTAAATCATCAGAAATAAACCCAGCAGTTTCTACATGGAAAACAGCCCTTTCTGCATACTGAGATTCAGAAAAATCTAACAGTACCATAAGAATAGCATACAATTCTGATTTTTTAACTGAAGCATATGGGCTTTGACTGACTTTACTTATTTTTTCTGACTTGTAGCCTGCCATTCCTGATTTATTTGTATCAGTATAAAATGTAGGTGCCCCCAAGATAGGTGAGTCTCTGACTATACGAGGGAGTATCCAGTCAGTTCTCTTTATTAACCGATTTTGCTTGCTTTAGGATATTTGTTATTAATTTCTCCCAAATCATTGCTACAAGCCCTTTGCCGATCTATGACTACCCATGACATAATGTCAGCATTAGTGCAAGGCACCACTGCTTCTGCTGCACCTGTTCCTGACAGCCGATGAAGCCTTTTACAAATTGGCAGCTCTCTCTACACAACTTTTTACTTCAGCTTTTTACTCTCCTCTTGTGCCACAAATGTCCATTCTAAGATATTATCCTCTCTCTGCGTACGAATCCCAGTAGGAGAATGTTTTGAATGAATGATGACCAAAACACAACTCAGGCGTGGATCTGTGCGATCCACATAAGCATCTTGCAGTCTCTTTTCTACCAGAGTTAACTCCTGCTCTGCTGCAGTGGTTAAGTGTCTTGGACTATCTAGGTTGGATTCTCCTTGTAATGTTTGAAACAAGTTACTTAACTCATTCGTAGTTAATCCAATCGTGGGTTTTACCCAATTAATAACTCCCAATAATTTTTGGAAATCATTAAGAGTTCACAACTGATCTCTTCTGATCTGTACCTTTTGTGGCTGAACTTACAACCTAGATAGTTAATAGAATCTCCTCTTTGAATTTTTTCAGGAGAAATTTGTAAGGCCCAACAGGGTAAGATTCTTTTTGTTTCATCAAATAGTTTTTCTAAAGTACCTGAGTCAGAATCAGCCAACAAAATATCATCCATATAATGGTAAATAATAGACTGAGTACGTGGTTTTCTAATTAGTCCTAATGCTTGTTGCACAACATAGTACATAAAGTTGGACTATTTAACATTCCCTGGGGAAGGACTTTCCACTGATACCTTCTGACAGGTTGAGCATTATTGTAAGTAGGTACTATAAAATCAAGTTTTTCTTTGTAACAGATTCCTAACTTGTAACAGATTCCCACTGTGCCTATTTACCCTCTAGCTCAGGAAAGATAGAAAGAAATCTTTACTGCTCTTATAGGCAGCCTTGAAAGAGAGAAAGAGAAAAAGAAATGTTCACTGCTCTTTTGGGCTGTCCTTTGCTTAGAGAAGAGGAGCTGCAGACAGGACTAGCATCTATCAACTAACCCACCCACTGTCAACTCCAACTCTGCTGCTCTGCTCTGCTCAACTGCCCTGCTGTGCTTTATAATCTAAGCAAAGTTCCCAGAAGTCCAAGCAGCATCCAACCATAAGTAAGACTGCACAGAACACTTCTTCAAAGCGACCTGCTACAGAAGGCCTCTTGTCAAATGTTTACCAGGTAGCCCTAGTTACAAGAGGAGGGGCCAGAGCAGGACCTATCTGGTGGTTTCTTTCCAGGTGATCTCAGGGTACCTCCAAAGCCTCCTGAAGCCACTGGGCCTTGCTTGCTTCTCTACAGCACCCCCTCTACTCTTCCTGGCGGGGCCAGAAGAAACCCACCTGCTGCTTCAAGTACTTGTAGAAAACTGCTGAGGGGCAGGCGGCAGTCTAAGGGAGGCAGCACCCCAAACTACAGTTTGCCAATACCCTCCCTGAATCAGTGTCCACAAGTAGGTGGGGGTTTCTGGGGGTCTCTGGGTTTCATAGGTACAGCAGCAGGCTAATAGAACGGGCTGTGGAACTACATAGGCAGGTCTGACCACATGGTGCCTCCTCTGCGCCCTGTACTGCTGGACGAATAAATCAAGGTTAGGTTGCCCCTTTATCTTTATCCACCTTCACAGGAATGCTGTGAGGATTATATGAAGCGAACTGCCTGACCCGCCAGGGCTGGGCAGCAGAGTGAGCCACGGGCAGACATTACGCACCATCACTTTAACAGGCCCCCACATCACTGTCCCCAGCCAGCTGCTGCAATCCTTTCTAAAGGGTAGAGAGGACCCACTGGGACTGGTCTCGTCCACGCCCATCCTCCCCTCCCTCCTTTTCCTTTAAGGGCACAGTCTGATTTGGAACACTGCCTGTACCAACCCTAAGGCAGGCAGGCTTCTGGGCCTTTCTCAAGCTTTGCTCCCCAATGGAGAGAATCACCAGATCTCCTGCTCAGCCCCTGAATGGAAGCCTGACCTCTAGGAAGCCATCTCTGTCCTGGCCTCCATCATTCTGGGTAGGAGCCCCTCTCACACCAGACCTGCCGCCTAGACCACCCTCCCAGCCCACCCCCTTGCCTCACCCTTCACCAAGAGCCTCCCTCAAGTTCTCCAAGTCTTCTTCCAACTCTGGAACTTTGTGTGAATGACACAAGCTGGCCCTTACACCCAGCGGTTCTGCTCTGTCAGTGGTAAACAGGTGGGACTGTCAGCAGGTCTCCTGGGAGCACTTATCTCTTTGGGCCAAACAGACCAGACACAGAGCCATCAGGAAAACTACTGCTGAAAACTGAGCCTGAGGCACCACCCCAACACTATGCCTGAACCTCTTCCCTTGTGAAGACTCTAACACACACACACACACACACACACAGCCTCTCAAACAAAACATGCCTCATGTGACACAGCCTATCAGAATCCGGATGTCTCTGCAGAAGGTACAAACTGCAGGCACAAACATTCTTCAAGTTCCTTTGCAAAACATTGTCTGACCTCAAACAACAAGGAGTGACTGCATCTTCCCCTTCTTTTCTGTCTTCCACCGAGCACCTGACAGTCTCTCCCCAGACCCTTCTCCCAGCCTCCCCCCCCCCAGCTTCTGGCAAGCTCTTCCGCCTTCTGGCCCTGAGCTTCTGATTCTGTGCCCCGCCCCTGGTATAACTCTTCCTGGCCACCATCGCCAGGTCCCTTTCCGAATGCTCCTCTCTGCTTGTGCCGTCAGGAGCCTTGCTAGCTCCTTGTACGGCCCTCCCCCTACCCCACACACATCCCAAGGCTTGGGGCCCTCCCCTCTTCATAGCCTCTCTCCAGACCATCTCAGGTGCGCCAGTCTCAACCACCTTGGTCTCCCCATCAGCCTCCTACACTCTGAGTCTCCTTCCTCCTGGCTAGTGAACCTTTCAGAGCTCTGAGCCCGCGCCAGACTCAATTCTGAGTGCATTACCCAGAGTTAAAACTCACAAAAAAACTTGTGCAGTTGGGTTCTACCCATGAGCCCTCACTGTACATATGCTCCCCTGAGATTAAGAAGCCTCGGAACCACCTCCTAAACCTGGGATCTACCGCTCCTAAGTTAATATGGCTGAAGACGGCCAACTTGGATGAACTTTGCGAGGTGCCTGCCACCTCCTGGGTGTGTGTTCAAACCCCAGCCTCGAGGACCACACAGGAGGCCTCTACCCTATCTAGTTCTCGTAGGCGCCTCATCCTCCCTTCCATCGCCATTTCCTTGGCCAAACCAGTGTCACTGTTCGTTCATGCCCTCCCCCGGGGGGGCTTCTCCACCTCTCAGTCCAGGCCTCCTTGGCATCAGTTACTCCTGGCCAGGGCCCCAGCCTCAGGCCGCAGAAGGGGTTCCCGGAGCGCAGAGGGCACGGGCGCCCGCTCCCCCCGCCTCGGGCCCGGCCTCGCCCGCTGCTCACCCGAAGAGGCCGGAGAAGAAGGACTGCGAGTTCTTCACCTTGCGCTCCGCCTCGGCCAGCAGCGCCATGGCCTCGGCCTGCTTCCCGGAGTTGTCCATGACGCCGCGAGGCCGCTCGGCTCAGCCCGACCTAGCCGGCCGACGACTCGCAGGCCCGACGCCGCGCACTCGGCGGAGCCCCGCCCGCCTCGCTGACGCCTCCCGGACGCCGGGTCACGTGACCCGCGAGGGCCAACCAGAGAGCCCTCACTGCGGTGCACGCCCCTGAGGCCACGCCCCCCGGCCTCCGCACTCCGCCCCTTGACCCGCCGAGTGACGCCTAGGGCTGCCACGTGACACCGCACAAGCCAATCAGAATCCCGCGCCGCCAAGCGTCCGCCCCCCCCCCCCCCCAAGAGCGACCTTTGACTCCCTCCAACCAATCAGCAGGCGCTTTAACTCGTTCCGCCAAGCCTCTGCGGAACTGGGACACACTAATCAGCTGACCGGTGACGCGTGCTCACGTGACGGCTCGCTCCCCGTCGCTTTGAAAGACTTGTGGTGAAAGGAACTTCTTCCGCCCTCTGGCGACCGCCTCTGGAGTTGGCTCGGAAGTCCAGACGTCTCGTTTCTAGCCGGAGGGTGGCTCTGCCGGTAAAGGCGCTTGCTGCCAAGTGTAATGACCATAGTTCGATTCCTGGGACCTGCATGGCGGAAGGTGCGATCGGACTCCTTCAATTGTTCTCTATCCTGCACGCTCACACGATTTGGGGGCATCTGGCTGAGCCACACACGGAGCTGCGGGACTATGTCAAAGGGGCACAGGAGTTAGGGAGGCGGCTGGGTGACTCAGCTGCACAAGCATGAGGACATGGGACTTACCCAGGTAAAAAGCTGGGTGCGTCAGCAGGTGCCTGTAACGCCAGCAATGTGTGGGTGCTGGCCAGCCAGGGTCAGTGAGAGACCTTGTCTCAAAAAAATAGGACGGAGAACTGTGGGAGAGCCCTGACATCAATCCCTATCCCCCCCACACACACAGAGGTAGAGGGGAGGGAGAGACAAGGGAGGACATACACGAAAAAACATTTTTAAAAATTAGTGGAAAAAAAATCTAAATAAAGCACGGGCAGTCAGCAGTACTGACAGCGGCTCAGTATCTGTAGCAAATACGCTATGCTATGCAAGATGCCGATGGGGGACACTGGGTGCGTGTCAGTTTTTGGTACTGGGCTAGTTTTCTGTAAATCTACAGTTGTTCTAAAAGTCTAGAAGACCGGCCTCCAGGGCCCCGCCCACAACGATTCCAGCCCCGACAGTGTCTATCTTCTTTACTGAACCTTACAGGATTACCTAGCAGAGAACGGTTGAGGAAAAGTGTTATGTGACTTGGGTGTTGGGGACAGGAAAAGGCAAAAGACAGCTTCCTCTGACCCTTTCCCATTGAACACTTTCCAGAACGTTCCCGTGCTCACCACTGTATGGTGAGTCTGGATGGCCACACACAAGCACCTATGGCTCCACTTCCGCTTGCTGCAGGGTGTCACCTGTTTGGGGCTATGTGCGTCGCTGCAGTAGATGACTATATGCCTTATAGGCTGGGACCCGCAAGGCCAGACCTGCATTTCCACTCATGGAGTTGGTCCACTCAGCGTGGGAGTGGAGTGCTCACAGCATAGCAGCGCTCAGACCACTGGGCACACCCACCCAGCAAAGTGCATTTCCTCATTCACCAGCTACAGGCATTGGGAAAGCATGCTCTAGCAGGAAGTCACTTGTAGATCACTAGGGAGAGGGCCGGTTGGTTCCTGGGCTGCCCTGCGCGCACACACACACGCCCCCCCCCTCCCTGAGACAGGGTGTCTCAGTAGCTCCACAATCAATGCCCTCCCTGCCTTTAAGCTTCAGCTGAGATGTGGTCCCTTGGCGAGACCTCTTCTGTAGTGCTGGGTGGGGCTCTGGGACACAGAAGGGAGGAGGGCTCTTCTCTGTCCTCCTGCAGGTTACATGGCCTCAGCCAAGGTGTCATTCTGCCTGCTGCCAGGGTCCTTTTCCTCCATTTCAGGTGAACAACTACATCCACACGTTTTGCTGACTTCAGTCTAACCGTCTTCCATGAACATGGCCAGAGCATGCCCAGTGTGACCACCTTTTCACCCGCATGCACATTCACTACTGCTAGAGTCCCCTCCTAACATGAAGCTCTGTGAGGAGGGCTTCCGCGTCTGTGCGTGTCCCACCTACACACTGGCAGTTTCTGGTGTGTGCTGCTGCACAGAGCACAGCTGATGATGCCCACCTTCTCCCCTCCCCCTGCTCACCTTCTGGCCCCAACTGTGGCCCTGAGGCTTCTGCAGAGCACAGGCTGGGAAGTTGGAAGACAACTGTTTAAGAACTCAATTTAATAAGATACAAGCAGACACGTAAAAAACACACCTAACAATATACAGTCATCGCAAGACTAGGGATGGTGGGAGTGCAGGGAGGCCCGCACAAGGAGGGCCAAGCTCACTGGATCTCAGGTGTCCTCACTGGTTCTCTCTAACCAATGTCAGTCCCATGTCTACAGCTTAGATCTAAAAGCCACCTAGACCGAACCTTCTGCCTCCCAGGGTCCCCTGCTCCAAGTAACTGGGACTGCAAGTAAGCAACTATTAACCAGGAGAGAATGAAGCCTCTGGTCACCCACACGACTTCAGAGCTACCTGTGACAGCTTCTGCCTGTTCATGTCCAAATGCCAGCCAAGCTTGCTAGCCAAGCTGGACAGTGGGAGGACAGAGAGGGTAAGGGTGCCCCAGACACTTCTGAGAGGCAGGGCATTGGCTCAGGGCTGGATCCCTCCCTCTTGCAGACCAGCTTCCAGCAAGGAGTCACCACTGCAGGGGGCCCATGTCAGCCCCCAGCTCCTCCTCTTCCTCTTCCTCTTCCTCCTTCAGTGGGTAGGGCTTCACAGGCCACTTCACCCTGACGGGTTCCACATGCTCCTGGAGACGGTGGCGCTTCATGTGGGCATTCCGACTCTTGATCTTGTCAAACACCCTGAGGAGTCACAAGGATGTGGGTCAGAGCCAGAGGAGCTTGGGAGTAGAGTCAGGCCAGAGGGTGGAGGTCCAGAGGGAAGGTGGTACCTCTCACACTCTCTGCAGGGAAACATGCCCTGGCTCTCCACACTGCCCGGAGGCTCCGGGGTGCGCTTGGGAGCTGCACTTGGGCTGGAGTGAAGGATGGACTCCCTCCTGTAACTCTTGGTCTTTATCTTTAACTCAGGAGTTGGACGGTGGGTGGGTCTCTCCCGAGGGCTGCAAGTGACCTGCAGAGGGAGTAAAGGCGGCCTAAGACACTGGTGGGGGAACATGTTCTCTGCAGGGAGACCTTCCCTTGGAAGCCTCCACCACCCTCTGACTGGACCACATACGCACCAGGCCACTCCCTCATGCATCCTCTACCTTGTCTTCAGTCCTTTCTACCTCATCCAGCTCTCTCCTGCCCCTCTTCTCCAGCCCGGGAGCGCGGCCACAGTCAAACTTAACCATCTTTTTCCAGATGTAGTAGTATTCAACGCACTGTGCTACACTCTTAGTCTGGATCTAGTGGGAAGGAAGACACAGAAGCAGGCTGTGGCCAGTACCTCACATGTGAATGCTACCCTGGAAATCCCTTCCCCAACACCTCTGCCCATGGCTGGGCAGAGGCAGGGATCTTGGTCCTTCTGGGTGCTGAAAGGTCCAAGTGAAGCCACATAAGAGCCACCAGCACTAAGTCCAGCATGCTTCTTCCCTGTAGGAAGACACACAAAGACCCACAGGTAAGGAGGCTCACTGCGATATTACAGCAGACGATAGCCACACTTAGTGAGACTGGCACTCACTGACACAGAATGCCCTTCCTCTGCGATGAACACACAGCTATCATAACTAAATGGAGCCTCAGAAGCCCTCCAGGGAGTGGCCACATGAGGACAGCTCTGAGCAAGATGGTGCTAACAGCACTCAGGCCCAGCCACTTGCTCTTATGACAATACAACTTCTAGACTGAGCCATGGCAGTGCATGGCTTTAATCTTCTGGAGGCAGAGGCAGCACAGTCCCCAAGAGCTCCAAGACAGGTTGTACTATGAGGAGCCATCCCAACAAGCAAACACAACTTCTGCAGCCAAGTGCAGTTTAGCTTAGATAACGAGACTGTAATCCCAGACCTCAGCAGATGGAGGCAGGAAGAGGAGAGTGGGAGGCCAGCCTGGGCTGCACAGTAATGTCTTATCTCAAAAGTAAGACAGAACCTCTGAAAACAAAACAATATCAGAAACCCAGCAAAATGGAGAGCTGGAGTTGGGGCCTAGTGGTAGAGATTGCTTACTTCATTAAGGAAGAGGATGTGGGTTCCATTCCCAGCACCAAGAAGAGGGGAGAGAAGAAGGGAGGCGGGAAGAAGGAAAAGCTGAGCAGCCCAGAAGGAAACTTCCCCAGGAAATTAACTGGCTAGTGAGCGCCTTGGTCTAGAACACACTTTCTCCACATGAACCTGAAACTGCTTGCATGTTGTCACAAACTAGGAGTCCAGGCAGCATGGCCTCGGATTAGGAAACAGTACCAAGTTAAAAAGAAAAGGAGGCTGACTTCTGCTCTTGAACAAGATAGCAACAGAAGCAAACTCATCTTCCCATAAAGCAATGAAAAAACAGTTCTGAGAAAGACAGTGAACTCTGAGAGCAGACTTATTCATGGACATTCCATGGCGGCTTTATTTTATAATTGCCCAAACGGGAACCACTCAAATGTCTATCAATTGGTAAAAGATTAAACACACTGTGGTCCACCCATACAGTAGAATATTATTTAGTTGCAGAAAGGGTGAACTGTTAATAAATGCAACACAAAGGAACTTCAAAATAAGTGTGCTGAGGATAAGCAGCTGGATGAAGTGTGGGATATAGCTGTCTTGACTGCTGCAGTAATGCAGAATGCCACAAAGTGCAACCTTCCTCACGGACCAAGGTTGACCGACATGGCGGGAGGCACCGTGGCATGTGTGACAGGCTGCTGGGGAAGGAAGAGGCA
Organism: Cricetomys ansorgei; assembly: GCA_026225945.1. Lineage (NCBI taxonomy): Eukaryota > Metazoa > Chordata > Mammalia > Rodentia > Nesomyidae > Cricetomys > Cricetomys ansorgei. The sequence goes on from JAMJFZ010002944.1 coordinate 790,257, forward strand.
CTGGACATCACAGAGGCTCGCTGCCTTGCCTGTGGTGACAGTCCCGTGGGTGTACACATATGTAAAACACACTCAGCCTTGCACCGTGCTTATGTGTAGTTTGTGTACACCATCTTGTTTAGGACAGAGAACGGCAGCAAGTGCTGAGCTGGAGTGACAGCGCTGGAGAAGCAGAGCAGTGGGAGGCTGGCCACCTCAGGTAACCAGCTACTTACGAGGTACTGCGTGTGCTGCAGGCAGGTGAGGGCAGGTGTGTGAGGTGGAGCTCGCTGCGCCAGCCCTCTGCCATCTTACCGTCTTGTGTATCAAGTAAAAGTCCTTCTTGTGGGCACAGAATGCCTTCTTGAAGAGCCTCTTCTCCATGGGGGTCCAGATGTCAGAACCTGCCAGGGAGCACAGAAGGGCAGGGATGTTTCTATCAGGGGACCACAGCCTGACTGTCATGTAGACCGCACTCTTTAGCACTGCCATTATCAACACCAATGGTGTGTGTGGAATCTCAGACAGTCTTCCCAACCCTACAAAGCAGGGGATTCAGTCTCCTCACGTTATAGATGTGGGAAACTGGCTGGGGCCTCAGTGGCCTAATAAGGGCAGGTGGGCCGAAGCTACCTGCTTTGCTGTGCTCAGCTGCTCAACCTGAGCCCATATCCCCCTGCCCTGGTCAGGAACATGGTCCTGCTGGGAAGAACTCTGAGGGAACGATGGAATGGGCTGGTGGCTCTACTGAACTCAAGGCAGTGCTGCTGAGACCCTGGGAAAAACAAGCCCCTCTAGGAAGGCAGGCAAAGGCTCTGAAAAGAAGTTGGAGGGCCAGAGGCAGAGGTGGAGTTTGCCACCAGGCCTGGCAGGGATCAGCCAGGCCCCAGTATCAAGCAGCCCTTTCTCCAGTCACCTGTGTAGCGATAGTCAGCCAGTGGGTGAGTCCGTGGCTTTTGGGGTCCTCTGAGTAACAGAGTCTCCAGGGCAACCTGGAAAGACAGCAGGTGTGTGCCACTCACAAGGCATGGGAAGGGGTGCTGCCTCCATTCTTCTCTCACTGGAAAGCCAATGTCTCTAAGGTACAGTCTGTGGGACCATGGCCTCCATAAGCATCCCCTTTGAAAGTCATTGTGGCCTTCGAAATATGGCTCTTCCCATAAAGGACACAGTGTGTGGGTTAGCGAGACACGTGTCCCTACCCCACCAAAGCCCGATGCCTGGAAGAGCGCTGACCCACTCAGCACTCCATTTTATTCCCTCTTCTGCACTCCTTACTGGGGTACTTCTTCTTTTTGGCAGTGCTGGGGCCTGGACCTCACACATGAGCTATACCCTTTGACTTTTTGAGACAGGACCTCATACTGTAGCCCAGACTGGTCTCAAACTTATTATCCTCCTGCTGGAAGTACAGGTGTGAGCAACCTCATCCCACAGCTAATACACTTTTAAACATATGTCTCTCTTAAATTATAAGCTTGGTGAGGTCATGGACTACTCTACTCCCAGTGAGGACCAGACATGGACTTCCTAGGGTCTGGTACAAAATGGAAATGAAGATTTCCTCTGGGTGGGGGAAGTGCACACCTTTAATTCCAGCACCTGGGGAGGCAGAGGCAGGTGGATTTCTGACTTTAAGGCCAGTCTGGTCTACAGAGTGAGTTCTAGGACAGGCAGGGCTACACAAGGAAACTCTGTCTTGAAAAACAAACAAAGAGAAAGGATTTCCTCTGGGAAAGTCTGAAGGCTTCCCAGATAAGGACGATGCAGTATCAAGCCAAGGACAGAGCCCTGACATGACCGACACCTAGAGGGTGCTCAGTGTACATGTGCCAGGCACTGTTCCTCGGCTTACAGAAAGCATGGCTCAGGACTGAGTCTCAGGTCTTCAACACTGGTCTTCCTGCACTCCTGCAGACCCCTTCTCCTGGAGGATCAGTATCTGACAGACAAATCCTATTACAGAGTAGCCTCCCCTCCCCTACTCTGCTATGCCAGTCTCAGAGTACTGCGGACATGGACCTTTACCTTCCCTCAGCCGGGCAATCCAAGGCCCAGAATGCCCAGCCCCAAGAGCGCAGGGTGCCGAGGTCTCACCTGAACACTGCCCTGGGCTTCATGCAGGCAGTGGAGGGCAAGCTCCAGGTTGGTGCCCCCGCCCGGCATCACACTGGAACACGCCACATTGCAGAGCTCCATCACTGTGGTCCCAGCAAGCCCAAGAGCATTAGGAGAAAGAAACAGAGTCAGGCCATCCAAGCCCGTAGCACAGGGGCTCCTGGTCAAGTCCCCTTTCCTTACACCCCATAGAGGGCAGCTGAGTAAAGGGAAGGAGGGAACCACAGGACCCTGGCCTGGCACCTGCCCTGGCACATGAGTGGTGGTGGGGGCGGGGCAATGTGGGAGAGAGGCGCTGGGCCAAGGGCACGTTTCTGGAGTTAGATGGGGAAGGAGGGCCTTGGGATCTGACCCAAAGCCTCAGCCACCTCTGTCCTGGGTCTCTGGGTTGGTCATCACATCTCCCCATGGCTTCCAGACCAGAGAAGCTACATGCTCATCCACTCTGGCCAGCGGCCTCTCCTGCAGTTCTGGGATCTCCGCCTGAAATCTGCTTCCTACGTTGATGTGTCTGAAATGAGGCCACACACAGACATGGGGGATGCAAAGGTGACAAAGCCAGGATACAGCGAATGCACACCATGTACCCTGCGCACAGCACAGCTGGTCCACGGCAGCTTGCTGCCATCTCTCAGACACAGTGGCTGCTCTGACTCCCATCACCCAACAGACCCAGGCAGTTCCTGTCTCCTTCACAGTCACATTTATAGCCTCTCCTGTGGTCCACACTGACCACCTGTGTCCAGCCACATCTCAGACATGCTCTAGCCTCTTCCTAGAGGCTTCTGACTGGAAACCCAGATCCATGGCAAAAATTCTGCACCCCCCCGACCATGCCCAGATATCTGTGTGACAGGAGTACCACAGTGGGAACTTTGACCTACTTTTGACCCACAGCTTCTCCAGGGAGTGTCTACATCTGGCCCACCCTCCCTGGGGAGACAGGCCTGGTAAAGGAGGCTCTGGAGGCCAGTCTGGTGAAAACACATTCACTAGAAGGATTCAGGCACTAGGTGTCCAAACTCACGGTTCAATGCTGATCTTAGTGTCATCCTTCACCACACAGATGCCAAAGGAGCTGTCCAATGGGTCTGGAAAACACACAAGGAAGAGCTTCAACAAGAATGACTGTTAGGACCCTTGGGGCCTTCTACGTGCCTATGTGGACATGGGTGAAAACAAAACTGTAAGGCCCAGAGAAGGATAAAGACTTCTGAAAAGAGCAGAGGAATAAACTCAATAACTTAAAACAAATCAAAACTATTTGCCTGGCATGGTGGTGCACAGGGCAGCAGAGACAGGTGGATCTCTGTGAGTTCAAGGCCAGCTGCTTCTATACAGTGAGTTCCAGGACAACCAGGACTATATAGAAAGACCCTGTCTCAGAAATAACCAATCAAAGAAAAACTGATGAGGTTGGTCAGATGGCTGAGCTGGTGAAGGTGTCACTAAGTCTGAAGAGCTTAGATCAATCCCTGGAGCCCACATAGTAGAAACAGAGAACTGACTGAGTAGGTTGTCCTCTTACCTCACATGTGTACCCACAGACAGACATGCCGTGGGGGGAAGGGGGGTAGGAAAAAAAAACCTGATGAAAACCACACACAGGTATTAAGACAGTAAGTTGTCAGGCCGTGAGCCTGCTCACAGGGGGTAAAGGCACTTGCCCTAGTCCCTGACGACTTTGATTCAATTCCTAGGACCCACACAGTGGAAGAAGGGCACTGACTCTCACAAGTCGCCTTTTGACCTCCACACATGGCAACCATACACATATGCTCAAGCACATTCAATTGATCAATAAAATGTAAGCTTTAAAAATTAAAAAAAAAAAAGCCTGACTCCCTGTTGGTGAGAATGAGAGTCTTGACTTTCTTCCCCATGAGCTCCTGGCTTGGGCAGCTGAAGCTCTCTCCCAAGGGCTCCAGGTGGAGATGGGGCTCCCTCAGCTTACAACACTCAGCTCACAGACTTCACACATTGCAGAAGGGCCTGTGAGGTGCTCAGTGGGTGAAGGCTTTGCTGCCAAGCCCAGTGACCTGTTTGATCTCTAGGACCCATATGGTAGGAGAGAACTGACTCCCACAATTTGTTCTCTGACCTCCACATGGACCCTTCACACAAACAAATATATTTTTTAATTAAAGAAAATTAATTTTTAAAACTGTACAATTTTTAAAAAGGAAGCTAGAATGATGAATTCTCATCAAGGAATAACTTTAAGAGGTAAAAATTCTGGAGTTTAAAAAAGTACAATGACCAGCCGGGGAGTGGTGGTGCACACCTTTAATCCCAGCACCCAGAGGCAGAGGCAGGCGGACCTCCCTCTATGAGTGTGAGGCCAGCCTGGTGTATAGAGCGAGTTCCAGGACAGCCAGAGCTACACAAAGAAACTGTCTCAGCGAAAAAAAAAAATTAAGCTAGGCATGGTAGTGCACACTTTTAATCATAACACTTGGGAGGCACAGGCAGACAGATCTCCGAGTGTGAGATCAGTCTGCTCCACACAGTGGGTTCCAGGCCATCCAAGCTACACAGTGAAACCCTCTTTCAAAACAAACAAGGATAAATTGTAGAGTCGAGAATTTTGTGCCATTAAAGCTATTATTACCTTTAAAGAGTGCTCAGGCAGTGGTGAGGCTCCACACTCTAAAGTTAAGTGCTGGCAGAAGTGATTGTTCAGGTAATTACACTAATTAACCTAAATATCAGCCGCATAAGGCAAAGTATATCATGGGCCTAAAACACCTAGAGATGTAATATATGTTACAGCACAAAGGAGCAAAGCCGTGCTTCTGCGGAGATGGCACAGAAGTCACGAGTTAGGAAGGCCTCAGCTGAAGCTATAGAAACAACAGCAAAAAACAGAACAAATCAAAAAGCCCTATGTGTCAAGGTACATATCTGCAATCCCAGTGCTGGACAGGCAAAACAGAGGCCATGGGCTCGCTGGCCACCCAGCCTACTCTGCTCCAGGCCAGTGAAAGACTCTGTTTTAAAAGAAAGAGGCACAACAGTCAGGGCTGTCTTCTAGCTTCCACACACGTGTGCACTGGTACACATATGAACACACACACACACATATGCAAATGCATGCACACATACAAAAGAAGAATAGCACCTGATGGCACGGCCCCATGCCACTGGAAATTACGGGAAAGACGTGGAAATGGCAATGAAGGATAAAGCAAACACTGCAGGCATTACTTGCTATCTTCTATTTCCTGGCTTCATGCGACCAGATCTATAGTCTTGTATATAGGGTAGTAAGGTCAACAGTGCAGAACAGAGTCTGCTGACACTATGCTGGAGCAGGAAAAGCCCATCAGATGGAGAGCACAGTGTCTTTGCTCTTCATGGTGCAAGCACAAATCTAAGAGTCCACTGCACAGCACTCAGCATGTGCCTGCCGTTCCACCACCCGGGAGACACAGTTAGGAAAATGGGGAGTCCCAGGCCAGCCTGGGCTGTATAGAGATGCTAGTTCAAGAAAGCAATGAAGACATGTGAGACATACATGACAAAAATGATTGAGACAAAATGCAACAAGACCTAAATAAATGGGCAGACGGTCCATCAAGGATAGAAAGGCCTAAATCATTTAGGATGATAATAGTTCCCAACTTATCAACATACTAAACAGGATAACTGTCAAAATCACCACTGATCCTAAAATGTGCAGCAATACAATGGAGCTACAGCAGCTAAAACAATCCTGGAAGACAGAACAACACAGGAGAATTCTAATACACCTATTTGAAAGCTTACCACAAAACTACAGTAGTCAAAACACTGTGGTAGCAGCCTAAGAATAAGCACGCAGATCAACTGAAAAGAACTGTTAGTCTGAGTAGCAAACCCATGCCCTGATGATTAATGGAGGTGTGTGTGTGTGTGTGTGTGTGTGTGTGGGCCAGAGGTAAATATCACATGTTGTTCCTCAGACACCATTCATCTTGTTTCCTCAGATAAGATCTCTAGGTAGCCTAGCTCTAGCGAGGTAGGCTGGACTGGCTGCTTAGAAAGCTCCAGGGTGCATCTGTCTCCCTGAGTGCTGGGATTACAAGTGCATGCTTTTATACAGGCTCTGGGGACTGAACTAGGTCTTCATGCTTGTGTAGCAAGCGCTTTATCAGCTGAGCTACTGCCCCAGCTTTGGTCACCTGATTTCAATAAAGGTGCCAAAAACAATTCAATGAGAATGATCTTTTCAGCAAACGATTCTGGAGCAAGTGGAATCCATGCAAAATAATGAATTTTGATCCTTACCTCATACAACATCCAAAAGCTAAATAGAAATTGACTAAAGCTGTAAATTTAAGAGTCAAATTATAAAACCCTCAAAAAAAAAGGAGTATCGTGGGCCTAGCTACTCAAAAGGCTGAGGCAGGAGGGGTGTGAACTCAAGGCCTGTTTGGGTTATAGAGAACAGGAGTGTCTCTTCATGACCCTGTGTCAGCCAACTTGTCATACAAAACACCCAGTGCACAAATGACACAAAGAGAATAAACTGATCTTAATTTATAAAGAAGACACACCACCAAGGAATACCCAGCAAGATGCTTGGCACCAGTAGCCATCAGGAAAACACAAATCCAAACATAGAGGAATCTTTCACCTGACAGGATGGTTCAAAAGAAGCAGTCTACAAGTACAGTCACAGGCAGAGGTGTCAGAACTCCCCTAGATCTTGGGCAGGAGTTCAAAACAGCACAAACACTTTGGCACAGAGTTTGGCAGTTCTTTAAACAGTTAAAGAGTTTCCATGGGGACCCAGTGTTGCATTCTAGGTACTTACACAGAAGCAGCTGGTACCCAGACCCCCACAGGAAGCTGTACACAAATGTTCTTACAGCGTTATTTACAATAACCAAAAGGAAAACAATGCCCATACCCATCAACTGATGATAAAAAAGGCTACCGCCTGGTGAACCCAGAAGCATCAACCTAAGTAAAATGGATGAGATGTAAAAGGCCACACACTGTATGGTGTCACTTGGATGAAATATCTAGCATAGGCAAGTCTACAGGGAAAGAAAGTAGATGAGTGGCTGCCTGAGGCTGGGGGTGCATGGAACTGTAGGAATGAGAGCTGGGAGGGTGACATAGCCCAGGGGTACGGGCTTGTAGGGTGCAAGGAGGCTCAGAACCCTGATAGCAGTCTCAAACCACAAGCTTGAGATAGCTGATGTGCATGGCAGGCATGTGTGTGTGCCTGTCTCTGCATACAGTGGTTATGAAAATGAACAGGGTGATCAGGCTGAATGGCCTCTGTGTTCATTCTGGCTGTTACAACACATCTAGAAGATGCTGGTCCAAGAATCATCTGGATGTGTTTCTGAGTAGCACCGAGTCCCCAGAGCAGGCACACACAAGGCTGGAGAGAATGGCTGGACCAGACACCACAAGATAGAGCAACTGTGGGTCAGAGGAGATGCACCCTAGCCTGGATCAGAGTCATGCTCTGGCCTCACTCACCAAGCACAGGGCTGATGAGCTGGGGCCCAGCCCGGGACATGGAGCAGAGGGTGTTGAAGTATAGCCCAGAGCCCTCACGAATGGGGCTGAGCATGGGCGGTGGTGTGTAGGGAGAGCACTGAAACAAGCCCTTCAGGAGGTGGTCTACCAGGAACACAGGAGAGCGTAGGCAGCTCTGGTGACACCCTCCTGGGCCTGGCTCCCCAAGGGCAGAGGGTGCAGGAGGGGCAAACAGGGCCTTGGGCTGGGGCCGCTTCTTCCGCTTTCTGTACTGGCTGCTTTCTTTGCTGTCTCTTTCTTCCCCATCTTTCTCTTGTCCCTGAAGAAGAGAGGACAGAACCACAGGTGTCACCTGAGGCCACCTGTTGTTTCAACTCAGTCTTCAGCTTGTTTAGGGATGGAGCTGGTCACAGGGATAGAGGGAAGCAGGACCTGTGTGCCATACCTAGGCCTTAGCACAGGAGGCTGAGTAGGGCCTTCTGCTCACAGCCCAGCCCCACCTGAACCAGAGCTGGTCAACATCCTCAGTATGGTGATATCCTGAGGCCCAGAGCCTCCTCATATACTCACACAGAGATGCGTGGGGCAGTTCAGTGGTTCAAAGGACAAGCATTCCAAGAGTGAGGGCCAGATACAGGGTGTGTTGGTGTATGCCTTTAATATCAGCACACAGGAGGCAGAGGCAGTGCATCTCTGAAAGCTCAAGGCTAGCCTGGTCTACATAGCAAGTTTCAGATAAGCCAAGACTACGTAGAAGCCCTGTCTCAAAACATACACACACATACACACACTCCAGAAAACAATGAAAATATGTGTAAAAAAGAAAAAAATGGAGCAGGAGCTAGAGACACAGTGTTATGGCATGACAAAATAAAAATGTATTCTCCCAGATGCCAAAGCCATTATGAACCCAGTGGCCTAGCACTGGCACGGGAACTGTGTCCAGGGTCCAGCAGTGAAGAGATGAGCTTCAGAGACCCATCACTGCAGTCACATGACCCCTCACATCTTCCACTGCTCCCTCCTCTTTGCCAGCCTTCCAGGTCTCGATCTGACACACCTTCCTGCCTGGCTCCTCCTTCTTTCCCCACATCCCAGCCCACAAACTCTGGGTCACTGCTATCTGGGGTCAGGGCTGGGGCTGCCAAGGTCAGTGCTGTCACCAGCACTCACATCGTTAGGCTTGGCATGGTCACAGCCAGAGTTGACTGGGTGAAAACCAAGGTTTCTGGTTTGGGGTTTTCCCGGGACTTTCACAGCAGGTGGGAAACAGCAGCTGGAGAAGCACCCACATTGCCCATGCTCCCCAGCTGTGGCTATGCTGTCCAAGAACATTTGGGCTCCTGGGGGACCCCTGTCCCCATCAGGCCTCAGTGTAAAACGGTGCCAAACACCTGAGCATAGAGAGCTGGCAGCTCTAAGATAAAGAGTAGCCAGGGAGAAGAAGCTGCTTCTGATGGCAGAGAGATGGTGAGGCTGGGCAAGGCCAGGGGGGCTGCTGCAGGCCTGCACAGATGGTCCTGGACCTCATGGCACCCCACCATCTCTGCCAGGATGCTGCCTTTAACCTGAGAGACACTGCTCCTTCACCTACTCCCTAAAGCATGCCCAACCCTGCACCACAGAAGCCTCTTCCCCTTCACCTGCTGCTCCTGCTTTCCCCGAGGTGACGGCCACTGGTCACTGTGGAAACACATGTGGCTGCTCAGCCCTTTTTCGGTGTAAAACATCTGGCTGCAATTCTTGCACACGAAAGTGCTCCTTGACTCCATCCAGTCTGTGGAGCCCCCATTTGGCTGATGGCTGTGGGTAAAGAAGGCAGGAGGGGAAAATGAGAGGGTGAGGCTCTGGCCCTGACTGCAGCTTTTGCTTCTGTTTCTGTTGTTTTTGTTTTCTGCATGTAACCCCAACCCACTGACAACTCTTACTAAACCATGGAAGACCATATGTAACTTTCCAAGAACTGAAGCAGAGAAGTCAAAGGACCTGCCAGGGCCAGTGCCCTGCTGGGGTAGGAGGGCTTCTGAACTTACCATCCGCTGGCCAAGTTCTCTTCCTTCACTGGATGGGGGAGCCTATAGATGTTTCCACCCTGGAGATGAGAAGATATCTGAGCCAGCAGAGCCCAGAAAAGGGAACAAGGAGAGCAGCATTGGGGAAGCTGCATGATGGTCCACTGGGCAATGGTGTCTCATGTTTGACACCAAAGCAAAGCAGAAACCCAACAGATACACTGGACTCATTAAAACTGAAAGTTTCAATTCCACAACTATTCACACATAAGATGAAAAGACAGCCCACACAAGGGGAGAGAACACTTGCAAGTCACGTGTCTGATAAAGGCTGTACAGAATATATATACAAAACCATTGCAAATCAGTAAGACAGCAGTTCACACAAAACGAGAACATGCATCCACACAAAAGCTGTACACGGCCTTCCCAGCAGCTCACTCACAAGAGCCAAAGAGTGGAAACACTCCACTGGTGAAAGGCCAAATAAAATCTGCCCCGTCTATCCACTGGACTATTGCTCAGCCAGAAAAAATGAATGGAGTAGGGTAACAAGATGGCTCAGTGGGTAAAGGCACTTGCTGCCAAGTTTGATCATCTGAGTTGGATGTTTGGAGCCCACAGTGGAAGGAGAAAGCCAGTCCCACATGCTGTCCTCTACCCTCCGCATGAGCTCTGTGGCAAGTTCACAATCATACTGTACCTCACACAAAATATGTGTCAAGTGTGATGGCACAGGCCTTAATCCCAGCACTCAGGAGGAGAAAAAGGCTGAGCTCGGTTGAGTTCAAGGCCAGCCTGGTCTACATAGCAAGTCCCAGGCCAGCTAAAGCTGCATAGGGATACCTTGACCATAAATAAATAAACGTAAAAAATGATTCTAATTTCTAAAAAAAAATAATAATGATGAAGCACTCACAGATGCTGCCGTATGGATGGACCTTGATCATATGACAAGCAGACAACGCCAGACACAAACTCCCACACAATGTGTGACTCTACTGACATGAAATGTCCAGAGCAGGTAAGCCGTGGACACAGCAGCAGGTGTGTAAGGCTGGAAGGGTAATGGTAGACGGGCCAAAACACTGCGTGATAACTAAGGGATGCAGGGTGTCTTGTGGGAGTGACGACGTGTTCTGGCCAACAGCAATGGTTGTGCAACTCGTGACTACACCAAAGCATAAACTGAAGGGTTCATTATATGGCATCTGTCTAACAAAGATGAAAATGTTTACAAAGTGGTAGCTGTGAGACGAGGGGAATCATGCAGGTCTCGTTAGGAGTGGTGCCCAGAGCAGACGGGCACTGCCAGATGCACAAAGGACGCAGGCTCTGCAAATGCATGTGGGATGCACAGCCATCGCATGCGGTTAGTAGTTTAGGGAGGAGGCCTGTACCTTCATCTCCTTTCAAGAGTTGGAGGAGGCAAATCTAGGAGGAGGTGGGAGGCAAAGGAAAGCAGGGCAGAGAGCTTAGTGAACAACAGTGCAGTGCTTCTTGTAAAATCACATCTGGGGACGTCCTGCAATGGGGAGGGGCAGCTGACCAGAGCTATGTGTCCAAGGACACATACACAGCCCTGCCACAGCCCAGGCCATGACAGAGGGGTACAAATACCTGGATTCTGTTGAAGATCGTCAGCTTGGACTTCATGTCTCGGGGGGGATCCACCAGAGGCCCAGCCGATGAGAAGGAGGCCATGGCCACCTGGCTGGGAGAAGCTGCACAGCACACATCCATCTTCACTTTCTCCTTCCGGAAACCTGAGAATCTCTGTGCCCTGGGGTGGCCTGAAAAGAGCCTATAGCCACCACCCCGGGGGCAGGCTGGGCCCTTCTCACCTCTCATGGCCCCCGAAGCTAGGCCATTCTCACCTTGTCCCTGTTTCCCAGCCAAGTGGGTTCCAGTCGGCTCATCTCCACCTAACTGGGACTGCCGTGAACCTGCACTGGGTAGAATGTCCCCCAGGTCCAAGGTCCCTTTGGCCAGAGAGGAGCTTTCTGGGTTCCGGGAGGGGTGCAGAGCTGGCCCTGTGAGGGATGGTGGCGCAGAGGCCACTTTGGGGCCTCCTTTTGTGTCTCGCCTTGGGCCACCAGGAGAGGTTTCTCTGGATACTGCAGGCATGGTTTTCCTCCTGCGGACTGGAGACCCCTCTGGCTCTGAGTGTCCAGGGCCTATCTGGAAAGAGTCCACGTTGGGTACTGGTGGCAGGGCTTGTGGTGGCCATGGCCCCTGCAATGGCTTCAGGGCTGACTGTTTGCTCTCAGGCCCGGGTCGCTGGGCTGAGGCTGTAGCCACCTGGGTGTGGGAGAAGATCCTCTGGGACTTGGCAATCATCTGGAGCACCTGCATCTGCTCATGGCTTACCAGAGAATCCTGTGATTTCATGAACAGCTGCCGGAAGAGGGGTGTGGCATCTGAAGGGATGCTACCCGGGTTCTGTGCATCTTGGAGCCCAAGATCTGTGGAGCTCTGCCACGGGAATGACTCACAATCAGGTTTGTTCTTCTTGGGAGCCCAGCTGTCATCTTCCCCAGCTGCCTGCCGGACATCACTGGAGGCCTCACCAGGTGCCTTCAGGAGTGCAGGAGGAAATGGCAGCAGGTCTTCCTGGCTGGTGGCCAGGCTGGGTGAAGGCTCCACCGTGGTGGGGGTGCTGCTGGGCCCAGGGCCACCCCTCAGAGCCCTCCCGGGATGGCACTGCAGGAGGCTTGTGAACCATAAATACGTTACTGCCTTTGTTCTTGGGACAGCCAGGCAGGTTCCGGAGCCACTGGAAGTTGTGGCCAGATGGCTGGGATCCTGAGGGAACTGAGTGGCCTCGGAAGAGAGGCAGGCAGGCAGGCAGGGAGCTGCCCTCTGGCCAGCCATCCAGGGATGATGGGCGTTGAAGCCGTGGAGACTCTGACTCCATCTCTGACTCTGGTGGGTCAGGGGCACCGTTCTCAGCTGCCCTCGTCTGGACAGCTGTGAACACTTCAGTGGCAGGTTCTTTCCGTGGGGGACGAGTTTCCTCAGGAACCTCAGGGCCTAGGGTTCCCGGGGCCATTGGGGTGCTGGCTGGTGTACAAGACGATGACCCCAGTGAAGTGGAGCAGGCAGAGGCCAAGCTCCTTGCTTCAGTGTCAGAAGGCCCCACTGCTGGGCCAGGAGAGGGAATCTTCTGGTGGACGATGCTGCTCACGATACAGCGAAGGAGGTCTCGGTTGGGCAAGACAGAGCCAGGGGACCTAGCTTCTGGGGGCCCCAGGGACCTCAGGCCGCTGGGTGGAGGCTGGTTGGCCACATCGTGGTTGTGGGATGGGTCTCCATAGGCCTCCTCTTCTGGTGGGGCCTCTTTCAGGATGCATACTCCGTGTTGGACCTCATAATGGCGGCGAAGTGAACGGTAGTCACAGTAGCTCTTGCTGCAGCCCTGCTCAATGCACACGAAGGGCTTGGTCTTCTGGTGGGTGAGCATGTGCCCAGTCCTACAGTGAGACATGGAAGAGAGGTTGCTAGGCAAGCCCTACACCCACATATAGGGACCGCTTGAGCCCCTTACTCTGTCTAACCAACTGAGAGGGACTCATTTTCCTGTCCTCACCACTAACAAACACTGGGGAAAAAAATCCCACAGAAGCCGAGGTTTCCTCACAGCGGGATCCCAAGGGACAACAGTCCTCTAGAGGTGAGCCCTGGAGGTCTGGGCACAGCTGGGATGTGTTAAAGCATGTGCAGGTGTGCGCACGTGCGCTCGCGCGCGCACATACACACACACACACACACACACACACACGCACACCTCACTTTACTCTTTGGAAGTTCACAGAGCACAGAGGTGGCACATGTCTAACCTTTGCTTTCATGTAGGTCTACCAGCATTCCTGAGAAACAGAAGTCTGCAGAATACATTTGAGAAGATGCTAATCTGGGACTATCACAGGACTGTCTATGGTGACCACTTCGTGGAACTCCCCATCCCCACCAACACCAGCCAAGAAACCAACTTACAGACATTCAATAAAAACTTTCCTGAGCCAAAAGGCCAGTATGTCAATAATCTGTACAAGTGTAAATGCAAGTAAATATGTGTTGTGCCTACTCCAGCCTCTGTGGACAGTGTCACAGCCAACATGAGCCCTTACCTTTGGGGTCCTGACAGTTTAGCTTTGGACAATCCCTGTGTGTGTAGTTTGGGAAGTTTTTAACAACTACTGTCTTTCCACAAAGAATGTCTATGGTCTTTTGAGGAAAGAACTCAGAAGTCCTGAGAGAAAATTACCTCTTTTGCCTGAGGTGAGGTTGGGCCAGAAGGTGAAGAGAAATGTGGATTCATCAAAGCCTCTCCATCCAAAAGTTCTAAAGCTTTTATATGGGCTTTTATGTAAACCCTCAGCGGTTGCAGACCCAGTGTCCTCAGACACCACCAGGGACTTTGGGCATCTCTTCACCCAGTTAGTCAAACTCGTTTGTGTTGTTTTTTTCTCATGTAGCCCAGGTAGGCCTCAAACTTGCTATGTAGTTGAGGCTGGCCTTGGACTCTTGTTCCTCCTGCTTCCCCATCCCACTGTGCTCTCATCCTGGTAACCCATCACATTTATAAACCAAGAGTCATGTCTGTAAATAGAGGCAGGGATTTCCTTACTGGTGTAAATTTTGGGGCTCAGTAAAGAGACCTGCCCCAGACAGTAGTAGTATGAAGAGAACAGTCTATACCAGAGGCAGGGAACACACACGTAGGGGCACAGAGGTAGGAGCTCAACAGAGGACAGGATGGGTGGACAAGAGGGTAGAAGACAGCTGCATGCCCCCTGCCCTTCTCCTGACCAGACTCTTGACATACAGGTGGTCCTGGCGCTTGAAGGCCTTGCTGCAGACTTTGCACACATGTTTTCTCTCCTGGCTGTGCGTCAGGTAGTGCTTGCTCAGGGAACTGGCGCTGCTGAACACCTTCCCACACAGGCTGCAGTCCAGGAGCGGGTTCTGAGGGGAACTGTGCTGCCGCTTGCCTTTTCTTGTACTCCCGGTGGCCCTGGCTCCTTCGTCAGCCTCCTTAGGCACCTTGAGTGCGCCCAGCCCCAGGTCTAAACAAAGGGAGAAAGCACGGGTTATGTAGAGCTAAGCTGTGGGGTCCTAAAGCCATAGAGAGACTTAGTATGGAACCCTGTCCAGGTTGCCTGAGACTCCTCCACCTCAGCAGCTCTGCATGGGCAGAAGACAAGGCTTAGCTGGAAGGGAACTGAGGTCAGAGCAGGCCACATCTATAGAACTGTATCTTGCCTTGGTGCAAGACGTGGAGGGCTGGGGATGGCCCAGGCCAAGCTTCTAGGGCAGCAGCATGACAAGACGAGCAGGGCTGGAAGCTGGCTACCCTGTCACCGACGCTCACATGAGGTCTTTCTGAGCTGCATCATCCAAACCCAAGAGATCATGTACCTGTTCACTCATCCAGCTGCCTCTGCTTGGGGTTTTCAGCTTTTTACAAAAATCTACCTGCTTTTTCTGGTGAAATGTCAGACACAATCTTCTATCTGACAAGAGAGTTTAGTGGTGAGTGCATTATTTGTTGTGTGTGTGTGTGTGTGTGTGTGTGTGTGTGTGTGTGTGTGTTAGAGAGCGAGAGAGACAGAGACAGAGACACTGGGTATTCAACCCAGGGTCTGACACATGCTAGTGTTTAGCAGGTATTCTATAAGTGAGCTACACACCAGCCCTGTATTAAGACCTATGATGCAGTTTTCCAAAAAAAAATTGTAGAAACATCCAAGAACATGGATAAATGTTCATACCCTTTGAGAAAGCAGCCTATTTGAAAACAGAATTACTCCAGGTGTTAAAAAAGAAGAGTAAACTTAAGTAGAAACAGGCAGACTGGGGTTCACTGGCAGAGAGATGGGCTGGTTTTATTTCCTCCGGTGTGTTTCTGAATTTGCCACATTTTCTGTATCCCTTGGTAAAAAGACAGCTGGTTTTTTATAAATTGTGTCATGTGAGGAGCAGCTGAAGGAACTGGGGACACTCAGGTGGGAGAGATAGGTGTCTTTGAGTACTGGAAAGGCCAGTGTGTGGAGAAGGAGCAGATGCCTCTGTCCTGTCTCATGGGGCAGAATGAGGCTTGGAACAAGAAGACTAAAGGGAGCAAAATCATTGTGGTGAGTAACTGAACAGCTCTAGAAGTACAAACAAGAAGAAGACAGGCTCCCTCCCTCAGGATACAGTCAAGGATACTCAGCCTTGCTGGAGTACCTTACGTATATCTTAAAGCAACTGTAAAACTAGAAAACAAACTACATCAAAACAAAACTGACCAGGACACAGGCAGTCATTGGCCCAGAGAGTAACCTGAGCTTTCTAGAAAGCAGTGTCATGAAGCTGAAAATTATAAGCAGAATGTTTAGAAAACTTGTCTAAAAGAAAATTCAGTATGCAAAAAGCTGTTCACTGGGACTGGAGAGAGAGGAAGAAAGGGGGAGGAAGGAGAGAGGAAGAGGAAGAGGGGGAGGTGCTGGCTTCCCTCGCAAATGAGCAGAGCCCAGTTCTCAGCACCCACATCAGCAGCTCACAACTGCCCGTAACTCCAGCTCCAGGGGAATCCAGTGCCCTGCTCTGCCCTCCACAGGCACCTATATACATGTGGAATACCAACCCACAGATATTCACACATACACATAAATTAAGTATTTTTAAACTGTCCATAGAAACACTTTAACAGTCCAACAAGACTGTCGTCTGACAACATACTAAGACGCCTATGACAGTAACAATCAGTTCAGTCTCACACAGGAATCCAAATACACTAAGCTTTTAAAACATTAAACACAATCGCAACAATCGTAAGAGTGTATCGCTGGAGTCTGGAACTCAGGGCCTTTCACATGTATTAACTCTACAAAACAACATAGATCTGAGCAATTTCACCCGAGTATTTGAAGATGTATAAGCTGGCCTGTTGGTGCACACCTGTAGTCCCAGCTAAGGCAGGACAATTACTGAGCTCAGTCTGGGAAACACAGTGGACACCCTATGCCCCACAAAAGTATTTATGTGTGTAGTACATAGCTTAAGAGGCATTTTTTCTTGCTTCTTTCTATATTTTCTATAATAAATACATTTTACTTTTCTAATTAAGAAAACGAATGCAGCTAGGAATGGTGGCATGATGCACTTGGGAAGCTGAGACAAAAGGACTACTCAGTCTGAGGACAGCCTAGACTATACAGTGAGAGCCTGCCTCAAATAAACAAATAAAAAGAAATGAAAGGTGGGCTTGCAGTGCATGCCTGCAGTCCCAAGTACTCAGGAGGCCAAGGCAGGAAAACCGCTTGAGCCTAGGAATTCAGGGCCAGCTCGACCGACAGCATAGTGAGACTCCCATCTCAAAAACAAAAAGAAGGATGTGGCACAAGCACACCCCCTTATATGGACCCGAAGTCTTAGGAGCACGGAGTGGAAACGTGATGTGGGGGAGGGCAGTATACAACTGAGGATGAAGGAAGGCTAAACTAAGCAGAACAGTAAGAGTAAGTGATGACAGTCAGAAAGATGTACACATACCCCCACCGTGAGTATCTCTCAGTATCACCATGCCCAAGCTGAGTGCCATGCACAGCCCTGGGCAGACAGTCTCCCTGTGTGAACTCTCAGGATTCTAAGACTTCCTGCTCCGCCATCATTCTAACACAGACAGAGGCCTGACACTGCCTGATAACCTTCTGTGGAGTAGGACCTTCAGAATCTTTCGTGGTAGCAAGTTTTTAGAGCACTTCCTCGGACAATCCCACAGATTATTATCTGCATAGCAGGACATTTACACGTAGACTTCCCTGGGAAAGATGTAATTCTAAACTCCCAGGAGCTCTAGCCTCATCAACCCACTGAAGCCACTTGCCAGGAACCAATAAAAAGGATCAAAACCAGACAAAACCAAAAAATTATCTTCCATAGGAGGCTGACAGCAAACCAAAATGAGACTTACCCATGCTGTTCAATTATTTCACTAATTCTCCCCTTGTTCTTCCACTGCTGGAGAGAAAAGTTTGGAACTGAATCAAGGCTCAAAGATGAAGTATTACCGACAATATTGGTTAAAAAACAACTAGCTGGGCATGGTGGCACAAACTGTAGTCCTGGCTCCTGGACAGACTGAAGCAAGAGGTCTGAGGAGCCTTGGTGTTCTGGAAAGATGGCAAGACCTCTTTAAAAAAAGGCAAAGCAGAAACAAACCAAGCACCCAATACCTGTCGAGTACACTATGACCTATGGGAGGCTTTTGCGGTCTTTTGCTTTCACTTCTCACCACTGTTGTTCCGGGAAAGGGGCATGAGAGGACTGGGTCCCCTTACTTCACAGGTGAGGACACGAGGGCTGGGAAAGTTAGACAAGCACAGGACTGAATGGACGGGGCCATTGCTCATTCTGGAAAAATGAAAAGTGCTCTTGAGATATGGCAATCATAGGAAAGACTCCTGCAAGCATGGTGGTCTGCCTACACACCAGGCAAAAGATCAGGATCTCAGGCTGGTGAGGTGGCTCAGTGGCAAAAGTGCATGTTACACAAACCTGAGGACCTGAATTTGATCCCCAGAACACATGATGGAAGAAGAGAACTGACTACACAAAGCTGTCCTCTCATACACACACACACACACACACACACACACACGCACACACATGCACACACGCACCCCGCAGTATTGCCGTCTAGGATTAGACTTCCTCCAGAAGTTGGGAACAATTTCAAAATAGGCCAAAAGCCAGCCAGGAGACTTTTATTTTGTTTTTCTTTCTTTCCTTCCTTCCCTTTAGTTTAGCATGCTTGTTTTTGGAGACAGGGTTTTACTATGTAGCTCTGGCTGGCCTCGACTTTGTAGTGTTTCTCCGTTGTCTTCTCCATGCTGGGACTATGAGCACACATTGCCATGCCCAGCTAAGGCAACCTTCTTAGCCAACCCTTGGCTGACTGCAGGAACTGGGGTGTCTGTCCATGAGCAGCCTCACCTTGTAAGGAGGTCTGGGATTCCGAATCTGCATACTCTTCCAGCAGCTTCACAGAATCGCTGTCCTTCCCCGAGTACAGGGACAGAGTGTCCAGATTGTCCTCCAGCACCTCACTAGGCACATCTGATGCGGAGAGGCTGGGGTCAAGGTCCAAACCACTAAGGCCAGCATAGAGCAGGTCCCGTGTGCTGGGGCCCCAGGTCTCGGTTGAGTGTGTCACTGCAGTTGAGTCCTTGATTCTCAGAGAAGGAAGAGAGGTGCCCTTCTGACGGAAGGGCCCCCTCTTCCCCAAGGTTGTATGGCTCCATGGCTTTCCACTGCCAGGTCCTGGCCAGAGCCTGCCTCCAGGCAAGCAAGGCTGTGTCCAGAGTCAGGAAGGGGAGAGCCCTTGCTGGCAGCTAACTCCTGAAAGTGAACAAAGAGGAATCAAAATTAAGAGGTGCTAAGTTTGGTAGGCAGAGTGTGGACTTGGAAACGGGACAGCCCAAATGGGTCGGCTCTTGGCCATTTAACAGCTGCACAACCCAAGTCCCATGGGCCCTGTTTTCTCATCTGTCAACTGGACAGAAGAATAGCACATGGCAGGCTGCAGAGTCCTCTCCCTCCAGCTACAAACACATGTGCATCCAAGTAGAAAAGACAAGCAAGGAAAACCACAAGCACCAGCAACAAGAAAACTCAAAGCTAAATGTGCAGGCACAAGTAAGCCCATTGGGAAATTCAGGCTCAGATTTAAGCCTGGAGTTACTTATCCACTTGTCCCATGTGGCCAGGAGACACATGACATACCACCACTCAAATGGAGATATGTTGTGTGTGTAAAACAGCCTGCACTGGCAAAGTCTCATACCAAACAAAAAAAAAAGGTAAGTATGATTAATTTTACTGTAGAGTAAATGTTGAGGTCAGACTGGGGATGTGGCTCAGTAGAATGCTTACCTGGCCTGCACAAGGTTCTAGGTTCCACCCCCAGAACCACACAGACAGGCATGCCTGCGATCTCAGCGCTTGGGAGATGGAGGCTAGACATCCTTGGCTACACAGACAGTTTAAGGCCAGCCTGTGTTTCAAAAAATGTTGTCTCAATTCTCTTCCCACCCTCCTACCCAAAAAAAGGAAGAAAAGAGGAGGCTATCACTCACCACCTTCCAAAAATAAAAAGGAAGGGTTCTAAGGCAGTGCTATGAAGAACTGTGCTTAGGCAGTGAGCTCAGTTAGGTGAGCTACAACACATCCCATCGCTAGTCGTTCAACCCAGATACAAAAAGCCAATGAGCACATCCCTAGAAGCAGACAAATTCCCAGAACTCACTCAAGAAGAAGAAAATATGTGAATGATCCGATAACAAATCACAAAGTTAGGAGTGTGCAGTGGTGCCCACCTGTTCTCCTGGCACACGGGAGGCTGAATGGGAAGAGCCTTTGAAACTAGGAGTTCAAGACTGGCCTGGGAAACACAAGTGGGAGGAGAAGAGAACAGAAGGAAAGAAAGATAGGGGCAGAGCGAGGAGAGAGGGGGGGAAGGAAAGGTAAGAAGAGGAGAGGTAGAGAAAAGAAAGGGGGAAGAAAGGGAAGGAAATATCGAATTAGTAAGTCAATACTTCCCACCTATCCCACCACAGAAACACCAACAAAAAATAACTTTATCAAAATTCTCAGTAATGGTGGAAGGTTCGCAGCCCCTTGAGGCCTCTTCTGGAAAAGGTGACTGCTGAGTGAAGGGGAGAACCTGGGCACTCTAACTTACCCCAACCCATCCCACTCCTTGGCTCAGCAGCGGTCTTGAAGAGGCGGCTGTGTCTGGTGTGGGCTCCTGGTGCTGGAAGGAACAGAGCAGAATCTGTTCTTAAAGAACCACAGCCTCCCATCTAACCTGTCCTGGCTCCCTAAAAGCCCACAGCAAAGGTCTTGACCTTATTTTGCCTAATTTGAAACTCCTCAGGGTGGAGACAGGCTGCAGAGAGCAGCTGCTGCAGCCTGGGGCAAAGAGCTGACTTGCTAAAGCCAGCGCAGGGTAAGAACCCTGAAAAGCTTCCATCCTTGGGTTTCTCACAGCGCTGGACACAGTCCTATCACACCACCGGCAGCTGCTCTCCCTTCACAATCTGCACACACAGCTCACAACAGTTCTAGTCACAGACGTCAGACTGGAAGCTACCAGAGTCTCCCACAGGTGAAGGGACAGGACACTGTGCCGCATTTTGAGAACCAAGTATTATTCAGTAGTAAAAAGGCAACAAGCAGAATGCTGTGCACGATGATGCATGCCTTTAATCTCAGCACTCAGGAGCAGAGGCGGAGGCAGGCAGCTCTATGAATTTGAGGCCCGGTCTACAGAAGCAAGTTCCGAGCCAGCTGGGGTGACATTGTGAGACCCTGTCTCAAAAACAGACAAACAAACAGGCAATGAGCAGGGCTGCAGACTGCTTAGCAGTTTAGAGCACTGGCTATTCTTCCAGAAGAACTGGGTTTGATACTCAGCACCCACATGACAGCTTACAACCACCCACAACTCTAGTTTCAGGGAATCTGATGCTCTCTCCTGACCTCCCTGGGCATCAGGCATGCCCAAACATATATGCAGGCAAAATACCCATACATGTAAAATAAAACAAAGTGAGGGAGGATAAGCTATTGAACCACAGAGGCATTGAAGGGTCTGAAATGCGTGGATGATAAGCCAGCACACAAAGGCCACATATTTATGAGTCTACCTGTGTAGCATTAGGGAAGACAATGTTAAACAATGGTGTTTGTCAAGGTTGGGAAGGGATCAACAGGACACACTCAGAAGGCATTGGGGTGGGGCAGAACTATTCTGTGTGGAGAGCTGTAGCGTTAATGGTGGAGACATCACACAGTCAGGAACCACAGGAACACCACACCAAGGGTGGGCACTAGT
The DNA here is from genome assembly GCA_026225945.1 of Cricetomys ansorgei. Lineage (NCBI taxonomy): Eukaryota > Metazoa > Chordata > Mammalia > Rodentia > Nesomyidae > Cricetomys > Cricetomys ansorgei. Next base: position 811,728 of record JAMJFZ010002944.1, read on the forward strand.
GCCAACATGGACTTACAGACCCTCGCACCAAAGCAGCTCTACATAATCCTGGGACTCTAGAAGGCCATGTACAAAACAAAACACCACAGCACTCCAATTTAACAGTAGTGCATGACTGCAATGCCAGCACTTAGGAGGCTGAGGCAAGAGGATCATAGAGCCAAAGAACAGAACCTCAGCAGACTTAAAAGGTATGTTTTAACTTGGGTTGGGGGCGGGGTGAGGCAGGATGGCACTTGTTTTTTGACATATTCCCAGAGTCCAGAACAAAGTAGGCTGTTCAAAGCCTCAGGCAAGGTAAGCCTCAAGGTCGAGGCTCCACACTGGTGTTTCCAGCCATAAAGCACATCTGATTCAGAATTGCTCTGTCAACAAATAAATTAACCCAACAGGTGTTTTAGCACATTCTAAACTCAGAGCCTGAGGCCAGTCCTTGGGGGCAGACTGATAATTCCTCATGATTGAGTGGATATTCCCTGCGGCCCAAATGCTAGAGCAATCTTTTTTTTTTTTTTAATGTGTAGTGGTGGTATTGGGGATTGAATACAGGGCCTTGTACGTGCTAGTACTTTATCACTAGCTACAGGTCCTGCCTATTAAGAAATCTGAGGCCTTGAACTTGCTATGTAGTAGAGGCTGGCTTGGAACTTGCAATCCTCCTGCCTCTACCTCCCAAGAGCCAGGAATGAGGCAACCCTTGTGGCGTCTAAGAATCTTGCAATTTTCTGATTTTACTCTATAAAGACAAACTCAAATTAAAAAAAAAAGCCCAGGAATATGTGGATCACTGAACAACCTTTAGAAGGAAGCACTATGGAGGCAGTCTGTCTTTGCTTCTGGCCAGAAAGCACTGCTTTGACTGTTGCAGGCTGAAGGGAAAAGGATGCAGGTGATTCAGCTAACTGTGGTCCAAGTGATCCAGTGACCTCTTCTGGCCTCTACAGACACCTGTACACACATGTGCACATACACTCTCACATACGCAAAGATAAATCTTTTTTAAAAAAATGAGAAAGTAGCTTGGAGAATTGAGACACCACAGGGTCTTGGCTAAAGCCAAAAAGGGCCAGCAAGGCAGTCGGCAAGGGAACACTTTCCAGGAACATTAAAGATGCAGCAAGATAGCTGTCCTCTCATTAAATTAATGTTTGCAGTCTGATTAAACTGGCTGGGCTGCCTTGTTTGCATTTCATTTGCAAATTAATTTTAGCTTTATAGCTGCATAAGGGCTGTGAGCTTTAGAACCTTATGCCTTGCTTTATCATCATGGATGCCTTGTTGAATAGTTTAGGAAACAATTTAATTCCACACCAGGGATCCAAAGCAATGTTATTTGTTTTCTTTTCTAAAAGGCTCATCACAAGTTGGGGCTATGGCTCAGTTGGTAAGTGCCTGCTGTGCATGAGTGACAGCCTGAGTCTGGACCCCTGAAGTGAACATAAAATGACGGACACAGTGGTGCGCGCCTGTACCCTGTGACTGGGGCGGGGCTGGGGCGGGGCTGGGGCAGACACAGGTCCTTGGAGCTCATTAGCCAGCCTAACTGAATGGATGAGCTCCAGGCTCTGTGAGAGATCCTGTCTCAAAAAATAAAGGTAGAGAACAATTTTAAAAAGACATATATTGCCATATCATGCAATATAACACACACATGTGCATGCACTAAGAAATTCAACACACACCAAAATAAAGGCCGATCAAGCCAAACATGGTAGCTCACATAGCTGTGATCTCAGTGCTCTCAAGAGACATAAAAGATTACTATTGAGCTTAAGGCCAGCCAGGGTGACACAGTGAGACTGTCTCAAAATAAATAAATACTTAAAATAAAATAAAGCTGAGCATGGGCGCAGATGTTTGCAGTCCAGCACTTACAAGGCAGAAGAATCTGGAGTTCAAGGCCAGTCTCAGTTATTATATAGCAAGGTGAAAATGGAGAATTTTTTTTTTCAGGCACAGTGGCTCTTGCCTGTAATCCCAGTACTTGCGCTGGAGGTCGTAAGAAGATCAAGGCTAGCCTAAGCTAGACAAAGAGACTGTCTCAAAAATCAAGGGCTGGAGGAAGAGCTCAGAGTAAACCACTTGTGTAAACGCATAGCCCTCGTGCTACCACACGACTAGAGAGAATTTCTCCTCCATATACAGATTTCTATCACTCTTGATAACTATTAGATTTGACATTCCCTGAAATGAACAACAGGACAGAGCCAGGGATAACTGTCCTTTGTAGCCAGGGCTCATGGCTTCCTCTGCACACAGTCCTTACCTGTCTCTCAGGCAGGACCATGTCATAACCATTCTCATAATAATGACATGGACGTTATTAGGGTTTTATTATATGCCGAGCTTTGCTGAGATTACTCACATGCCATTTTTAGTTCCCTCAGCCCCTCTCTGAGGCATGTTCTCCAATATTAACCTTGTCGTGGGTGAAAAGACAAAAATGCAGATAAACAGCTTGTTCCAATTCAGTTAGAATCCTGCCCTGAGCAGTCTGATATAGAAGGCTTCTACTAAGTGATTATCCTGCACGTGACATGGGATTCCTGCCCTGCACTCTGTACCTACATCTTGAAGCTGAACAATCAAGGGAGACCTCCTCCTCTGGCCATACAATGTTAGCCAGAGGGTTGACTCCTTTCCCCTGATCACTTTAATTTAAAGACTGGATTTTGTCTGGCGCAGTGCCCCATGACTATATTTCTACCACTTGGGAAACTGAGGCAGGGAATTGGGAGTTGGAGGCTAGTATGGGCTGCATAGCAAAGCTCCACCATAAGAAAAGATGAGACAGAGAATGAATTTAAGGATTTCAAAAGAAGGAATCTGAAGTACACCTACGAAGGAAAACCCTGGCATGGCGCCAACTAAAGGAGGAGAGGAGATCCCAAAACTCTTCTCTTCTCACAAGCTGGCCCTAGCAGAGTATGCAAGGAAGCACTGACATCTAGACAGCGATCAGGGTATGGCGGCAAACACCTCAACCCCAGCCGTGTGGTGGGGGTGGAAGAAGGACCTCCAGGAGTTCAAAGTCATCTCCTGAGTACACAGTGAATTTTCAGCCTAGGACCCTGTTTCCAAACAGGGGAAAACACAAAATAAAATCTAGTGCAACATTTTTTTTTCTTAATAAAGTGGATGAAGGATACCCCCAGGGTCTCCCAAGAATCATTTGGGAAGTTTTTAATGATAATATCAATCTTTTAAAAAAATTCTCGGTGAAGAAACATGACACGGCTTCTCAACTGAGTGCAGAAACAGGTTATGAGACTCCACGTGACTACAGAACCATAAGTCACCACAATTTGCACGAAAATTTTCTATTACATTGTTTTAAATTACGATGTCATTTATATTCCTAAGCAATGGCTTCATTGTTACTGAATTTTGCTATGAAGAATATAATGTATTATTTAGTTGTTCTGTTTTGTTTTGAGATAGAGTCTCAGTGTGTAACTCTGGCTGGCCTGGAACTTACTAAATAGACCAGACTGACCTTGCACTCAGAGACCTGTCTGCCTCTGCCTCCCCAATTGCTGGGCTTAAAGACGTGTGCCACCATGCCTAACCTATTCTTATCTTTTTGAGACAGGGTCTTATTATGTTTCCCAAGCTGGTTTCAGACTCAAGCAATCTGTAGCCTTTAGTGACAGATGAGTTACAGGCCTGGCCCACTGTGCTCGCTTGAATTTTTTGGCCTTGATCTATTTCTTCTCCTGTATATTTCATAAAAGCAATAAAACCTTAGCAAGTCACACTTGACTGTATTTAATTATCTGCCTCCTGAGTGGCTGGGCTACTCCACTAGGCCTAGCAACTCTCTTAATTTTGCAGTGCTAGGGATCAAACTTGGAGCTTTGTGCATGGTGCAAGACTGTGGGTTTGGAAATTTAAAAATTAATTCATAACTAAGATAATATCTTCAATACATTTAATATCTTAGGAGGTTGAATGCAGATACAAAAGAACTTAGATGAAATTCTAATAGAAAAATATTAGTCTATATTTTTTACATAAAAACTCTCTGGGATCCTCAAGTATGAAAGATTTTTTTTCCCCCCTGAAACAGAGTTCCACTGTGTAGCCCTGGCTGACCTCTCCATCTCTTCTCTTGGCCTCCTTAGTTGGGGATTCTTCACCCAACTAGCAGGTTACTGAAGACCAAAAATTTACCACCTGATATTCTAAAGAAAAAAAGTCCTCTAAGTGTGTTTATCCTGGTAAGTGTTTTCCAAACAACAACAACAAAACAAATCTCCAGGTCTGGTGATGTAGCTCAGTGGCAGAGCGCTTGTTTAACATGCCCGAGGTCCTGGGTTGGATTCCCTGCACTGCAAACTAACAAAATTCCTAAGCCTAAAACTTCAAATATGGTGATGGGCAAACATATTTTTTTTCTTTCTTTTTAATTGATTAAGCAATTAATTAATTTTTGGGTTTTTCAAGACAAGGACTCTCTACATAACTCTGGCTGTCCTGAAACTCACTCTGAAGGCCAGGCTGGCCTCCAGAGGTCTGCCTGCCTCTGCCTCTAGTACCAGGATTAAAGGTGTGCACCACCACACTCAGCCCAAATTCATATTTTTTAAGGCCTCACATTGTCATCTCCCCCCTTCTTTTGAGACAGGACCTCATTCTGTACTCCAGGGTGACCTTCAACTCTGAGCAATCCTTCTGCCTCAGCTTTCTGAGTGTTGGGATTACTGGTGTGAGCAGTACGCTTAGTTTTGTTTTTTTTTTTTTTTCACTTTTTTTCTTGAGATAGAGTGATATGTATCCCAATTGTAGAAGAGAATGATCTTAAGTTTCTGACCTTCTGGCCTGTTTCCCAAGTGAAGGGAGGATAGATGTGTGCCATCATGCCAGGTTTTAGCAGTGCTGAGGATCACATCAGGGCTATGTACACGCTAGACAAGTACTCTAATAACTGAGCTACATCTCCTGCCCTGCCACTTAAAATAAAAATTTAACCGGATGGTGGTAGCACACACCTTTAATCCCAGCACCCGGGAGGCAGAGGCAGGCATATCTCTGTGAGTTCGAGGCCAGCCTGGTCTACAGAGTGAGTTCCAGGACAGCAAGGGTTATAACAGAGAAACCCTGTCTCAAAAAAAAAAAAAAAACCCACCAAAAAAATTAAATTGTTTTGTATGGGTGTTTTGTGCGTCTTTGTACCATATGCGTGCAGTGCTCAGGGAAGCCAGAAGAGGGCACTGGACCCATGGGACTGGGTTAATGGACGTTATGAGCCACCACGTGAGTGCTAGGAATCCATCCCAGATTCTTTGGAAAAGCAGCCAGTATTCTTAACCAATAAGCCATCTCTCCAACCCCCTGCCCTGCTGTTTATAAACTATTACATTGCTAGCATTAGTAATTTAACTTTCATATAAAGACAGTTTATAAGCCAGCGGACTCGTCTGAAAAAATGAAAATAAAAGTTTTTGCAAACCTGGCCTGGCATTTCTGCTTGGCTATTTGCACTAGCTGCCATCACTCAGTGGAGAACACAATTTGGATTGCCATAATCTGTATTACTACGATCCTTCCCTTGCTTGTCCCTGTAAGGGTCTGAGTTGCTACCCTGAACTAGCAGAAGAAAGGGTTTTGTTTCACAATGAACATCAACTATGAAAAAAAACAACAAAAACAACAAAAACATCAATCTAATAAAAAGGCTGCCTTCCTCAGAAGAGGTGAGCCGGCACGTGTCCTGTGGTACCCTTCAATGACTCCTTTACGCTTATACTTATCCTTCTGCTGATTTTGCCAGCAACGTGTATGGTCTTCGCACTGGTGCAGAGACACCCAGAGACGCTGGAAAGTGATCCACACAACACAGCAGGTTATCTTTGGACAGGTGCAAAGAAGGAAACTCACCGGAAAAGCAAGTGAATAACTCTCCAGGGTACAGGAGGGCCTGTCTTAGGCCCCACAGGGAAGGGGGTTCAGGTGGTAATCAGACCTTCGATATATCGTCCTGGAAGGTGGTAACTTTTTGAAAACTCATCCAATATCTTTTGCCCTGAAAACAGGTAGTGAAAAGGAAGGGGCAGTCAGAACTTGGATCCCCAAAACAAACAAGGACACAGGTATGAAATTGGGGAGAAAGACAATTTGGGGAGGAAGTAAAGCAATACTAAGCTAGAGAGATAAAGATGGGGGAAATTACTTTTTTTTTTTTTTTACCTTATTCCTTCCCCACAACCCAAACCAGGTAAGAGGTACCTAGAGGGTTTTGCTGGGTAAAATCTAATTGGGGTAGAATTGATGAGGAAAAGGAATTTTTGTTGGAAAAGTGAGAAGGGAGGGTTAGAGAGACAAACACATTAGATGAGAAACTGGAAGAAATGAGTTGGTTTCTTGTAGTCGGAAGAGTATTCCAAAAAGGGATGGGGGGTGGGGGAGAACTGGGGTTTAGATAAGATTACTACTCTTCTTCTATTTTTTGCTGGAAACTGGGGAGATCTTGGGCAGGAAAAAAAAATAGTCTTTTTGCTAGAAAAAGCACAGGGTGAGGAGGCATGGTCAAGGAAGAGAGGAGGGGGTTTGTTGTTGGTGCTGGAAGAGCCTCAACAAGAGATACATCCGGGTCCCCCAAAGCGGGACACCTTGAGGAGGAAGGGGGCGGTCAGCAGAAGGGGCCTGCGAATGCAAGGCCGCGGTGCAGAAGGCGCGGAGGTCGGGTAGGGCCCGCGGCGCGAGCTGGGGCACTGCGAGGGGGCAGTTGGGGGACCTGGCCGGGAGCGGGTAGGCAAAAACAAAAGGTGGGTGCAGCGAGCCGGGGGAGGGAACCCCAAGAGCCTCGTCCAAGCAGGAAGGGGCTGCGGGGGTGCAGAAGGAGCGTGCGCGACGCGGAGCTGGGCGGCGTCCTTGGACAGGAGCCACCGAGGCCCCGCGCTCGGGGAGGGAGGTGAAGCGGAGGAGAGGGCGAGGAGGGGCTGAGGTGAGAGGACGGGGGCGGGCAGACGGGGCTCGGGAGACAGGGGGGAAAAGGGGGCAAGGGCAGCAGCAACCGGGTTTTACCCGCCCCCGGGGGCTCGCGCGCCGGGCCTCGTGCCTCGCGCCTCGCGGGGCCTTCCCAGCGGCCGCCCGTCAGCCGCGAGGCGCCCAGACGACGCCCGGCGCGCACGCGCAGCCCGGTCCCGGCGCGCCCCCGCCCCCGCCCCCCAGCGCCTCGGCGCGTGCGCCTGCTCCGGTAAGGGGCGCGCATGCATGGCCCGGCGTCGTCGCGAGCGTGCCACGTGGCGCGCGCGGGGCCCAGGCTCGCCCGGCGGCGCGTGCCTCTGGGCCAGGCTCCTCCCACCGCGACGCCCCTGAGGCTTAGGGGAAAAGGGGGCGTGCCCGTCCCTGCGGGGCGGGCGGGGCCTGGAGGGAATCACGTGACACGCACTCCCGTCTTCCCCTCCGCCCTCGGCCCCGCCCGCGCCACGGGGCGGGAAAGGAGGCGGTTGGTCGCCATTTTGGGAGGCGGGCGGTTGGAAGGTGGCAGAGAGGGAAGGCAGAGGCCCCCGGGTGGGCTGCAGGGGGAGGGGCGGGCGGCAGGCGCCGCGTCCTCGGGCAGCGATGTCCGTGTGTGCGCTGGACACGCCCTCCCGGGTCCTCTATGGGCCGCAGGGATGGAGGCTAGTACAGCCATGTACTCTGCGCATGCTGCTGGGGAGGCCGATCCCTGGGAGCGGGGGAGGTCCCGTGAGGCCCAGCTGCAGGAGTGCAAGACTGGCTTTTTAATTTAATTTTATTAAAAAAAAAAGATTTCATTTCCTGCGCATGGGTGTGAGGTTGTCGGAGTCCCTTGCAACTGCGGTTACAGACAGTGGTGAGCCGCCGTGTGGGTGCTGAGAATTGAACCCCGGTCCTCTGGAAGTGCAGCCAGTGCTCGTAACCAACCACGGAGACATCTATCCAGCCGCTTAATTTTTTAAAAGAACAATGCCATGGATTGGATCCAGGGCCTTCTGCTTTTGCGCTGAGCGGAGTCCCCAGCCCCTCAGTGGGCGATTCTAGGGAAGTTCTTTGTTGGGGATCTGTGCTTCCAGGTCCTTAGTGGTAAATTCTACCCTGGGGCTCCACCACTGAGTTACACCCCCAGTTCCCTTTCATACATATTTGAGACATGCTCTCATTCTGTAGCCCAAGGCAGCTCTCAAACTAGTGATCCTTCTGGATCCTTCTGCCTCAGCCCCTGGAGTACTAGAGTAGTTTTCATAACAGATCTTCTTCCCCTCTGTTTTTAGTTTTTCAAGACAAGGGTTTCATTGTGTAGCCCTAGGTGTCCTGGAACTCACTCTGTAGACCGGGCTGGCCTCGAACAGAGATCCGCCTGCTCTCTGCCTCCCGAGTGCTGGGATTAAAGCCGTGTGCCACCACTGCCCGCATTCCCCTCTGTTCCTGATCAATTTTTTGAACTTGATCTGTTTACTCCCCTGTGTGTCTCACAGAAGATTCAAGAAGCCACATTTTACTGCATTCAGTTTTTCCATCTTTGATAATTTTACAAATATGGAGAGAACTAAATAGACTTCATACTAATGGTTGTATGTAAAGCACTGTGTCACCCAGCCCTTGGGATTCCGTGCAGAGGGATCACCACATGTTTGAGGCGAGCCTGGGCTACAGCGTGAGACCTTGTTTAAAAACCAAACAAGCCTGCTGTGATTGCTAATCGGTAGAAGCACTCACAAACCTGAGAATCTGAGTTCCATCCCTGAATTACATGGTGGAAGGAGAGAACCAACTCCCAAAGCTTTCCTCCAGCCTCCACATACACTCTGTGGCACAAAAGCATAAACACACACACCTAATTTTAAAAATAAAATGTAACTATGTGTGTGGCCACATGTGTGTGTTTGTCAGATTCCCTGGAGCTGTAGTTGCAAGTGGTTGTGCATTGCCCCGTTGTAGGCGCTGGGAACTGAAATCAGTCTTCTGGTCCTTGCAAGAGCAGTAAGAGCTCTTCACCTCTGAGGTCTCTCTCCAGCCCCAGTGAAAATAAATCCTAAAAAGAGAAGAAAAAAAAAACTTTCTTTAAAAACCATAAATCCGTGCGCTTACTGTGGAAATCCGTATAGAGGCTCTTCAGGAAATTGAGATCCCCGTCTCAAAAGAATTTTTGTTTTGTATTGATTGGTGTCTAATTCTCTGAATGAGCTGAAGGTTCAACAGTATTTGCTGGGACTCCAGTGAGTGTCCAGTGATGTGCTAAGCCTAGTGGCCCTGCTAGGGTGTGAGAGGGTCAGACGCGGAGGACAACCTGGCAAGTGCTCACAAGCACGTCCCTCTGGACCTATCTCTGCTTCACAGCTCAGCTAAGCAAAGACGTCTTTAAAAAAAAAATCATTATCCACTCATTCATTCAGTGCATGAGTCAGTGTATGTGTCAGAGGATAAGTTTCCAAGGTTAGTTCTCTCCTTCCACCATCTGAGTTCCACAATCAAACTTAGACAGCAAGCCCCTTTACCCGATGAGCCCTCTCACTGGCCCAGGTGGGACCATCTTATTCAGAACGTCCATAATGAAGTTGAGACTTAGGTCTGACCAGAACTGAAATCCACTCAGCAGTTAAGAGGACTTGTTGCTCTTGCAGAGGACCCAACTTCAGTTCCCATCACCCACACAACGTCTCACAACCACATCCATAATTCCAGTTCTAGGGAATCCAACGCCCTCTTCTGATTTCCCAAGGCGCTAGGCATGATGGGTGTGGTGCGCATACATACCTGCATTTGAAACACTCATAAAAACAAATCTAAAAATGTTTAAAAACATGTTTTAAAAAAGTCAGGTGTTGAGGAAGTTTACTTTTAGTTGAGTTTAAAATAATTGTTTGTGTGCACTGTTGGAAAAAGAGATGCATAGGCCTTGGCATTTTGTACTGTCTGCAGGTGTTGGGTTTCTGTGGGAGATGTTTGATTGCTTATGATCTGTACCTGAGGAGTTCTGAGTAGATAAAAACGCCTGAGCTCAGATGCTCGGGGTTCCACTGTCCAGTCCGGCACTGGCCATGACCGTGGTTCCCTCTGCTGAGGTCTTACAGAGTTTGTACAAATGAATATGCCTCCCTGTCTTTCTTGCTGAGCCGTCCCAGCAGCAACGAACTGCAACAGCCAGGCACATGGAAAATCCATGTAAAAAGCCAGGCATAGCTCCTGGGGCTTGTAATTCCAGCTCTGGGGAGGCAGACACAACTGGATCCCTGAAGCTCTTTGACTTCAGAGAGACTTTGCCTCAAAACACAATGTGGACGGCTGGAGAGTGTATCTCGGTGTTAGGGTGCTCGTCTCAGAGACCCTGAGCTCAATCCTCAGATTGAAATAGCAGAAAATAATTAGTAAGGTAGAGAGTGTTGGGGGAAGACCACAGGCATATCAGGCTTGTATCTGACTTCTAATACACACACACACACACACACACACACACACACACACACGGGTAGGGGAACTTGTTCCGTGTTTTTTAAACCACATTTATTTATTTTGGAGGTCTCCCACATACCACATACCTCCACCACATGTGTGGAGGACAACTTGTGGCAGTCCGTTCTCTCCTTCCACCATGTGGGTCCTAGGGATTGAACTCAGGTCATTGGACTTAGCAGCAAGCCCCTTTACCCGCTGAGTCATCTCACCAGCCCCATCTGTGGTCTTATTTAAAATATACAGCCATTAGAGCTTGCATCCAAAATGGCCCCCTGCAAATACATTTATTATTCATGTGCTCCCCAGCAGGTGGTGATGACACTTTGAGGGGACAGCTGTCCGGCAGAAGTAGGTCACGGAGGGTGGGGGGCTTTGAAGGATACACCACCTCTAGTTACAGTCCTTCTTGATCCCTGATCCGCCATAATGTGAATTGTCTCCACCGTGTATCTTCTGGCGGGCACAGACAGAACTGCTGTGCCTTGCTTTCCCCACCATGAAGGAAAGAAACCCCTCAGAAACTGCGATGCGAAATGAACTGTCTTCCCTTACGTGGTTTTTGTTACGTATTTTGTCACATGATACAAAAATGACCAATACCGCACACTGTATCCGTGTCTCCCCACCCGCTCCCCGTGTAGCCAGGCTAGCCTCTGATTCTCAATCCCCATGGCTCAGTGTGAGGTCAGACCTGTGTCACACAGGGCCTGCTTCGCTCTGGACATTTTTTTTTTTCTGAGACACGGTCTTGTGTAGTTCAGGCTGGCTTCGAACTCACTAAGTAGGAGGATGACTTTGACCTTCTGATCCTCCTCCACCTCCCCAGTGCTAGGATTATAGGCGTGCAACACCAGACCAGCTTATGTGGTACAGGGAATGGAGCTTGGGACATCGGGCACGTTAGGTGACCACTCCACCAGTTGATGGCTTTCCCAGGTCTTCTTGATTATTGCGTCTTCGGTCTGTTTGTCTTTACACTTTCTAAGATTTATTTATTTCGCATGTGTGAGTGTTGTGCTTGTATGTATAACGTGTGTACCTAGTTCCTGTGGAGGTCAGAGAGGGCATCAGATCCCCTGGAACTGGAGTTACAGGGGTTGGGAGCCATCAAGTGGGTGCTGGGAATCAAACCCCAGTCCTCTGAAACAGCCAGGGCTCTTAACCACTGAACTGTCTCCCCATCCAGCATAGTTTCAGCGGAGCGAGTTATCCATGGTCGTCAGGCACATGAGCACATCAGGAAGACAGGGCCAAATAGGAAAGGCTTAGGGCACTTCGTAGTTGCACTCTGAAAAGATCAAACCCTCTGAGAAGCCTACCAGTGTGGACACTGAAAAGGGACCAAGGAAATGGAAAGAAAATCAGAGTTTGCTCCAGCACAGCACAAAGTGAAGACAGATGCTCCTCTGTTCAGCCATCCTTTCCTAAGGTCTCCGCCTGTGGGCTTTGCTCTGCCTCTCTTTTGGTGACTCGTCCTTTGAATCACTTCCTTCAAGCACCCTTGGCCTCCTCACCGCTCTGGTACTCACCTGACCAAACTTCAGCTTTCCTGTCTTCTCCAGACTGGCTGAACCAGCAGGAGGAAACCACTCAGCCAGCCTGACGGGTTCTACCTGAATCAGAATCCCCTGAGCTCTGTTGGGCGCAGGACAGCCTCTCCCAGTAGGCTGGAAAGAGCTGAACTGCCCTGGGAACCCTGACACGTGGAAACCTCTGACACCCATCTGCAGAGAACCGCACGGAACTATCTTCTCTCTCACAGCTGCCTCCCAGGTGAAGCGCTTTCAGTGTCCCAAGCCCAGGGATCCATCTACTTGCAAAAACAGAGTGCAAGCCAGATGTGGTGATGCACACATATTCTCAGTACACAGGAGGTGGAGGCAGGAGCAAAGAGTTCAAACTCTTCCTTGGCTCATATTGAGCTTAAGACTAGCTTGAGAAACAAGAGACCCTGTCTCAAAACACACACACACACACACACACACACACACACACACACACGCACACTATAATCTGTGCTGTAGAGCTTGCTGAGCTGCTAAGAGCACTGGCTACTCTTCAGAGGAAGATTCAATTCCCAGCAGTTAGATGATGGCCCTCAACCATTATAGCTCCAGTTCCAGGGGATCCATCACCCTCTTCTTGCCTCCATGGGGACTGCATGCATGTGATGCTCAGTTTCTCTCTCTCTCTCTCTCTCTCACACACACACACACACACACACACACACACACTATACACACATACATACACATATATATGCAAAACACCCATACTCATAAAGCAAAAATAAATAAATCCTTAAGTCAAGAATAATTTGGTCTGGAAAAATAGCTCATCAGATAAGAGCACACACTACGTTTCCAGAGAATTAGAGTTTGGTTCCCAGCACCCCGGCAGCTTACATCTGCTTGTAATTCCATCTCCAGAGGACCCAGTACCTACTTCTGGCCTCCGTCTGTGCCACACGGTATGCATGTGGCACACAACATGCATGCAGGCAAAACACTCATACACATAAAAATATAATATTTTATAAAGCACTCATCTGAAAAACTCTGTATAAATTCATAAATGGAATTTAAGAACAGAAAGGGTAGTTTTTAAAAAAGATGGTCTGCTCACAGGCATGCCCAGAGGTCTGTCTCCCAGGTGATTCTGGATACTGTTATGTTGACAATTAACATTAACCACCAATGTGCGTGTGCGTGCACGCACAAGTTCATGTGTGCACGTGTGCGTGGAAGGCAGGTTGACATCTGTTGCTCTTTTTTTTTTTTGTTTTTTTAGACATGGTCATGGTCTCTAATTAAATCTGAAACTTGCTCAACGGTCTACCCAGCAATCCCCAGGGACCCACCTGTTTCCACTCCCACCCCCACACTAGGGTAACAGACATCTCCCCTCACACCCAGCTTTTAAGTGGGCTCTGTTCCTCTGCTCACAGGTCAGATGCATTAGCCTCTGACCCACCTCCCCACCCTCTACCCATTTGACTGTGGTCACCCTAGTAAGTATGAATTGCTGTCACAGTGTGGTTTTAACTTTTACTTCCCTAATGACTAATGATGCTGAACTTTTTGCAAGCTGGCCTCAGCTCCACCTTCCCCCCAAAAACCCTCATTTCTATGTTAACTAATTCAGTAGTTCTATTTCTTTCCTCTCAACTACCTTTCTCCCTCCACAATCCTTTTGATTGTTTGTTTCTTTGTAAACCAGGCTGGCCTCGAACTCACAGAGATCTGCCTGCCTCTGCCTCCCAAGTGCTAGGATTAATGGCATGGGCCACCACCTCCTGTTTGTTTCTTAAAGATTTATTTTAGACCGGGTGTGGTGTCTCATGCCTTTAATCCGATCACTAGAGAGGTAGAGGCCGACAGATCACTGTGAGATAGTTGTGGCCCACTGGGAACTGAGCCTAGGTCCTCCGGAAGAGCAGCCAGTGTCCTTACAGCCGAACCACCTCTCCAGCCCCGCAGTGAGATTCAGACCAAAATCTTGTCACAGAAAACCGAACTTGGGGAGAAGGGCTAGAAAGGTGGTTTGGTGGTTAAGACTTCTGAGGACCTAATTTCCGCTTGCAGCAATGCACAACTTCCTGTAATTCCAGCTCCAAGGGCTCTGGTGACCTCTTCTGGTCTCCAAGGGCATCCATGTCAAACATTTATTCACACAGACACACCTGCATACACACAAATAACAATAAAATTAAATCTTAACAAGACAAAACAAAAAACCAAGACTGGTAAGATGGCTCCTGCTGCCCAGGCTGACGACCCGAGTTTAGTCTGGATGCCAGCATGGAAGAAGGAGAACACTGAATCCCAAAGCTTCTGACTGCCACGCTCAGAAGCTTGCGCACGCGTGCAAGTGAGTTCCAAGTCAGGCTACATCATGAGACTCTCTGAAAAATAAAACAAATAAAAAAACTCAATCTACTTAGTTCTAAGTAACTTTGTTAAGTATGTTGTTATAATGGGTCTATTTTGCTATTAGTTATATTTAATCTCTTATTTTTTAATTAATTTTTTTTGGGACAGGGTCTCCCTGTCCCAAACTCACTCTGTAGGCCAGGCTGATCCTAACTCACAGAGACCCGCCTGCTTCTGCTTCCCCAGTGCTGGGATTAAAGGTGTGTGCCCTACACCCTAATTATGTTCATCTCTGGTTTTGTTTTCTTTTGTTTGTTTGAGACAAGGTTTCTCTGTTGTAACTCTGGCTGTCCTGGAACTCACTCTGTAGACCAGGCTGGCCTCGAACTCACAGCAATCTGCCTGCCTCTGCCTCCCAAGTGCTGGAATTAATGGGGTATGCCACCCCCCAGCTATGTTAAACTCTTGAAGTGCCTGTCTTAGTTATTTCTCTATTGCTGCGATAAACACCATGAACAAGGCAACTTATACAAGGAAGCGTTCATTTCGAGCTTACGGTCCCAGAAGAATAAGCGTCCATTACCATCAGAACAGAGACGTCTAGTTGCAGATAGATACTGGGAGCTGAGAGAGCAAACAAGGTGTACAACAGTCTCCTGAAACTTCAGTGCCACTTCCTTCCATCAAGGCCAAAACTCCAAAACCTACCCAAACAGGGAATATGGGAGACATCTCATTCAAACTACTTCAGTACCTTATTGATAAGTTCAACTTTGCCATCGGTATATATGTTTTAAAAACAAAACAGACAAACAAACAATAAGCCAGAAACAAAACCAAGCCTGGAGGGTGGCAGACATCTTAGCAGTCTGGACATTGAGCCTGGAAGATTGCTAGAAACTTGGAGGCTAGCCTAGGCTACATGGTGATTTGAAGGCTAGCCTGGGCTACGGCGTCCTCATGGTAGAGCCCTTGCTTTGCAGGAATATAATCTTGGGTTCAATCTGGTGTGTAACTGTAGTTTTAGTACTTGGGAGGTGAAGGCAGGAGAATCAGGAGCTCAAGGCCAACCTCAGCTACAGGAAACTCTATCTTAAAATAATCGGAAAAGATGAGTAGTTTTCAATGTCTAATATTATGTTTTCAGGCATCCGTAGGAGACTCGGTGTGTGCCCCCTAAAGATGAAGGGCACTACTGCTACTGTAAATAGCAAATTCACTCTCTTCTTTGGCTCTGGTACAGCCCTGGTGGCCTGTGACGAAGAAACTCGTTTCCCCTATGTCATTCTCCCATACAGGTGCCGAAAGCTGTTTCTCAGAGGCTAGTTTTAAATATATTCTTTTTTTACAAAAGGTCTCTCTAAATAGCCCTGGCTGACCAGGAATTCACTATTAGACCAGGCTGGCCTTGAACTCAGAGTCCAAACCTCTGTCTCCAAAGTGCTGGGATGAAAGGCATGTGCTACCGTGCCTGGCTTAAATTTATATTTTATTTACTTTAATTTATAAATATTTATTTGTAGATTTCATACTTTACAAAGTTACAAAATGACCTAAGATCCACCCAACTTACATCGACCCGTTTTCCCCTTTGTAAATTATTCTGTGCAATCCATGAGCAAAGAAAAAGTCTTTTCATCCATACTTTTTGTACTTTTAGACCCTCCCTTCTCCTTGAGTGGGTACAAAAGTCGTTTTGTGTCACTTCGCGGTTTCCTCATTTATTACAGTGACTTCCTGTCTCCACTGCGGGCCTGGATCACGGATGATTGCAGCGTTCCCTATTGTTGGACAGCTAGGTTGATCTGCTTTTTGTATTTATTCGTTTACTTATTCTAACTTTAGGAATCTTTATGAAAATGTGCACCTCCGTTTCTTGGCTAGCTTTTATTAAGGAAGCTGACAGAAGGCCCAATACGATTCTGCAGAGCCGAAGCTCTATCATCAGCGTTCTGGTTCACTGGGAGCTGTCAGCCGCCGGCCTCGCCCTCTGAGGCCACGCCCCCGAAGCCCACCCGCTCGGCCCGATTCAAATCCAACCAATGGCAGCGTGTAAACAAACCTGAGCCACGCCCACCCCTCGAATAATTTCGAGCTACAGGGCGCGAAGCCCATTTTATCTTGTAAGGGGTAGAGGCGTGGCGGAGCCGTGGCCACGCCCACACTCCTGGGCCAATCGAAGGCTAGGCTCCGCCTCCCGCACTTGCGGAGCTGAGGACCCCAGACAGGGCTGGGCTAGCCGCTGCCTGATTTCGCTGCCTGGTTCCTGCGCTCCGGTAGGCGCCGGTACCTTACCACCACCGGGGAAATGAGGGACAGAGACTTCGCCTTCTTTTCTCTCTTTTCCCCTTCTTGGCCAGGCCCCAGGCCCCTGAAAGTCTCGTGGAAACGATCTCCTCACCCCTATTTAAAGTAACCTGGAAAGGCATAAGTGTTTCAGGATGGGAGTCGTTATTAAAATGCTGTATGAGAAAGGAAAAATGCAGCAAATCGTGCGCCAGCAGGCTCTCTCGGATGGAGGAACAAATGGGGCGCAAGGTTTTAAGCTTCCACTGCCTGACAGGAGCCACGGGGAAACGTTTCTCCTTTCAGAGGTAGAAGCCATTTAGCTAAAAAGGGGAGGAGGAGAGGTGGAAGGGAGGCTGGCGAGATGGCGCTTTCCACCAAGCCTTAACCTGAATTTTTGGTTTCCAGAAACGACGACATCGTGGAAAGAGAAAACTCTTGCAGATTTTCCTCTGACTTACACGCACACACACTCACAACATAGAGATGCGGATGTGGTGCAGTTGGTAAAAGAACTTAACCTAGCATGCAGGAAGCCCTAACACCGCATCGTCCAGGCATGATGGTGAAAGTTGTAATTCCGGGAGGTGGAGGTTGGAGGGTCACGAGTTCCAGGTCATCCTTGGCTACATAGTGAGACTGAAGACCCCTAGGCTACAGGAGACTGCCTTAAACGGATGCCATTGACACTTTCTGTAGACAGATGGCGCTGATGAGGTTCTCGTGGGTAGGAGCTGGTGCTGTAATGAGAGGCTCAGGGCTCTAAAGGAGTGAGCTAGGGTATGGTGCAGAAATGTGTGAGAAAGGATGTTCTCCTGGCAGAAGGAGGATTCGGAGGACAAGGTGAAGGTGTCGGGGCCTAGGGAAAGGCAATTCTCTAATACCTGGACCCGTCCACAGCAAGAACCTTCCCTTTCCCATTATAATGTCATAATTAAAAGAATCAGCCCAGCCTGATGTTAGACGCCTGTCATCCCTGCTGCTAGGGAAGCTGAGGCCAGGGGATGGCAAGTTCAAGGCCTAAACTTCAACTTCGAGTCTGTCAGAAGAATAAGTAAAAAATGGACTGGGAATGGTGTGACGCCCTGGGTTTAATTGAAAATGCTGAGGTTCAAAAACAATGAAGCCAGGTGATGTTGGTACACAACTTTAATTCCATCACTTGGCATTGGATCTCCAAATTCGAGACCAGCCTAGTGTACAGAGTGAGTTGAACAGGACAGCCAGGGCTCACCAAAAAACCTTGTCTCAAAAAGACAAACCCCAAAACAAACAAACAAAAAAACACAGTAGCTCTTTAAAAAGTTTTCCCCTCCCTCTCCTCCTCCGACTGGATTTCACTATGCAGGCTGTCCTTGAACTCATACTCACCTGCCTCTGCCTCCCAAGTGCTGAGACTATAAAGATGTTCTGGGTCCAATGCCGTCCAGGCTAGCCTTAGATGTGGCTGATTATTATTTTTTTAATTAAGATTTATTTTTATTCCAAATTATGTGTTTGAATATATATATACATGAGTCCCAGTGGCTTAAGGAGGTTTAAAGAAGGCACCAGCTCTCCTGGGACTGGCATTAAAGGCTGCTGTGAGCTGCCTGACATGGGTGCTGGGAACAGAACTTAGGATCCTCTTGTAAGAGTAATTCAAACTCTTAACCACAGAACTCTCTCTCCAACCACTCACTGATCCTGAACTTCCGATTGTCCTCCCTCTACCTCCAGAGTGCTGGGACTGCAGGTTTGCACCACCACCACCATGCCCAGTGTACGTGGAGCTGAAAATGAACTCCAGACCTTTGTGCGTGCTAGGAAGGCACTGAGCTATGTCCCCAGCCCCACCCAGTGCTTTCTGAACAGCACTAACTAAGACTTGTCACCAGCTCTGAAGCCTGGATAGGGTTTCCAGGGAAGGTGGACATTTGATCTCCCAGGGCTGTGCCAGCTGGGACTCAGCTTAGGGGCTAGGTTATCTTAGCTCTTCCACACCCAGCCAGGGACTTCCAAGTAGCATGTGTTCAATGCCCTCTCCGACATGGTCCAGGGTATGTATGAAGACCAGGTGGGTGACTTAAGCCATAGACAACATCTCTTTCCAGTAAACCTTTGTTTTTGAGACAAGGTCTTATGTAGCCCAGGCCTTGAACTTGCTGTGTATCAGAAGACTTTGAACATCTGATCCTCCTGCCTCCACCTCCCAAGTGCTGGGACTGCTGGCCTTATATGACCAAGGAGGATTTATGCGGTGCTGGGGGTGGAACCCAGGGCTGCTTGCATGCTAAGCAAGTACTCTACTCCTTGAGCTAAATCTTTAACCCAGTTTATTTTTGCTTTATGAAACATGGTTTCCCTACGTGGCCCAGGCTGCTTTTGAACGCTCAGCAATTCTGTCACAGCCTCCAAAGGGCTGGGAAGACAGGGATGCGCCACCACACGCAGCAATAAACCTTTTTTTTTTTTTTTTTTGGAGACAGGGTTACTGTGTAACTCTTCCTGTTTAGGGACTTGCTCTGTAGAACATGCTGGCCTTGAACTCAAAGATCTGCCTGCCTCTGCTTCCCAAGTGCTGGGATTAAAGGTGTGCCACCACTGTCTGGCATCAATAAACCTTTTATTTTAAAGTTTTTTTAAAAAAATTTTGTCTATGGATATTCTGCTGCATATATGTCTGTGCATCACATGTGTACAATACCCGAGGAGGGGTGCAGAAAAAGGCTCCTGGAATTGGAGTTAACAGATGTTTGAGAGCCATCATGTAGACCCATGGAACTGACCTGGGTTCTCTGCAAGAGCAGCCAGTGATCTTAACCACTGAGCCATTTTTCCAGCCCCAGAAAACTTCTCTTGAGTCCTAAGAAGAGCTGAGCATCATCCTAGGGGTAGAAGATATACCACAAGGCAGCGGAAAGACCCAGGACCAGTTATGGTGGCACAAGCCTAACAGGGAAATAGCCAGTTCAAAGCCAGCCTAGACTCTGATAGCAAGACCTCTTTCTCAAAACACTAAAGTAAATAAACGAATCCAGTGCTTGTAGGGCATGATCTAGTGGGAAGACAGAGGCTGTGACTTGCTTGCCGCCTGCCTTGCCTGCTAGACTAAGCTGGGTGAGAGGCAGGAGGGGCAGGGAGTTCAAGGCTCTCACCGAATTCCTGAAACATGCAGTTAGAACACATTTCCTGTATGAGTGAGTGAGCTCATGCAAAGTCATCCCCTTGGCTTCAAGTCGTCTAGCTCCTTGTCTGTCAGGCCTTAGGTCTGAGCCTTCCGGAGCTGGTAGCTCTGATATACACCCAAGTGCCACCCAATTCAGGTCACTTTGCACCAAGGATATTTTCAGCAGAGCGTTGGGCCCCACTTCCTGGATACACGGTCTTGGGCAAAACACTTCCCTTTTGGGAGCCAAAGCTGCATTTCTACGCTGTGTGAAGATATCTAGACGGGGGGCTAACCTCAGGTCTCTCCCCCGTGGGCAAGTTGTGAGACTTTGAGACAGGCTCTCAAATAGCCCAGGTTAGCCTACATACCTCCCTATGTAGCTGATGACCTTGAACTATTGATCCTCCATTACCCAAGTGCAGCAATTCTGCATGCCCAGCCCTCTCATCTGGCCAACTATACAAAAATAAGAGCAACGTGCACACTGCTGGTTTCCCAAGTGGTCTGCACACCTCCGGTGGGCTGTGCAGGACCACCGTGTGAATGAGAGTGAACACTCTCAAGGCAGTCACTTCTGCAACGGAGTTTTCGTTTTAACCAAGTCACCATATAACAGCAGCAGCCGGCACTTCCTTTTCTTTATAATGGCTCTATAAATGGGTCCCTCGCACTTCAAAAAATTTTCTTTATTGTAAGCATAGAGCTCAGAGGACAACTTGTGGGCGCTGTTAGTTCTCTCTTTCCAACATGGGTCCTGGGGATTGAACTCCTATAGCCAGGTCTGGTAGCAAAAGCCCTTATCTACTGAGCCAACTTAACAACCCACCGTCAGCATTTTAGAAAACAGGAAATAGAGGCAGGGGGTGATGAAGTAATTTACATCATATCATATGCAGCAACCAAACGCCTAAGACAGATGTGAAGCAGGACCCAGCTTGTTTAATTTAGGGCCCATCATAATCTCCAGCCTCTTACAGTTTTTTACTGTTGTTACAGTTCTGGGGACTGCTGCCGGAACGCCACATACTAGAAGAGCACTCTCATCGCTGAACTATAGCCTCAGCCTTCACAATAACAATGAAAAAAAACAAAAACAATGTTAAGTCGGGCATAAAAGTGGCTCAAAAGTGTAATCACAACACCTAGGAGGTGAAGGCAGGAGGCGTTCCGGCCCAGGCCGAGCTTCCTAGAAGACCTCGTCTCCAAAAAAGCCAAACGAATAAAATATATGCTTCAGTAAATATTATGGTGGCACGGACATGGGATCAACGACGACAAGGCTTACAAAAACAGATCAATCAGTCGTTTATGCAAAACACATTTATTGGATACCTACTGTGTTCCAGGTTTTCTAGGGCCCGAAGGAAACAGAAGGCTATGTGAGATGTTAAGTGATCAGGCCGGGGCGGTCTGGAGAAGTGCCACGCACGGCTCAAGTGGCCGCTCACCGAGCTCCGCGAATGGACCTACGAATCCAAGCGTTGCCCACGGAATCCTGAGCTCCGGATCCGCCCGGCCCGCCAGGCACGGAGCAGGCTCCCCAGCAGGGCCGACCCCAGTCCCTGCGCCACAGGGGCTCAGGATCCCCGGGATCGCAGAGACCCGATACGCCACACCTGGAGTCCCGGTCACCCACAAAGTCTCCATAGTTCGGCACCCTCTGGGTCCGACGTGAGGCCGATTCACTGTCCCACCTCCTCCTGGAGCCGCGGCCGCTCTATCTTCGCATGAAGCGCCCTGGGGAGCATCCTCCCGCAGAAGCCACCATCTTGGGCCAGGGCGCACGACGCTCCCTCCCTAGGCGGGCCTGGCGCGGGGACGTGGGCGCACGAACCCTCCAGCTCCTCTTCCACCATCCCCAACCCGGATCCCGGCTGCAGGGTGCCGACCCTCTGCCCCGGAGCCGAGCAGGCGCTCTGGCAGCCCCGCCGTACCAGGAGGAGGGGGCGGCGCCGCCACTCCGTGCTCCCACCCACCCTTCTATTGGCTACCAGCCCTGCCACTCTAGCTCTCCCCGCCGCGATTGGTTAATCGCTACTCTAGAGACGGAGCTTTACTGAGGCTCCTCCTCCTAGCGGGAGGAGGGAAGGAGGAGGAAGAGGAGGAGGAAGGGGGGGGCGGGACACAAAACCAGCAAGTTTTTTTTTTTTTTTTTTTTGCATTTAATTAAAAAAAAAAATTTATTTTTTCATACCCGAGGGGCGCTCCCCGGAGCGGGGCGCGGGGCCGGGCCGCGCGGGGCCGCTTCGTTGCAAGGGCGGCGGCGGGCCCGGGCGCAGCGGAGCCGGGCCCCGCCATGCGATCAGGCAGTGCGCTGACCGGCCCGGCCGGCCGGCCCCTTCTGGGTCCTCCCTGTGCAGCCCGTGCGGGGCCGTCCCGGAGACCCCGCGCCGACGGCTGCTCAAACATCAGGGTGAGTTTCTCACAATGTAGCAATTTCTCTTTAAATCTCTTAACTCTCTCTACCTGCGAGTCGGGGCTGTGACAGGGCGCAAAAGCGAGGGGGGGAGTGGGGCTCGGCGGCGAGGGTGTGTGTGTTGGGGGGGAAGAGCCGGAGCTGGGGCCGAACCCACTCCCCCCGACACTCCACACTCAGCCCCCCAACCGGGGCGCAGCGCCCGCTGCCGCTGCTGTGACTGGATTTTTTTTTTTTTTTTTTTTTTTTTTTTTGGTGATCGGCGCCCACCACTATTCGCGCACCCCCATCCCAGGTCTCTCCCGCCACCGCCGCCGCCGCCGCCCCGATCTTTCAGGGATCTCCCCCTTCATTGCGCCCCGATCTCAAACCTTGGGTCCCGGTTCCCTCCCCGGTCCTCCCCGGGATACAATGCAACCGAGGAGAGGGGCGAGAGCGAACGTTCCACGGGGGGGAGGGGCGGAGAGCCCCCTCCCCACACCCGCCTTGGGGACCCCTTCCCCTCCTCGTGCTCCCCGCCTTTCCTGGGGAGAGGCGAGGGCCTTGGAGAGGTAGCTGGATTCATCTCCTCCCCCCTCCTGTCGCGGGTCCCGTGCACCCCCTCCCCAAGTCCCTCTTGGGGGTGCCGGGGAGAATCGGGGTCCCCTGCAGGCTTGTAGGGAGGGATGAACTGAGATGCAGGCCACTGGGTCTCCCCCTCTCTATCGCCCCTAAACAATGAGACTTGACTTGGTTCCCCTACCCCTGGCAGGGAGCGTAGAGGACCCCCGCCCCCTCAGCAGGCTGGTCCCACGGGGGGCCTGTTCCTGGGGATCAAAGAGAGGGGAAAGGGGGAGCCTCCACGCCTGTCACCTCCTGGATTTGGAGCCGCCCCTGAGCTCCAACTTCGTGGGCCTGGGACTGGGAGGCACCAGGCCCAACCCGGGCACCGCACTCCGGGTGGTGACCTTTAGACAAAGGCAGTCCTTTCCCCGAGTGATCCCGGCCAGGTCCCTGCGGAGAGCGGCCAGATCGCGGGCTCGGAGGGAGAGGGATAGATGGATGGATGGGTGGGTGGGGAGGTGGAGGAGGAGGAGGGAGGAGAAGGCTTGGGACCATCTGGTTTTCCCATCGCCTTGGCTGCCCCTCAGCTGCTTCCTCGGCTCCTGTCACCAGCAGCCGCGGGGAGACAAGGGACCAGGGAGCTGCCTAGCCAGGCCTTGGGCCTCCGCCAGCCGGAGGACCCGGCGACGAGCGGCGGGAGGGCGCGGGCTCGAGCGCCCGCGGTGATTGGAAGGCATGGTGGCTCCTTCCTCTCCGCGCCCCTTTGTTTTGCTTTGTGGTTCTGAGCAGCTGAACGTCCCCGGAGGTGGGGTCAGAGGCTGCCGGGTCAGCTCTCCAGGGGAAGTCTGGTGACAAGGCTCTCCGAGGTCCCCAGCTTGTGTGCTTGCGTTTGGTACCCCACCCCAAGTCTTACATCTTCATCTCCTTTTGTTGCTCTCCCCCAACAAAGTGTTAAGAAAAATCTGGGGATGTGTAGAGAACACCGGGCTGGAATTCAAGAGGAGATCTTTGGCGCGCAGCCTCTCCCTACACCTGCTGCGCTAGCTCGGTCAACTCTGACCCCAATCCCCCAGGATGAGGAAACAGGGGAAGGCACGCTTAGAGACCACCCCTTTCCTCTGCCCCACGGGACTTATCGGTTGTTTACCTCGGGTACCCTGCCTTCCTCTGTAGCTCCCCCACCTCCCAGAAGCCGGAAATAACCACTCTCTACCCTGGATTGGCTACTGCTAAAGGCGGTCTACCGTGGCTACAGTCTGAGGAATAAGTGAGTTCAGGGAATGTACCATTTTCCAAGCAGGCTCACTGAGGCCTAGAGCAGTTAAGGGACTAGTTTAAGGTCACACAATAGGGGTCACTATGACACTCATTCATAACACCCTAGAGTTTTCTTCAGCCTAGCCCCAACCCGGTTGGCTATCTCTTTGTCCCTTTGACTTCAGTGGACTTCGGTTTTTGGAAGGATCTCCCAGAGGTTTTCCCCTGAGAGCCCCATTTGGCAGAAGAGGAACGGGGGCTCGGCTTGATGGATTATTTCACCTGTGTCTGGTGTGTGTCGGAACATGGGGAGTCCAGGCCTAACTGGATGAAGGCTTGGCATTCCCTGGTACCCAAGTCTATCACCCACCTCTTCATCTGACTGGAACTTGGCTTGATCGCTGTCACTTGATCGTAGAGAGGGAAGCCGACTCGATTGTCTGTCTGGGACTGTTGTAGCGGTCTCTGCTCCTCTGGCCTGGGACCCACACGCTGTCTTGATACAGCTGCCAATAACTTTGTGTCTCAGACCAGCCCTAACCTTAGGCAGGTCTGGCTCCATGGCTTCCTCCCCCAACACACACCGTGAAAATGAAAGTTCTTTGACCTGACCTGGAGGTAGGAAGAGGGTAGCTGAAAGTGTGATTTCTTTTTAATCTTAGGTGTTTGGGCCGTGGATGGCCCGCAGGTGTGGTAGAGGGGTGTTCGTGGGTAGAGAGTTGGGGAATGAGCAGTGGTCCAGCATTGTTCTTGTTCCAGTGCTGGGGCGTGTTCATGAAAGAGGACTGCTGGGTACCAGCTTCCCCACGGAGGGTGATGATATAGGTAATGTCTGTCCTTTTTACAAGAAGGTAAACTGAGGCCATGACTAAGTTGTGCTGGTCAGGCTAGTGGTGAGAGGGTTCCTTATGCAGCATAGGGTCCGATTCTGGGAGTACTGAGAGATCCATGCTCCCCCACTGATCCCTTCCCTTATGATAATGGCGTGGGGCACACCAGGAAGAGAGGGGCTGTTCAGAGCATTGACTTCTGAGAACCAGTGTGCCCTGAAAAGGGGTACTCTTTTGTGGAAGATGGCAGAAACTTGAGTTAGACACAAAGGAGAGCCGTGCTCTGACTTACCTACTTTGTGCTTGCTTGCCTTCCTTCCCAGAAGCCTCTGGCACCTTCGCTAACCTTCCCCTGGGGGAATTGGGGGGAGGGGGGTCCTGCCTTAGCCTACAGAAGGACCAGGAGTGAGTATCAAGCCTTTGGGTTACCTGGGAAGATAGAGGGAAGGAGGTTCTAAGGTGTATGTGGGGCTCTCTAGCCCTAAGGCCAGTCAGCCTTCCAGTAAGGAGCCCCCCCCCCCCCACTCCCCCAGGCTGCCTTGACTCCTAGTCTCAAGAATTCGGAGGGCTGCTGCTGGGGCATGTTAATTGGAAACAGGAAAACATGGCATTCCTTCGAAGGAGCCTGGGCTGGAAGCAGCCTGCCCCCCACCCCCAACCCCTCTTCAGGCAGAAGCTGGGGTGGGAGGCCCAGGTCATCTCCCTGATTCTCTGGATGCAGCTCCAGGCATCCGCCTTGCACCTGGCTCCCTCCGATTTCTTGTTTTGTTTTGTTTTTTTGTCCCCAACTATGAAGGATACACCACACCATAGCCTCAAGCAAGGTTGGAAAGTACTGAATTGAGTGGTCCCCAAGGACACCCCCCCCCCATTCAATTCCTTCTCTGCCTGTAGCAGCCCTTGTTTGACAGGTCCCAATTGACTGAAGCCTTTGTGTCTCCAGGACACGCAAGGTCCCCTATGAGACAGACTGAGGAGATTTCTGAAGGCATTTCTAGTTTAGGTACAGTAAATTTTGTGTATGAGTTGTGTGTATTTGTGAGCTCTGGCTGGTGGCTCAGGAGGCAGAGTGGGTTTGTTTCTTCCATTGTTTTCAGTTAAACTTGCTGGGGGGGGGCTGCGGGGGGCCAGGCCTGGGTGGGTGCTGTTGCTGGAACCTAGGTGGGCAGACTTGCTGGGCTCCCTGCTGCAGGGCTTGATTATTTCTGTCTGGGTGGCCTGAGAAACTCCAAGGAGGAAGTTAAAACTGGCTTGCTCTCTCCTTCTCCCTGCCTCTGGCTTTTGTTTATTTGTTTGGGTTTTGTTTTGACATTTATTTATTTGTGTTTGTGTGCGGGCACACACTTGTTGAGGTCTATGGACTTGCAGGAGTCTGTGGGTCCCAGACACGTGGGTCCCAGGGATCGAATCTAGTCTACATCAGGCTGGGCAGCAGTCACCCTGTGAGGGTCCACTAGCCTACCTCTATCTCCAGTTGCCGAGACTCTGTTCACACCAGATTCATCTACTTAACTGATAAAGACAAAGGACAGATTAAAAACAAGAACTGAGACAGAAAGTCATGGTTGTTCGCCTGCCTTCCGTCCTTCCCCCAGGCTTCCTCTCCAGGGACGGCTTCTCAACTCTGAGGCTGTGTGCGTGTTTGTCTCCTGAGAAGCTCACTTTGCACAGCTCGTACCACATTCTCCTATCGTTCTGTCCTTTGCTTTTTCTCTCTCTTTCTTCCCTTATCTTCCTAGAACACCTTCTCCCCTCTTTATTTAGGCTCTGTGGTATTCCAGTGACTAGACAGTCTTCGTTTCTTGGGATGGTGTGGAAATGTTACCGTGGATTGCCCGCCTGCTGGATCGAGGCCTGGGATTTGTCTCCTGGTAGCTCTGAGAGGCATCTGGGATGCTGCACTTTAAGAAGTCCTTCTCCAGCCTGCCTGTCCTTACCCAACCTGTCTGCCGAGCTGCCTTACCAGGCCTTCACAGTATTTGCATCCCATAATATGCTTGCTTCATTCCCCTGCCCATGGCCTGTGTCACACCATGACGCTGGAACCCAGCTGTGGGTCTGAATCTCAAGTCTGGGGCTTGCTGGCTCTGGATCTGTGTCACCCCTCCACAAAACCCAGGACCAGCCGTAACCCGTGGCACCAAGGGAAGGCAGCTCTGGTGAAGTGCATGAGTCACTGTGTCTAAGGTCCCATCTCAGCCAGTTCTTTTTCCAAGCGGCTTTTTCAACCCAGCTGGGCTGGGGATTCTTAATGGACAGGCCCTAAACAGGATGTTGGATTTCTCCATACTGGATCTGGAACCCACGCCCCCAACCCCTCACTGGGGGATTCTAGGCAGGAACTTTGCCACTGAGCCACGCCCCCAGCCCCTCACTGGGGGATTCTAGGCAGGGGCTCTACCACCGAGCCACGCCCCCAGCCCCCTCACTGGGGGATTCTAGGCAGGGGCTCTACCACGGAGCCACTCCCTGACACATCTCTTATTTTAAATTTGGTCACCCACACATTTTAAAAAGATAGTATAAGTTGTATGCAGTTGTATGTATATGAAGGTCAGAGGGCAGTTTCACCTTTCCTCCTTGTCGGAAGTCAGCTCTCTCTTAACTGTTTGCCTCTCTTTTGGGTGCTCCAGACTAGTCAGCCTCTAAGCTTTGAGGAAGGCTCCAGTGTCTGCCCATCTCACCGTAGGAATGCTGGAGTTACAATCGCCACCTCGTTTGGCTTTTCCAGGGGGTTCAGGGATTGAGTTCAGGTTGTCAGGCTTGCTCAGCCATCTCCCAGGTCTCAAGTCTTTGAACCTTTGATTGATTGATTGATTGATTGATCAGCTCCTTAGTAGCTAGGATGACAGGTCTACGCCACTGCATCAGGATCTTCTGACACATGCTGGGCCAGGATTGGCCTTTTATTTTATTTTACTTTCTGTGTGTGTGAGTGTATGAATGCATAGGTGGTACGTGTGTATACGTACACAGGTGCGTGAGGTGCAGACACCTGAGGGGGAGACAGGGTGTCCTGTTCTGTCACTCTCCACGCCTTATTCTTGAGGCAGGGACTCTCATCTTGGAACTAGTTGGCAGCAAGCAATCCCCGTGTTCTGCCCAGATCTCCCATTTTCTGTCTCCGTTCCTCCTCCTTCGATGCTGGGGCTGTAGTCTTCCAAGGCCATACCCGGCTTTTTATTCCAGTTCTGGGGATCTGAACTCAGGTCCTCATGCTTGCACAGAGAACACTTATTTATTTATTTATTTATTTTTGTTTGCTTGTTTGTTTGTTTTTTTTACAACTTTCTCTGTTGTAACTCTGGCTGTCCTGGAACTCACTCTGTAGACCAGGCTGGCCTTGAACTCACAGAGATCCGCCTGCCTCTGCCTCCAGTGCTGGGATTAAAGGTGTGTACCACCACCAAGTGCAGGGATTAAAGATGTGTGCTACCAGGCCCAGGCAGTACAGTATACTTTTAAAGTAGAGCCATCTCTCCAGCCCGAATTTGTACTTTCTGTTAGAGGAGTTTGAAAGTGCCTACCCAGTGTTCAGAGTAGCATAGCCTGCCAGGAAGTTCCTGGAACACTTTTCTTCTGATCCTGTTTTGGTCTGTTGCCTCTCCTCCACGCTGCGTAAATCATTTTTAACTTTTTGCTGGAGTGTTTCTATTGGACATCTTTATGGTATCGTAATCCTAACGCATGGCGTTTTTGTATTCTTTCGGGAATCCAGACTCCATTTAAACTTCTCCAGGGGGTGTCTTGTGCTACGAGGGGGCTGGCAGCAGTAAGCCTGTTTCTCAGGTGGGAGAGAAACAGGTCACCAGGCACTTATTCATCGTCTGAGTTCCCCACTTTGGGACTTTGGTGATTTCTCTGTCTTGATCGTATCAGGTCTCACCCCGTGGACCTCGGTCTGATGTCCTAGGTTTAGGGTGTTCATACCTGGGATGCACGAAGGAAGTGTGGGGAACAGGTTCTGATGTTGTGGGAAGAAATCACTCCCATTAGCTGAGCCTGGTGGGACAGGCCAGAAATCCCAGCTACTTGGGAGGTTGAAGCAAGCGAATCCTGGGTTCAAGTCCTACCCGGGCTACGGAGAAGTTCAAGGTCAGCTCATGCACCTTGGTGAGACTGTGTCAAACATAAAAAGAGGGCTGAGGATGTAGAATCAGAAGAGTGCCTAGATTCCCCTAGCGAGAGACGAGGCCGTGATCCAGCAGATGTACCTGGCCCGGGTTTTGATCTATTGTACCATACATACACAAAACAAATACATCAAAAAAAAAGAAGAAGAAGAAGAATTGTTCCCATGGGGGTGGGGACCAGGCGAAGTGGGGCTGTAGCCTCTGTATGATATGTCCCTGGGGTGACAGGGTCAACTGCCTGGGTTTAGACCTGGCTCTGCCCCTTCTAACTCTTGTGGCTAGGTGGCAGGGCCGGTCCTTCCCTCCAAGCCTAGAGTAGGGAACCGGAAGCGTAAGAATAATAAGACTTGCTTGTCTCGAGAACCCCATTGTTAACCGAAATCTTGTGTGGCCAAGTGTTCTGCATGTGCTGGGCTCCACCAGCACTGGGAGTGAAGTGTGTTGGTTGCAGCTGGTGTAAGAGCTCTAGAGACTGAGGACAGAGTTGCTCTTTCTGGGGCTCAATTGGCTCAGCTGCCTTTGTCCCCTTCCTGTTGCAGGCTCTGTCCTTCCCTCTTCTTGGAGGGGACTCATGATTTCTGAGTGACCCTTCCCTAGTCATTTCTTGAAGTAGGCTTGTAGTCCTTGAGTAGGCTCAGGGGCCCAGTGAGCTGAGATATCTGTCGAAGGCTGTGGGACCCTTGCTAATGACCCCAGGGACTTTGACAAAGCCCATGGGGAGCCTTGTTACCCCAGCGTTCCAAAGCGCCTGAAGATGAGGTTCCTCTAGGACCCTGATCTGCTTCTGCAGCTCGTCTATCCAGATGCAGGGTGGGCTGGCTTCCACAGCTTGGGCTTCAGCAATGTGCTGGACCTTACCCTCTCTCTTGCCTCTCCTGGGGTACACGTGGTACCTTGGATGCCAGGTGCAGGAGACGGGGATCTCCTCTCGGGGGTTGGTAGTTCCTGGGGCTCCTCGTGATGGCTCCGCCTCACAGTTTCAGTTACTCAAGTCGAGAAAGAGGCAAATACAGTGCGAAAGTTGGGCATGGTTGTGCGTATCTGTCATCCAGCACGTGGGAGGCCCGAGTAGAAGGATCCCGGGGTAGCCTGGGCTACAGAGCAAACAAACAAACACCCTAAAAATCCCAGCTTAGTGAGACATGCCTGTAATCTCAGCACTTGGTAGGCGGAGGCAGGAAGATCAGGAGTTCAAAGCCATCTTCAGCCACATAGCAAATCTGAAGCCAGCCTGGCATACAGAAGACACCAGCTTACAGAAAAAAAAACCAAAGGAATATGAACAAACAGAAATGGACAAAAAGCACCTCCTGGGTTTGGAGAGATGGCCAGTGTTACCTGTTAATCTGCATCAGAACCCAGCACCCACATCAGAAGCTGGGCGTGGCCGCTCACCTGTCAGTCACCCGGGCATAGGGCAGAGTCGGGGTTTATACTGGGGTTTCCTGGCTGCCAGCCTGGCTCCAGATTCAATGAGAAACCCTGCCACAAAAGACAAAGAAAAAAATAATTCGAAAGACCACTGGAGAGAAATAACATCCATGTGACTTCTAGTAGGTGACTTAATTGTTTCATTGTAAAAATCTTAGTATGGTAGTTTGTGTACACAGGCCATGGCAGCCATCTGAAGGTCAAAAAGATGACTGTGTCGTCTGCTCTTTCCTTTCATCTTTGCGGAATTTGGGGGTTCAGACTCAGATCTCCAGACTCACGCAGACTTCACCTTTACCCGCCGAACTGTCTCACAAAGCCGAGATTGTCTTATTTCTGTTGCCGTGAACCGCTTGCTGTGGCTAACTCAGAAATGAAGCGCTATTATATATGTACGCTTGCGTGTATGAAAGACCGTATCAGTACTGTCTGGAACTGGCCTCTAGGGGTACCCGCCTCTCGGGTGATGGGGTACTGCTGTGACCCTTCTTCCTCATCCTCATTTCCCACTGGGGTGTAATTTACATACAATAAATACACAGTCTTGGCCGGCGCATGCGCCCGCGTAAGTCACACCCCATCGAGACACAGCACATTCCTGGCCCTGCCCAGCTAGCTCCCTCCCGGCTCCGTCCCCGATGGCTGCCATCCCGCCTCCAGGGCCACCACACGTCACGGTTGTGGAATGCCGCCTGTGAGTGCCATCCTTCCGTGTGTTTGTAGAGACAGGGTCTCACGGGGTAGCACAGGATAGCTTCCAGTTGGCTCTGTAGCTAAGCATGACCCTGACCCTCCTGCTGCTTCCTGCGTGCGGGGATTACAGCCGGGCACCACCACGCCTGGTTGCCCTTCAGGTCGAGTCCCTGCCGTGTGCACGTGTGACACGAGTTTGTATGCGCCCGAGCCGCGCTTGCCAAGACATGCATGTGTATGGAATTAGGGCACCGTGGGGGGCCCATCCTCGCCTTCCACCTGGTTTGAGGCAGGGTTTCCTGATTTGCCAAGGTATCAGGCTCGTGAACACTCGGGGGTCCTTGTGCTTTCACCTCCCATCTGACCGTGGGATCAGTGGGGTTGTACGCGTGTGCTGCTGTGCCCAGCTTTACGTGGGACCTGGGGGTGTGAAGGGGGTTCGAGCTCAGATCCTCACACTTGTTCAGCAAGCACTTTACCTACTAAGCCTCAGCCCCATGGTGAGCACCTTCCACTCAGTGTCGCACGGCGTCCTTCTTTGTAGACCTACTGTGCACAGATCAGGTGTGTGGCATGTAGGAGTACACACACACACTTGTGAATGCCTCTGTGTGGAGGCCAGAGGTCGACAGCGGACAGCTTCTCAATAACGCCATCTTTTTTCCCCCCCCTTTAAATTTTATACTTATATTTATTGTGTGTTTGTATGAGTATGGATGCGCACATACCTTGGTGTATAGTAGATTCCAGCAGCGGCTCCGCCACTGAGCCACGCCCCCAGCCCCTCACTGGGGGATTCCAGGCAGGGGCTCTGCCACTGAGTCCCGCCCCCAGCCCCTCACTGGGGGATTCTAGGCAGGGGCTCTACCACTGAGCCATGCCCCCAGCCCCTCACTGGGGGATTCTAAGCATGGGCTCTACCTCTGAGCCATGCCCCCAGCCCCTCACTGGGGGATTCTAAGCAAGGGCTCTGCCTCTGAGCCGCGCCCTCAGCCCCTCACTGGGGGATTCTAGGCAGGGGCTCTACCACTGAGCCACACCCCCAGCCCCTCACTGGGGGATTCTAGGCAGGGGCTCTAC
Source organism: Cricetomys ansorgei (assembly GCA_026225945.1). NCBI lineage: Eukaryota > Metazoa > Chordata > Mammalia > Rodentia > Nesomyidae > Cricetomys > Cricetomys ansorgei. The sequence continues at coordinate 843,839 of JAMJFZ010002944.1, forward strand.
CACTGAGCTACGCCCCCAGCCCCTCACTGGGGGATTCTAGGCAGGAGCCCTACCACTGATCCACGCCCCCAGCCCCTCACTGGGGGATTCTAGGTAGGGGCTCCACCACTGAGCCACGCCCCAGCCCCTCACTGGGGGATTCTAGGCCAGGGTTCTGCCAACTGAGCCAGGACGCAGTCCCTCACTGGGGCATTTAGGCAGGCGTCTACTACTGAGCTGTGCCCCTAGCCATCCCTGTTCTTTATAACTTGGGACAGTCTCACCCTAAGTTGCTCTGACCGGCAATTAGCTTGCAATCCTACTTTGGCCTCTTGAATGCCAACACCATAGGATTCTGCCAGGCTTGGCTCGATGCTCCTTGTTTTGTTTTATTTGTTAGGCTTCTTACTTGGACAGAATTCTCTGGTGTTCACCCAGACCTTTCTTTTCCTGAGTGTGTTCCTTTCCATGGCTCTGTACTTTAACTTAGATTTTAAAAAACAAAAAAAAAAAAACAACTTTTCAAGTTACATTTGTGCGTGCATATGTGTGTGCGCGCACGTGTGCCACCGCACATGTAGAGTTCAGATGACAAACTTCTCTCTACCGTGTAGGCCGCAGGGATAGAACTCAGGTGGTCGGCCTTGGTGTCGAGCACCGAGCTATACCTGCTGAGCCATCTTTCCGGCCTTCACTTTCATTTGTAAGACGCCTGGAGCTAAGCTGTGCTTCCCCTTTTATTGCTGGAGAACACTGAGCCAACTTCTGTGCCTAACTACCCCCTCGCCAACACAGCAGAAACGAGAGATAATCATTTAACTCAATTGCTAACAAAATCTACTTTAACAATGTTTGGGGGACGGGGCCCCTCAACAATTAAGAGCGCTTGTCCCTCTATGGTGAGGACAGCATAGAGACCCAGCACCCACATCAGGCTGCTCAGAAATGTTACAGCTCTTACGGTTTTACACACTCACACAGATGTACACATACGGAAAGAGAAATTAAGTAAACTTTACTGTGCGTGTGTGCCAGGCGGGGGCGGCTCCGTTTCTGAAGTGCTTGTTTGCAAGCACGAGGACCCCGAGTTCAATCCCGAAAACCCCGGTTAAAAAAAAGTGTCAAAGCGCATGCTTATAATCTCAGCACTGGGAAGGTAGTGACAGGCGGATTTCTGGGGTGCTCCGGCCAGACAGGCTAGCCTCATCAATGCGCCCCCGAATCTCAGTGAAATCCTGTCTCGAGAAAAAGCGGAGAGCCAGAGAGGTCGCTCAGCTGGTAAAGGGACCTGTTAACCACAGCCGAGGAGAGTTCAACCCCTGGGATCCCATGCAGCAGAAAGAGATAGCCGAGTTCCGAGGGTTTTCGTCTGACCTCTACACACGTGACATGTCACACACACATATAAAATAAAATATTTAAAAAGCGTGTTTTAAAGGTGGGTAGTGCCAGGAGAATACTACCCTAGGTTGTCCTTTAACCACTGCCTGTGTGTGCACGCACACAAGCACACGCACTGACGGAGGTGGGGACACCATCGTGTCTCAGGCCTGTAATCCTAGCACTGGAGCGGCTGAGACAGGAAGATGGGGAGTTCTGGGCCACCCTTGGCTACATAGCGGATTCCATCTCAAAACAAAAGAGAAGCCGGGCAGTGGTGGTGCACGTCTTTAATCTCAGCACTCGGGAGGCGGAGGAGGCAGGTGGATCTCTGTGAGTTTGAGGCCAGCCTGGTCTACAGTGTGAATTCTGGAACAGCCAGAGTTACAACAGAGAAACCCTGTCTCGAAACCCACCCCCCAAAAAAAACAACAAAATTATGTGTAATACATGTAATACATGTCCAGATCCATATGTGCATCTATGTATGTTATATGATCGGTTGTAATGCATCTAGAAACGTAATGACAGTGTGCAAACATCACATTCAACATCTACCTTCGCAGGCCTTACCTATTACTCTCGGCTGCTCAGGTCTGCTCCATGTGTGGCTCATTGCTTGCTGTCCCTGCATACGGCTCTGTGTGGACAGTTTGCTGGGTCTAAAGGCTTGTGACCCTCATGGACTTGCTTCCCCAGTGCTGCCTTTGAGATACCACATGTGTACTGTCGGTCCCGGAGCCAGAGAATTGACTTCTCCAAGGCCCCAGGGCCAAATTTCTGCCCGAGTTGAGATTCATACCGGGGTGTCCATCTTCCTGGCCTCTGGTGTGTGGCCCCCTGGAGTGCAGTGAGCCAAACTGTGTCTCCTAGGCAGGGAAGGGAAAGTTTCTGGATCCATGTTCCTGGACCAGGTCAGGAGGAGGCTTCCATATGCCGTATGCACCCTGGCAGTGTTGGTAGAGTGTTCTCTGTGGGCACTGGGCACACTGTCCAACAGAGAGGATTCACCCTGAGCCTGAGGTGTGCTCTAAGTCACCTACAGCTTCCCAAGGGAGGACAGGCCTGCGATGCTGGAGCTGGGCATGGCCTTTGTGGTTTTGAGGATGGAAAGAGTCAGAATGAGTATCTAGCATGAACCAAGGCCACAGGTCTGAGCAGCTGGAAATGCAGGTGGTGTGAAGGGCAGCCCCTCCAGCAGGAAGCTCAGACACCCCTAGGTTGGCAGAGGGATGCAGGTGTGAGGGTGTATGAGAAAGGACTCACAGGGCTGAGAGTCAGTCCATCCCCCTGTGCTGTGTACCTGCAGGGGAGGAGAGTCCCGCCCTGTGTGAAGGTCATCGTCTCCTCCTGAACAAAGTAGGGAGTTACCAGAACCGTCTTGGGTTAGAGGGACTAAGGTCAGGTCTCCTGGGTTAGATCCAGCAGGTGTTCTGGAAGCTGGGTCAGGGAGGGAGCCTGGACCACTGTTAGGAGCCCAGGAGATGGGTCTGTGGGGATGCTCACTGAGCCATAGGATGGAGTTCAAGGCCATCCTCGGCTATATAGGAAGCTCCAGCTGGGGCCCCGTGAAACCCGGTCTCAACAAGTCGGGGAGTGGGTGTGAGATGGCACTACAGAAGATGCTTGCTGGCAAGCCTGAGCACCCGCGTTCAGTCCACGGGAGCCTCGTGGTGAGAGGAGAGAACCAACTCCCACTCAGCTAGGCGTCCTCCGATCGCCACATACACACCACACTGCATACGCACGCACTGATTACACTAAGAAATGAAACAGGAAATAAAGAGAAGGGATGGATGATGGTTGCCCGGGTGGACGGAGGGCAGGCAGAGGGAGCTGTGAAGCTGGGGGTTGGGGGGGATCCTGTTTGCCACCTCTGTGGCTCCAGGTTCTCTGAGGCTGAAAGCCTGTGCTTCCTTCCAAAGGCCTTGTGAGCTGGCTCCTTTCCCTGACCTTATCTCTCACCTTTTTATCTGCTCTCTCCACACCCAGCCTTCCCGCTCCTGTGCCTCGGGCCATTGCCGGCTCCCTAAGCAGGTGCCTGCCCACAGCCCCTTCCCTGTTGGCACTACAGTCTCCTCCAAGCCCTCCAGGACCTAACTGTTATCAATCCGTAGTAGTCTGTATTTACCAGGCCCAGCCCTTGAGCTCACACAATACAGCCGAAGGTGACCTTGAATTCCTGAACCTCCCACTCCCAAGTGCGCTGCCGTGCCCAGTTTATGCTGTGTTCGGATTCAAACCCAGGTCTTTGTGCTTGCTAGATAAGCATTCCATCAACTGAGCTCCAGCCCAGCCCTGCCTAAAAAGGTTTTATCTAGAACATGACAACCTGAGTCGCCTCACCCTGGTCTGGGTATGCTCTGGGCTAGACCGTTTCCAGGTATTGGGCTGTTGTTACCCACAGATGAGTTTGGGAGTTTGGCTCAGGAGTGCTCTATTTGGAAACTGAGGCATGGAGATATTCACTGCCTTGTTGGGCGGTAGCATCATCATCAACAATACACACACACACACACATACAACCATGTTTTTATGCAGAAGCCTTGAGGCCTCCTGATTCTATGGTCCAAGGACAGAAAAGTCCAAAACCACTTTGGAAAATAGCCTACTTCTTCATCTTCTAGTTGCCCAGGAGCCATGGCTGATTGCAATTCAGAGAGCCCCCCTTTCCCTTGTCCATACTGCCTTTGTTAACATAACCATGGTCACCAGCTTCCTGGAGTCTCTAGATACATGTGAGAGTCACTCCCCTCCCAGTTTCCCCACCAGCTCGAGACCTTGGTAGTCAGAAGGATGTTAATCCTGGTTCCCCAAAGCTCTGTGCACCTCATAGTAACCGGTGTGGTAGATATTTCAGAATTCATGCCCTGGCTACCCTTTTCTAGTGGCTGTTGATAGTAAGGACAGTCAAGGTGATTCAGGGGCCTTGAGGGTTGGGAGCCAGTGGATAAAGAATCCAGAGAGTTTTTGGATTGACTCCTGATCCACACCACTCCTGGGAGAATGGCCGTGGAATTCGGTTCAGCTGTGGAATTCAGTTCGGATGACATAAGATTCCTGCCAGCTGCTCTTTCTCCCAGCTGTTGCTGGTACTGTCATCGAGGTTTCGTGACCTGAGACCTTACCTCCCTTCAGATAGACAAGGTTGGGCTGCAGCACAAGGGCCTCAAACTTGAACGTGCTGGCGAACTCCTTGGAGATCCTGGTAGCATACGGGCTCTGATACACTTGAGGGTGGGTCTCAGGCACAGACTTCCTGTCTTTCTTCCTCTCCCCACCCCTTTCTTCCTCCCTTTCTTTCCTCCTTTGTGGAAAGGTTTTATTTGGGCTCACAATTCAAGGGTGAAGCCCATCAGGAGAGAGGAAGCGTGGGGGAGGAGGGGGAGGTAGGTGGCCGGTCCCTTTGCCTACACACTCAGGAAGCCTCGCTTTCTCCTTTGTAAGTCCGTTCAGGATCCCAGGCCGGGGAGTGGTGCTCCCCACGTTTGGGCTGGGTCTGACGGACCCTGAGGCTTCTAACTAGATCTTGTCAAGCTGACAGTCACGATCACACTCATCACAAGTTCCCTCTTGGTCAGCTCAACACCCAAAGACACCAATTAAAGAAGATTTTCTTACATTCATTTATATGTGGGGGGCGGGGGGTGCAAAGTTACGTAGCACAGAGCGGAGGTCAGAGGAGAACTGGCAGAGTCAGTTCTCCCCTTTTACCCTGTGGATTCTAGGGTTCGAACTCAGATTGTTAAGCTTGGCTGCAACCACCTTTACCAGCTTAGTCATCTCACAGTTCCCAAAGATATACTTTTAATTGTAGGTGTGTGCACGCGCGTGCAGTGCTTGCAGGGAGGCCAGGTGTCAGATGCTTTGCAGAGTTACAGGTGACGTGGGTGCTAGGAATTGGACTGGGGTCCCCTGGGACACCTGTGCACCCTCTTAACCGATGGAGGTATCACTCCAGCCCAAAGATAACACTTCTGAAAACAGATTTTAATTATTTATATTTACGTGCACGAGAGCGTTTGTGTGTGCGTGCACGTGGATGTTCTGAGAGGCCAGAAGAGGGTGTCAGAGGCCCTGGAGCGGGAGTCATTACAGCTGTGAGCCGCCCAACCTAAGTCCTGGGAACTGAACCCCAGTCCCCTGTAGGAGCAGTAAGCACCACCTTGGTTTTGTTTTGAAGCAGTGTTGTTATGTAGCCCAGGCTAGCCCTGACAGCCTGTCTCTGCCTCCCCAGTACCTGGGGCTGCAGGATCCCATCCTCACCCTTTTCTTGCCTTCTACAGGTTGAGTGTTTTGTTCTGTTTCAGCTAAGGATCAGACTTAGGGCCTCTAGTATGCTAGGTAGCTGAATGATACTCCTAGCCCCTCACTGGGGGATTCTAGGCAGGGGCTCTACCACTGAGCCACACCCCCAGCCCCTCACACTGGGGGATTCTAGGCAGGGGCTCTACCACTGAGCCATGCCCCCTCCCCTCACTGGGGGATTCTTGGGAAGAGCTCTAGTGCTGCATCACATCCTCATTCCTTGATTTAAGGCAAGGGCTTAATGACAGGCTCTGCCTCCAACCCTTTAGGTGTCTTGTGTTGCACTTAATTCTGTGTTGAGCTGATGAGCAAGAGTCTTTATTGCTCTGGAGTTTCCATTCTGTGTCTTTGGCCAGGACTTGGCTTTGATTCTGAGTGGGCAGGGAGCCTGCAGTTTGAGGGTGGGGGTTGGTTAGAGCCTAGGAATGACCTGACCTGACATTTCTTTTCCATCCCTGCACCTCAGACCTCAGATCTCTTATGCAAGAGTGTTTCCTGGGAGAGGCGTAGCTGAGGCAGAGACAGCATGCACTTACACTCGGGGAGGCCTGCCAACTTGCATTCCAGGAGGGCTTCGCAGTTCTTACTCCTTGCACACACAGCCAGAGCTTCTGAGTGGCCGTTTGGTGCCAGGCCTATGATAGACTTTGGGGATGCTGGCCGGCAGCAGTCTGGGGCTGGCTGCTGGGTTCCTGAGCTTCAACTTTGATCTTAGAAAAGAGGGAGGGCCCGGTGAGTGGTATTGCAGAAGGAGAAACAAGAGAGAATTCCAGAACTGTAGCCAGATGCTGTAGACTGTGCTCCTGGCACTGAGGAGACAGGGAGGGGGAGGAGGATTACTGGGAGTTCGAGGCCAGCCTTGGCTACAGAGTGAGACCGTCAGAGAGGGAGAGAAACAGACCCATTATAGAGTCTACCCACCCCAGAACCCGCTGCCTTGTGCACTGGGCAATGAACAAAGGCCATTTCTAGCAGCAGGGACCCTGGCCCTCATCCCAGCTCCAGCAGCCCGCGGGGATGGTGGTGTCGAGCCACTGAAGTGACTCACTGGGCCACAGAACTGACCCAGAGGCAGGATATGGACTCTTTCTTGAGCTGCATGTGAATATTCGTACATCTGGCTGACAATATTCATGTCTGAATTGCTGGGTCCCGTTCCCCCCCCCAGCTCACCATGGGGGTGCTGTGGAAGAATCTGAGAAACTGCCTTTTGAAAGACATGTGTCATCAGGAGGGCTTTGGTGCTTGTTGTTGTAATTAAAAAATATTTTTACATTTTATTTGGTGCGAGTGTGAATGCGCGTATGCACCTGTGTGCTCGCTCTGAGCTAGGAGGAAGTCGGAGAACAACTTGCAGGCTTTAGTTCTCTCCCTCCAGCATGGGGGCCACAGGGATCCAGCTCAGGGTTTCAGGTTTGGCTGCAAGTTCCCTTACTCACTGAGCCAGTTTGTTTTTGAGACCAGGATTCACATAGCCCAGGCTGGCCTTTAACTCCCTGTGTAGCTGAGGGTGGCCTTGAACTTCTGATACTCCCGATTCTATCTGCTTTTCCGAGTACTGGGATAACAAGTGTGTGCCATCCAGAACACCCATCACTCCAGTGTGAGGCTGAGGGTGGAACCCTGGATTTGGCAAACACTGTGCCAACTCAGCCACAGCCACAGGCTTTGTGGTTCTTGTTTATCAAGGGTTGTGTGTGTGTTCCACTGTGTAAACCATGCTAACTTGAGCTCAGTAACTGAGGAAGCTTGAACTTCTGACCCTCCTGCCTGCACTGCCCCAATGCTGGGACTGCAGCCGTGTGCCACTGTGCCAGGCTACTTTGGGAGCTTTTAAAGGCTGTGGTGCAAGCCGGGTGGTGGCGGTGCATGCCTTTAATCCCAGCACTCGGAAGGCAGAGGCAGTCTCTGCTGCTAGCCTGGTCTACAGAGTGAATTCCAAGACAGCCAAGGCTACACAGAGAAACCCTGTCTTCTCTAAAAACTAGTCGATAGGTGGATGGATGGATGGATGGATGGATGGATGGATGGGGATGGATGGGGATGGATGGGGATGGATGGGGATGGATGGGGATGGATGGATGATGGATGGATGATGGATGGAGAGAGAGGCTGGTGTGCCTCTGTGAGGCTGAATCTCACTTTCCTCTTATATACCCAGGTTGTATGTGGCACACCCCGCCTGGTGTCTTTGAGCCTTGCTATATTCTTGGATCCCCAGGCCTGGCCAGGGCCGGGGTGAGCAACGACAGGTCTGCTGGACCTGTGGTATGGTTTTGGAAACCTGTTCTCTGAAGGCTCAGAGCCTGAGACTAGCCTGTGAGCCTAGCCTTCCCAGTGCTCAGGGCGGAAAGGGAAGCTCCTTGCTGGCCTGGATCAGAGCTTGCCTTTCACACACCAAGTAACATGGGCAAGTCACGTGGGCCACAGTTTGGTGGGAAACAATCAAATCCAGGCTGGGAAGGGTCAAACAGAGGAATCCTGGAGGAACAGCAAAAGTAGGGGGCGGTAGTCCTCACCCTCTGTGGCTCTCACATTCTCCCTAGCGGGTCCCACTTGGCTGACTCTCTTCTAGGTTGTCTGATAGTCTCTTCTCACTGAACTTACTCATGTCCTTACTCCCCAAAGCCCACAAAACCCAAAATAAGGAAACAGACCACTCCCCAAAAGGTCATTATGTCGATTGTCAGAGGCTCCACCCTGTGGATTGCTGGTATGAGCTGGTCTGTACTCCGCACACTGGCCTGCCAGTGGCTGTCAGTCCTCATCTGTCACTCATTCCTCTACCCCTGCTCACCCTACTCAGCCCCTCTGACCTCCTTCTTCCACCAGACCCAAGTCCTACCCCAGAGCCCTCGTTCATCCTCATCTCCGTCTTTCTCCCTCGTTCCTCAACCGAGACTAAAGGTACTGCCTCATTTATTTATGCCTTTCAGGCTGGGATCCACTGTACAGTTCAGGCTGACCTTAAGTTTACAGCAGTCTTCCTGCCCCAGCCTAGTCAATAGGTAGATGGATGGATGATGGGTGGATGATGATGGGTGGATGATGGGTGGATGGATGGATGATGGGTGGAGAGAGAGGCTGGTGTGCCTGTGTGAGGCTGAATCTCACTTTCCTCTTATATACCCCAGGTTGTATGTGGCACACCCCGCCTGGTGTCTTTGAGCCTTGCTGTATTCTTGGATCCCCAGGCCTGGCCAGGGCCGGGGTGAGCAACGACAGGTCTGCTGGACCTGTGGTATGGTTTTGGAAACCTGTTCTCTGAAGGCTCAGAGCCTGAGACTAGCTTGAGGGCCTAGCCTTCCCGGTGCTCAGGGCGAAAGGGAAGCCCCTCTTCACACCTTATTTAAAACTCTTAAGTTTCTAACTCTTCTCCCTTGAGACCTTTCCTTCTTAGCTCTTACCGTTTCTAGCATGCCGTCTGCTTTATTTACATTTCTGTGGATCTTTACCTACGGCCACATTCATATTTATGAGTAATGTAGATATTTAAATAATTCGATGTAGCGTATTTTTGCATTTAAAAATATAAATCACAATATCTTACATTTCAGTCCGTTGATAAAAATCAAATACATGTAAATTAAATATATGTAAATAGGTAGTATATTTTACAGTGTTGTTTCCCCGGTCCTCTCTCAACCTGCTTTAGAAAATGTGTTAAGCCGGGTGCTGTGGAACACACAGAGGATCCCAGCACGTGGGAGGCGGAGGCATGAGGCCCTGTTGGAAAAGCCAGACAGAAGGAGGCCTAAAGAGTCGGCGTAGTGGTCAGGAGCACCCGTGTCAGGTGGCTCACAACTGCCCGTAACTCAGGTTCCGGGGTACCAGGCACCTCTGGCCTCTTCTGGCACCCACACTAACACGCACTAACCCCCATACAGGGACACACAACATGTCAGTTAAATCTTTAAAAACCAGCAAACAGCCAGGTATGGTGGTACACGCCTTTAATCCCAGCATCCTGGAGGCAAAGGAAGACAGGTCTCTGTGAGTTCAAGGCCAGCCTGGTCTACCTAGTGAATTCACAAACAAACCATAAAAAAAGCCAGAGGGCCATCACATGGCTCAGTGGATGAGGAAGATGCTTGCCACCAAAGCTGACCACACAAGTTTGATCCCCAGAACCCACATGGCCAAAAATAGAATCAACACTGGAAGGCTGACCTCTGACCTCCACATATGCTCTACTGTGGCACAGGCACCCACACAGACACACACACAAATTAATAAAATTAATGAAAATTAAAAAACCCCGATAGGCTAGGCCTGGTGGTACATGCCTTTAATCCCAGTCGTTGGGAAGCACAAGCAGGCAGATCTATTACGAGTACAGGACAGCCTGGTCTACATAGGAAGTTTCAGAACAGCCAGGGCTATGTGGTAAGACCCTATCTCAGAAGTCAACAGGGGAGATAGGTCAGGGTAAAAGCTAAATGAGCAGGCATTTTTTGTCGTATTCCAGGCTGTCCTCCCCGCAGCTTCTAGACCGGACCCAGGACATGCCGCCCTCAGTACTTAACTGACCGACTTATCAATGTTGATTATAAAAAATATGTTTAGACATTTACCTGTTTTAGTTATTTTGTGTGGGCACCCTGGCCGGGTCTAAACGGAACCAGGGAACCAGGGATTGGACTCCACGTCCGGTCATTGGGCTTTGTGGCAAGCACCTTTACCCATGTGAGCCAACCCATGAATGTTGACTGGACTAGGAACTTGGGAGCTGAAAGTGTGTTGGGGATACAGGGGAGAGGTGGAACCGTTAGGAGAAAAGCTGAGGGCTTTAAAGCTGGCTCAGGATCAACTGTCAGGGCGGGGGTGGGGGATGGGGGTGAGTGGGAGCGAGTGTCTGAAACCATGTCCCTCGTGCGTAGCCTGTGTGACCCGGAGTCACTGGCTTACCATCTCTGATCCTCACAACCTTACCTGTCAGAAGCCTGGGGAAGAAGTGTTTACCTGGGTCAAGCAGGGAGGAGGGGCTCTCACGGCCGCCACTTCCTTTTTTTGTAAACTGGAAAGGCACTCGGAAGGAGATAGAAAAGATCAATTAAAAGCTGGGCGTGGTGGCTCAGGCACATGATCCCAGCCCTTGGGAGACTGAGGCAGGCGGATCCTGAGTTCCTGGCCAGCCTTGGCTACACAGTGAGACCCTGTGGGGTGATTTTTTTTTTTTTTTTTTTTTTTAGGTTAAAGCATGTGGCTTTAACCCTCTCAGTGGGTAGAGATCTTGCCTGGCATGCATGAAGTCCTGGGTTTGATCTCCAGCAATGCATGATGGTACACATACCTGCAATTCTGGCACTTGGCACTGTTGTGGAGGCCGGAGGATCAGGAATTCAAGATCATGCTTGGCTCCGTATTGGAGTTTTAGGCTAGCCTGGGTTACATGAGACCCTGTCTCAAAACAACAGATGATGAAATGGTGTATTTTATATGGTAACCCAGGGACAGAGGAATGACTCCCCCACCCCCTTTCTCTGTCTCATGTGCACATGTGTGCACATGCGTGCACGCGCACGCGCGCACACACACACACACACACACACACACAACACACGCACACACACTTTTTCCCCATTATTTTCCCTTCATTTGTTTAGCTGATAATCAAAGTCCACCACCTTCATTTCAGGTGAGGGTCTGCAGTTTGAAGGAGAACAGGGCAGGAATACGAGAACACTGGACAATAGAAGCACTCCAGTCTCAGACGCTGGCTGGCAAGGGGCACTGGGGCAGCCCCGAAGGTCAAATCAGAGAACTCAGCCCACTGTTACTGGGACAAGCTCTGCCCACTCCCCACCCCCACACTGCCGGACTGACTTCATTTCCAGTGCTCTCTGACCCTCTTCACAGTGGTCTAGTTGTTCCCGGAGCCCTCCGGACCATTTCGGTCTCAGGGTCTTAGCGCTGGCAGTTCCCTCAGTCTGGGATCCCTTCCCCCACCGATTTCCCTGGTCTCTCTTCCACGTCACCACTGCTGAGAGGCTTGCTCCCCATGACCACCATGTTTAAAACTGACCCCCGAGGGGTTCAGAAGGTGGGCGCTTGCCACAGCCTGGTGATCTGAGCTGGACCTCAAACCCCAACTGCGCAAAGTTGTTCCCTGACATCCACAAGTGCCCTGCTGCCAGTGGGTCACCCCCACATCCTGCACACATCCAGGCTGGCGGGGCAGCCTTTAATCCCCGAATTTGGGAGGCAGAGGCAGGTGGGTCTCTTGTGAGTTCAAGGCCAGACTAGTCTACACAGTGAGTTCCAGCCAGATGGGGCTCCATTTTGACACTTCTCTCAAGAAAAGATGGGGCGGGTAAGAAAGGGAGGAAGGAGAGAAAGAATAGTAATGAGCCGAACGTAAAGCTGCGCTTCCCCCTCCACACGGTTATCCTAACTGGTTGTTCTTAGCCCTCCACCTGGTCGGTGAGTTACTGTTTTATGATTCTGTTAATTCTTTGCACAAGAATTTAAGCTCTGAGGGGTCTCCCAAGGTCTGGGGCACAGTGAATGTCCACTCAATATCTGTGGGTTGAGGGAAACAACTGGTTTGTTTTCTTTTTAATATTTGCTTATTTTTTGAGGCATAATGTTAAGATGTAAGCTCTGGCTATCCCAGAACTCACTCTGTAGACCAGGCTGGCCTCAAACTCACAGAGATAGGCCTGCCTCTGCCTCCCGAGTGCTGGGATAAAAGGTGTGTACGACTACACCCAGCTTAATTTGTTTTTTAATCCTGTGTCTTGAGTGTGGATATGTGCATGTGAGCCCTGTGAGTCCACAGGTGGTTGTCAGCAGCCCGGTGTGGGTGCTGGGAATCAAACAAGGGTCCCCTGTAAGAACCACCGAGCCATCTCTCTAGCCCCTGGTTTCGGTTTCGTGGTGCCCACTTTTGTGTGACAAGACTTTTACCTAGGAGGCACAACCCACGTGTCTATTCACCCCAGATAGGGATCCCACCAAAGTCAACTTGGTGACCCAGTGAGTTTTATCAGGGTGACTTACAGGAGCAGAGGCGACTCAGTCAGCTGCATCGCCTCTTCCAAGTAGCTTGGCTGATTTCTGCTTCTTCCAAGCAGCTGCTCTGGTCCCTTTAATTCTTCTTTGCAGCTTTTCTCCTCTGAGAGTCTGCTTGGCAGCTCAGCTTCCTTCCTTCTGAGGGAAGACTCTAGGCTGTAGCAGTACGCTACAATCTTTTACCCTCAATTTAAGGAAAGAGAAAGGAAAGACAGAAATCTTCGCCGCTTTTATAAGCAGCCTCGATGTAGAAGGAGAGAAAGGTAGAAATCTTCACAGCCTCTCTTAGGCTGTCCTGAGCTTGGAGAGGACTAGCTGACAGCGAGTCAGACTAGCGTCTCAGCTCACGGTCTGTAAACTCAATCTCTCGAACCGTTTTTCTTTTAGGAATTATCACATTAATGACAGCAACCCAACCAACAAACCACCAACCAGCACCCACCCCGAATCTCGGGGCTTCAGACTTTTTATACCCGAAGCCAAAAGTTCCCATAAACCCATGCAGCACACAAACAAGCTACAGGTGCCAGAAGGACTGCACCTAACCAAATCATAGCCACCTGCAGGCATCAAGCATTCCAAACCCAACTCGTAAACAACTATATATACCTCAGCTGGGGTAAGAACACGAAACCTAATCCAAATGCCATTTTGCGTTTTTTTACAAAAACCAAAATAACAAAAACTACTTCTGAGTGTTCCTCTACAGTAGGCTTTTATTACTTAGGGAGGGACCTAGTGAATCTGGTCAGTTTCAGGGACTTCCTGGAGTTATTTTGAGTTGTTTACTACCTTCCTGTTAAGGAACTCCCCGCCAGGGAAACTCATTACACAATACCCACACAGGAAGACTTCTCTTTTCAGACAGGGTCTCTCTGTGTAGTCCTGCCTGTCCTGGAGCTTGCTACATAGACCAGGCTGGCCTCAAATTCACAGAGATCTGCCTGTCTCTGTTTCCCAATGACTGTAACCTCCCAATATTGAGATTAAAGGTATGCACCACCATGACTGGTCTGGAAGACATTTCTTGGAGTCAGAAATCGGATGGGGTGTTGTGTGGAAGGAGGGGGTGCTGGGAGGTAGCAGTCACCGCAGTCCCCAGAGCCCTACCAGCTGTGCAATCAGTGGCTGTTACTTGAAAGCAAGAATGTAGGTCTGTGCGTGATGTCTTATTGTTTTGGCTTTCTGTTTTTAGAAATCATTGTTTCAGAAAACAGTTGCTTGGGAACAGTGTGGGGTTTTCCCTTTGTTCCCCTCCCCACTCCTTCACTGAACACAAGAGCCTTCTGCACGCTGCCTCGCTGCGCTGAGCCACGCCCCTAGCCCTTCACTGGGGGATTCTAGGCAGGTGATTTCCACTGACCTGTACCATGACCATCACTGCCATGATTCTGCAAACTCTTTTTATTTCAACATAATGTCTCATTAAATTGCCCGGACTAGAATTGACTCACTCTATAACCCGGGGAAGCCTTGAACTTTGATCTTTTTACATTGTAACTTGCATTTTTATTGTCCTTATATTTATTTCTCGCGTGTGTTCCTCCACCGGAGTAAGTGTGGCGGTCAGAGGACAGTCAGGAAGGAGCTGGTTCTCTCCTCTCAGCTCGCTGAGGCAGGGTTTCTGCTGAGGTGATCTCCGGGCTGCTTGCCGGGAGCCTCTGGCCCATCCTGTCTCTGTGAAGTCCTGGGGTTACAGATATGTGCCTTCTAAGCGGAGGGTTAGAACATAGGTCACCAGGTTTGCTCCCCACCATTTCTCTTCTGCTGAGCCACCTCCTTGGCCCAAGACTTTATTTTTTTACTGACGTTTAAAGCTATGTTTTTAAAAGTGTGTGTGCTGAGTTCTGCAGAGCCGGCTCCTCCCTACTGCCTCCTCTGGCTTCTGGTTGGGCCTGTTTTAGGCTTTGAAAGTAAGGTTGAGGCTGGGAGGCCCGTGCTCTGGTCCCTCAGTTGGCTAGCCTGTCCAGAAGGAAGGCAGCCTCAGTAGCGCAGCCAGGCCTGGGGGGCATGTGCCCTGAGCCTCCTGTGAGGGGAAGGGGTGTGGCCTGTGGCAGAGGGTGTGAGCTGAGAGAGTTTGCAGCCTAGAGACTTGGGTTAGCATGAAGAGTTGGGGTAACCATGGTTGTGCATCACCCCTGTAAATTGTATTTTGTTTGTTTTTGCAACAGCATCTCATGTAGCCCAGGCTGGCCTTGAACTTGTGTTGGGGAGGATAACCTTGAACTCATTCTCGTTCTAGCATGCCTGGTTTATGCCATGCAGGGGATAGAACCCAACTGAGCTATATCCCAGCTCCCTCACTTAAGATGGCATTTAGTTTATTTTGTTTTTAAAAGTACAGTCTCATTCTGAGCCCAGGTTTGCCCAGGATTACAGGCCTCGACCAACACTCTTGGCTTTACATTTCTAAAGTAATTCTATCTTAAGCCTGCAATCCCACCAGCACTCCGGAGGCAGAGAGAGGCAGGAAGATCACCACAAGTTCGAACCCAGCCTGGTCTACATACAACATTGTAGGCCAGCCAGGGCTATGCAGCGAGAGCCCGTCTCAGAAAACAAACTTCATCGCCGAAAGCTTTATTGAGACATAGTTCGCCTACCGAGAAAACATTGTGTGTGTGAGGCTCGCAGTTCTGTGGCTTCCCCCCTCCATACAGTTGCACAACCACCCTGCTCTCTAGTTCTAGAACAATCTGGGCACTCCAAAGGGAAGCCGTAGGCCCGCCCAGTGCTTACTCCCTGTTTCCTCCCCTCCCCTTTCCCTGGCAGCTGTGCAGCTGCTCCCTCTCCCTCTCCCTCTCCCTCTCTCCCTCTCCCTCTCTCCTCCTCTGGATACTTCAGATAAGTACCACGACCCGGCAGGCGGTCTTCTGTGCACTGTGGTCACCGTGCAGCTGAGTTGCGCCACAAACCATTTCGTGGCAGAATAGTATTCCACGGGCACGGTCCCGTGGGTTCCCTGTTCCTCAGCGGAGGAGATGCCGGCTGCTTCCGTGTTGGGTTTTCAGGACCGGGGGCGCCGCATGGATGTGTAGCTTCTGCTGTGGGCGTGTTTCCGTGTCTCGAGGGAGTGGACGCTGGGAAGACAGCGACGGCGTCCGAGCCAATATGTTCCAGGCGATGAGGAAGCATCGTGCCCTGTGTATTTAAACAGGGAAGGAGTTGTGCACAGAGGGCTGTAACAGCAAAGGCCCTGGGGCGGGGAGGGCGACAGGAGCCACTTGTGGGATAGTCAGAAAACCAACCGAAGGGCTGGGGTTCGAATTGGGCTTTTTGGCATTGGACTCGGTGTGGAGGACAGAGGGTAACCCCGGTGTCTTACTCAATTGCTTTCTACCTTATTTATTTTAAAAAAAATATATGTATATATACATATATATATTTACATATATATTTTTTTGTTTTTTGCTATACGTATATATATATATATTTTTCCCCTTGAGACAGGCTCTCTTTGTGCCTTCCTGGCTGACCTGGAACTCACAGAGATCTGCCTGCCGCTGCCTCCCCAATGCTTGGTCGAAAGGCGTGCTCTTCCATGCCCAGCTACTTATTTCTTTTAACTGTGTATAGGCACATGGTGTGTGTGCTCACGTGTGTGAGTAAGGAGATCAGAACACTGTTTGTGGGAGTTAGGTGGTTCTCTCCTTCCACCAGACGGTTCTGAGACAGAGCTCAGGTCCTCAGGCGTGCAGGGCAAGTATCTTCTTCACCCACCACCGAACCGTATTCCCAGTCCCTGGAGGCTAAGTATCCAGAACCTCCCTCCGGAGGTGTTTGTGTGACGGACCTAGAAACTGAGCGTATTATCGGGGAGGCCGTTCACGTCAGGGTTTGCAGCCAGGAGGCAGAGGGCAGAGGGTGAACCTAGGGCATGTCCCACAGCTGAGCCAGCTGGCCTGTGCATGTTGAAATGATTGTGTATTTCTAGAAAAGTAGGGGGAAAAATTACCTCCGGTAGTCAAGTCCCAGGTTAGCTGTCAACTGTGCCTCATGTTGACAGAGAATCAGTCCTGTTGTGTATGGGTGATAGGCCCCATTCAGCTGTTCATTCTTGATTTTTGGATGTGTTTTTGAGACAGGGTCTCATGTGGACCCAGGCTGGCTTTGAACTCCTCACCCTCTGGCCTCCATCTCCTGAGTACAGGCATATACCACCACGCCATGAATGGCAGTCGTCCTGACCGTGTTGTGCATGTGGGCTACAGGCTGCCATTCTGACCCTGCTTTTGTCTCTTTCATTGTCTTCAGTCTGAGGTGTTTTCCCAGCCTCCCCTGGTTCTGGAGTATTAACGGTTTGTTTATGGGCTGGGAGGTGGCTCAGTTCGGGGAGAGCACACCTGGCACACTGGAATCCCTGGGTGTGATTCTCAATCCTGCATAAAGCAAACGGTGTGCCGGTGCTGGTGTTCAGGGTCATCCTCTACTATATAGAAGTTCAAGGCCAGCCTAGGATACCATGAGACCTTGTCTTTAAAAACAAAAGTTGGCTGGGCATGGTGGTGCACGCCTTTAATCCCCAGCACTCAGGAGGCAGAGGCAGGTGGATCTCTGTGAGTTCAAGGCCAGCCAGGGCTACAGAGAGAGACTCTTATTTCAAAAAACAAAACCACACAAGCAGACAAAAAACTGTGGTGATCATTTATATGTATCGATCTGCAGTATCCTGAGGTGGGAAAGCCCCACTCCGGAGTTCTGAGGTGTACGATCTGAGCGGTTGTACAGTAACCCAGAGTTCAGAAAGTAATTCCCAAGCATCCAGAAGCAGACAGTAAACAAGGTAGGTCAGATGTTTACTAGATCTGATGCTGAGTCTCCACAGTAAGAATGGAGTGTGAGAGGTTTGACCCACACCTGAAGGGGGTCAAGGGGTGGGTTGTGTGGTCTTGGGGAAGAACAGCCAGTGTGAAGGTCCTCAAGCAGATCAGAGGCTAGCCTGTTCTGCCCATCAGCCAGGATGCTGCCGGGCGCCGGGCTGAGCGTTCGAAGGGAGAGCACTCGGGGCCTTGTGGGGCCACAGAGGACATTACTTTTTCTGCGAGGTTAACTGGAGCCCTGAGATAGTTCAAAGCCACACGGGGCCGCGAGGGGCCTCTGCTCCTATTTACGTCCGCGTGAGAATCGGGCAGAGGCTGGGGAAGCCGTGCGGAGGCTGGCGGAGAAATTTTGGGAGAGTGTGGGCTCCCGTATTTTTGACTTTCGCCTGAGTGAAGGAATGGTTTCAAGGAAGAAGGAGGTGCTGGTTCCACACAGGTGGGCGGGAGACAGCTAACCTCGGAGCTTCCTGAACCTGGGAGAGCTGTGATCCAGGGCGGGCCTGGGGAAGTCTGCCTCGGTCTTTAGTCTCTGAAGTAGTATAAACGGCAGCTCACTGTGGCCAGGACGCATCGGTTACTTTCCATATTTGTTTATTAATATTGTTCATCGTGTTTGTGTATGTGTCCGTTGAGTGGAGGTGCCTCATGGCCAGTGGCGATGGATGCCCCTGGAGCTGGAGCTGTGGCCGCCATGAGGACGCTGGAACCGAATAGGGTCGGTCTAGAACAGCAGTACATGTTATCAACTGCTAAGCCATCTCTCCATCCCTGCTTTCTTCCTCCTCCTCCTCTTCCTCTTCATCCTCTTCTTCTTTTTGAGTGAAAATAATTTCAGACCAGCGAGATGGCTCAGAGGGTAAAGGCGCCTGCTGCCAAGACCTGACAGTTTGAGTTCCTGTCTTCAAGCTCCGCGTAGTAAAAGGAGAGAACTGCCTCCCCCAAGTTGTCCTCCGACCTCCGCGTTCGTTCCCACCACGCAATAAATAGATAAGTAAACAAACGTTATAGAGGAATGTTTAACAAAAGTAAATCCGGCAGAGCAGTTCGCTCTGGTAGTTCCGCAGTAACTCCACTCTTTGTGACAGTGTTTAATCAAGGTGCAATTTGCATACCTACAAGCTACCCATGCAAGCATACAGTCCCTATGATAGTCAAGTCCTTTTCAACATGAGAGACATTTTAGAGCAATTTCCATTTGCTCAGCAAGAAACTCATATCCCTACCTACCCACCTCCCCATGCTCCATCCACACTGACCCGCTGACCCCCAAGAAGCACGTACACACTCGGTGCTTGTAGATTAACCCATGTCACATGTTGACGGGGTGAGGGGGGAGCACACCCACACAATATGATTTGAGGTTTCCCGTTAACTGGGGGATAAAACCAGGCTTTCTGCATGCTAGGCAGGGGCTCTACCACTGAGCCACACCCCCAGCCCCTCACTGGGGGATTCTAGGCAGGGGCTCTACCACTGAGCCACACCCCCAGCCCCTCACTGGGGGATTCTAGGCAGGGGCTCTGCCACTGGGCCACACCCCCAGCCCCTCACTGGGGGATTCTAGGCAGGGGCTCTGCCACTGGGCCACGCCCCCAGCCCCTCACTGGGGGATTCTAGTAGGTGAATGCACTACTACTGAACAGATAGCATCTTGCTAAGTTAGTCAGGCTGGTCTTGAACTCACTCTGCATCACAGGCAGGCCTTGAGTGCCAAGTAGCGGGATGACAGGCCTGTAACTAATCATTCTGGTTCCGTGTTTCTATCCGTGTAGTAGCACCTATCGGACCCTCCTTCCTTCCTCTGAGTGGATAATAAATGCCACATTGTCTGGGTAGACTGGACTCCGTATGTCCACTCATCAACTGATGGAAGGAGTCAGTTCTCCTTTGAGTTTTCATTAACGCTGCTGTGTGTCCCCCGTGAGCATGTGTTTTCATTCTTGCTGTTTATGTGACTCAGAGGCCAGCTCATCGTTAACCTTCCTCGCCAACTACCAGGTGACTCCCAGCGGCTGACCAGTTTATATTCCCACCAGCCATGAATGGGAACTCGACTCGCTGGCCGCTCGATTATTCACGCCTTCTCCTGTTGGGGGGGCATATGGGTTGGTTTGCCCTTCCGGAACATTCTAGAATATATTTTAGGGTCCACATCTCCCTCTTATTTCAAAAGGTGAGATTTCGCGTCAGGAGTATCTCCCTGCCTGGTCCATGTGTGGCTCTCACTCTGCATTCTCCTCAAACCTTCTTCGTGGGTGAGCAGGGCAAGGTGTCCTCCTCCGGGCCCCTTCGGGTCCCATCCTCTAGGTCAGTTTCCTGACGTCGCGTGTGACCCTTTAACACAGTTCGTGTTGTGGTGACCCCCCCAACCATAACGCTGTTTTCGCTACTCCTCCTGTGATTTTGCTACTGTTGTGGATCGTGATGTAGGGGCCTGATACGCAGCTGGTCTCGGGTGACCCCTGGGAGACGTCATCGAACCCCCAGGTTGGGAAGTCCAGCTCTGTGCTCTCCTTGGGTGAGGGGCTGACACGGAGCTCCTGCTCGCTGGTGTTCCCCGGAGTGGGTATTTCTGCAGTTTTCACTCTTCAGTTGACTCCGTTTCCCTCGAGGTAACCCGTCGCAGGTCTCCTGTGCTGGCCCGAACCTTGCTCCGTTGTGGATGGTGGCCTTGAACTCCTGACCCTTCTGCCTCAACAGCTTGGTGTTGCCAGGTGGGGAGGCTCTGGGGGAAATGACTGTTGGCCTCCTGAGCTACTGTCCGGGTCCCTGTGGACTGGGGACTCCCGAGGAGCTGCTGTCCCAGCAGGACCCTGTGGACGGACATGCGCTCTCTGTGTTGCCCTGGTTTCCTGTTGCTTGGGTCCCTCGGTTGTCTTCCCCTCGCCTGGCTGCCCTGGCTTGTTCTGCTGATCCACCTTCACCTCTGGTGTCACTGTCTTCCCAGACAGTGTGCCTCTGATCGCGGTGGCTACCCTGGGTGTTATCTAACCCTTGACTTTTCACCTCCCTTCCCTTGACAGCTGGCAAGTGTCTTCTGAGTCCTCTGGGCCTCCGTCTGAGTGGCAGGGTACAGTGTTGACAGTCTCCTGTGGGTGTCCCACACCCCGGTCCTGGTCATTCTGGGTCAGGTGCCTCTTATGTTCAGTACCAGCCGTGGCCACGCTGGACATAACCCTCTGTCCAGACAGTGTTTACACAAAATGCCCAAGACAACAAGAAAACTGGCCCCGGGCTCCTCCCAGGGGAGGCGCAGCACCCAGCAGCTCAGATAAATCATTTTTATGGCATGTCAGCCGGCGGGCGGCGGGTGGGGGGGGGTGGCTGGCAAGAAGGCAGCTTGCCAGTTTAGATGCAGTTGGTTTGAGCCACTGACCTGGTCACAGCTGGGAGAGGGGAGGAAGGAGCAGTCATGCACAAAGGTCCTGAGACAGGCTCGTGCCAGGTACATGGGAGGAAAACTGATCCGGCCAGTATGGCTGGCTGGCGGGGAGGTGTGGGGGCGGGAAGAGAGGGGACCAGGCAGACCCTGCAGAACTGGTTGCTATGTAAGAAACCGAGAGTTTGTGCTGAATGAGGCTGGCCTTGAACTCATCTTCCTCCTGCTCAGACTTCCAGGTTCTGGGGTTACAGGCCTGAGTCACCACACCTGCCACTCGTGTGTTTTTCTTATTCCTAGATGTCATCTAGTACACCATTTGCATTTAGTCACCGACTCTCCACTCTTGTCATGACCTTGACTCACCCAGCCCCTATATTTGATGACTGGTGACTTTGAGGAGTTTTGTGGAATGGTTCCGGTGGTGTTTTTCTCCAGACTAGATGGGGTGACATATGGGTTTCTTTGGAGAGGCAGACAACACAGGCCAAGTGTCTGCTCATTATATCCTACCGGAGGAATGTGGTCTAGGGGCCTGGAGGTGTGACTCAGCTGCTTGAGTGACAGCCGAGCACTTTTAAGATCTTGAGTTCAGTTCCCAGTATCATAGAGCTAAGAATCTAGTCTTGTGTGTGTGCGCATGCGCACATGTGGGTGCATGCGCAACTTTGTGGGGTCCGTTGTTGCCTTCCGTCCTGCAATCTAGGGATCTAACTCAGTGGGCAGGCTTTTGTGGTGAGTCCCATAATCCACCAAGCCAACTTGCCAGCCCTGATTTCTTTGTGAACACTGTTATGGACCCTGTGCTATTTTTTAAGTGGGTTTTTTTTAAAGGTTTATTTATTTTTATTTTATGTGTGAGTGTTTTACCTGTATGTATGTATGCCCACTGTGTGCATGCCTGTGTGCCCACAGCCGTCAGAACAGGGCATCGGATCCCCTGGAACTGGAGTTACAGATGATTGTGAGCTACCATATGGGTGCTGGGAATCGAACCCGGGTCCTCTGAAAGAGCAGCCAGTGCTGCTAACTGCTGAGCTACCCAGCCCCATTAGTGTATGAAACCCTGAGTCCCACAGTGACATTGCCATATATGTCCTTAACTTTCCCTCCCAACCTCCCCGCTTCATTTCACAAGGAAGTCCCTAATCCGAGGGTCTGCGCGTGAGAGGCCCACATGCAATGTTTTCTTTCTGTCCACATTGCTTTCCCTCCTTCGCATCTTCTCTTTAGACCAGTCCTTCCCTCCGACTCCTTTTCCAGGCTTTAATTAAAGTTGACGGTATGACACAGAAGTCGCCAGAATGAAACAATCAAAACCGGACTAGGCCAAGCTGAGGTCCGACCCCCGGGAACGCATCTGAGAGTTTCATCTGAGTCTTAAGATAATGGGATCAGGGGCCCGGACGCGTCATCTAGCCGTTCAGAAGTGATCAGATGAGATCGGGGCCCAGGCACGAGGCCTTTCCAAACAGAAACCGGGCTTGGTGGCTCATGCCTGTAAGCTCAGCACTCCGGAGAAGGTGGGAGGCTCAGAGTTCAAGATCAGCTGGAGCTCCGAGAGCCCCTGACGCTGGGGCCTTGGGCAGGGGTGTATCTCAGTCGGTAGGGTGTGTGCCTAGCGTGTATGACCCTCTCTGGGTTAAATCAATCTACCTTTTTTTAAGTGACCTGCCTCAGGTATTTCATTATGGTAACAAGAACCTAATTCATGCCGTCAGGTAAAGCAGCATTATTTTCTTTGCCATGGGAGCTGGTGCCTTTCCCAACGTACTGTGTCTCCCTGTCTGCTGGCCACCTTCTGTGAAGCGTTAGTCCGTATATTAATTACATGCTCAAGGGAATTTGTTTGACATTTGAGATTTGGGGTTGAGGAAAAAACTGGAAGTCTTATCAATGAATGGAACACAGAGCCCAGGTCATGAGCCAGGAAGGTACACATGCCCACCTTGAGGTCAGAGTGACTGCTTGGCAGATCACTGAGAAATGGAGTCAGTTACCTGGGCCTGGGATTATGGCTCTGTGGTAGAGCCCCTGCCTAGAATCCCCCAGTGAGGGGCTGGGGGCGTGGCTCAGTGGTAGAGCCCCTGCCTAGAGTCCCCCAGTGAGGGGCTGGGGGCATGGCTCGGGTAGAGCCCTGCCTAGAATCCCCCAGTGAGGGGCTGGGGGCGTGGCTCAGTGGCAGAGCTCCTGCTTAGAATCCCCCAGTGAGGGGCTGGGGGTGTGGCTCAGTGGTAAAGCCCCTGCCTAGAATCCCCCAGTGAGGGGCTGGGGGTGTGGCTTAGTGGTAGAGCCCCTGCCTAGAATCCCCCAGTGAGGGGCTGGGGGTGTGGCTCAGGGGTAGAGCCCCTGCCTGGTATAGCCAAGGCTCTGGCTCCATCTTCAGCGTAAGAATTGGTAATAATCATCTTCTCGGCGGCTAGCATGCCCACGTGACCACGCAGTTTGATTAGTGCAGTGTCGACCACTAACCACCCGAGCAGATCCAGCTCGTTCGATGTCTACTAAACGTCAGAAGATGCTCGGGTGTCTTTCCTTCTCCCTGGTCACTTCCCAGGTGCCTGTTGTTAGTGTGCGGACCGCCTCCTCCCCAAAGCTCTTTACGCTTACAAAGCCATTCAGAGAATGTATTCTTCTGCTTCCTTCGCCCCAGTTTTTAGGTTTATTCTTATTTTTAGTGATACGTATACATGTATGTCTGGCGGGAGCGTGCACATGAACGCGGGTGCGAGGGTGGCCAGAAGAGCACGTTGTGTCTCCGGGAGCTGTAATTACAGGAAGTTGCGAGTGCTGGGACCCGAGCTGGGGGGTCTTCTGTAAGCACACTAAGCACCACTAACTCCCGGGTGCCCCTTCACACCTTAGAGAACAAGTTTAAAATTACATTTATTTATTGTGTAAGTGGAGAGATGTGAGGCACCCGTATGGCGGTCAGACCTTGATTGGCTGGAGTCCTACCCGGGGGTAGGGGGAAGGCACTGGCCACCAAACCTGATGACCTGAACTTTAATCCCTGGAGCCCACATAGTGGAAGAGAGAGCTGACTCCGACCTCCACATGGCCACATACACACACATATACTCTCTTCATCAGAAGAGATGTCCTAAAGTCAATAAAAGCTACCCTCATACATTCACAGAGGGGTGTGAGGACAGCCACAGTTGCTATCACCCCAGGGAGTCCCTGTGGCTGTGAGCTCCCTACCCCAATCTCTGTAGGATTCCTGGCTGCCACTAACCTGCTCTCTGTGCCTGGACCCAGCTGATGGACACTTCATCCCAGTGCCGTGAGCAGCTGGCCTTCGGGTCTGGCTTCTGTTCCGCTTCCTGTCTGTTCCCGTGCCACCCCGTATCCCAGCCCCTTTGCCTCTTACAGCTGCGTGCTGCTTTTCGTCAGGCTTTTCGTCAGGGCTGATCCGTCTGCTAGCGTCTCGTGGCTTGTCTCCGCCTCTGACTCCGATGAGCAAGGTACTACAAACTCTGTACAAACTCACTTCATAGATCAAGTTGGCCTTGAATATGTGATCCTTCGTCCTCAGACTCCTAAGTGGCTCGGTTTAGATTACAGGCCTATGCCACCCTGGCTGGCTACACAAGGCATTTTTCCAAACTAGCCCTGCTTGGTTCAATATCTGAGTGATAAAGTACACAGCCTGCCAAAGCACAGCTTGGTGAATGTTGCCAATTTTACCCAGGTGAGCACCACAAAGGCTAGATTCATGGCATCTGCATCATTCTAGAAGGTTCCCTGAGGGCCCCAAATGGTCCATCGTCCCTCCCTCGAGGCTTGCACACCTCTGGTTTTTCCCCAGTTTAGAGATTGTCACAAATAGGCTCAGCACAGCATGTCATCTCTGGTCTGGCTTTCTTTGTGCCAGTTTATGTCAGGTCCGTCCATGTTGCTTCCTGTGGCAGAAATGCATTCCATTGTTGCCAGAGCAACGCTCCATCCCATGCCTGAGCTTGGTGCTAGGATAGGTGACAGGCAGTTTCCAGGTTGGGGCTTTCTTGTTTACTGGCTAAGCTGGAAGTCAAACCCAGGCATTCTGTATGTTAGGCAAGTACTCTGCCACTGAACCACACCCCCAGCCTCTCACTGGGGGATTCTAGGCAGGCCCTGATGGACTCCTCTTTGTATGAATTAGAAAAGAGACTCCTTTTTGCAGGTAAATGCCAGTCATGTCCAAGCACAATCTGAACTGTATGCAGTCCACAGCATGTACAGCTGTGTAGAAGGGAGTGTGTGTGTGCACACGTGCGCGCACGCACACACACGTCTGCACACATGTGCATATTCCAAGTTTGATGTGCATTATATATTCAATATATAAGCTTGTACACGTTAATAACTTTCTGTGGCTGTTCTAAGAAATACCACAACTATTGTGGCTTAAAACAAAAGTAGAAGCTGGGTATGATGTCATAAGCCTGTGACCCAGTTCTTCAGAGATGGAGGCAGCAGGATCGGAAGTTTGGGGACATCTTTGGCTTTATAGCAGGTTTGAGGCCAGCTTGGTCTATATGCGACTGTGTCTTAGTGTCTAGCTTGGGTAAGGACTGAAGAAAGGCCAAGACTCTCTGATGCCTCTGCCTTCCCGATGAGGACTCTAATTAGCAACGGCAGCTGGGTTTAGAGGCGCAACCCCTGAATCCTAACACTTGAGAGAGGTTAAGGCAGGAGGATCACGAGTTCAAGGTCAGCATGGGCTACAAAATGAGGCCCTGCTCCTACAGATAATTAAGTGGATGTTTCGAGGCAGGCAGCCCTTGAGGAATTTTAAATCCAGTCTTTCTTTTAAATTATATTTTCAAGTGTATTATTTATGGAGAACAGTGGGAGAAAATGACAGTACACGTGACAACTCCCAGAAGACCCTTCTTAGAGGTTTGTTCTCTCCTTTCATTGTGTGTGTCCTGGAGGATCGAACCCGGGTCATCGGGCTTGCAGGCAAACCCCTTCCTCTC
The DNA here is from genome assembly GCA_026225945.1 of Cricetomys ansorgei. Taxonomy (NCBI): domain Eukaryota; kingdom Metazoa; phylum Chordata; class Mammalia; order Rodentia; family Nesomyidae; genus Cricetomys; species Cricetomys ansorgei. The sequence goes on from JAMJFZ010002944.1 coordinate 869,683, forward strand.
CTGAACCGCCTCGCCACCCCCCCGATCCCAGTCTTCCTCCTTTCTATAGCTCTTCAGATGGGTTTTTCAGCCTCAAGTTCTTTGCTTCATGGTGGCAGAGCAGCTGCCCCAGTTGTGGGCACGTCAACTCTGTTCAAGCTGGAAAGCAAGTTCCTTCTGTGTTTATAGAAGAACTCGTTCTATGACTTCCAAGGTCTTACCGAAGCCAAGCCTGTACACTGCAGTGCTTACCGTGTGATGCTGTGGCTGCCGTGGCTTCAGGGGTCCGGAGGGATCTTAAAAGAGATAGGCTGCCCCCTGGCTTCTGTCTCAGTTTGTCCAGAGTGCATACGTACACAGACACAGTGACCGAGTGTGCCTTTGAGTTTTCCATTCTGCTGTGCTCTGCCCGGGTTTGGAGGGGGGGGTCCTGTTTGCTTGTTTGTTTCTTTTTCTTTGGGGGGGGACACATGTAGGCTAGGCTGGCCTCTTAGAACCAGTAATTCTGCCTCAGCCTCCAGAGTGCCGGGATGACAGGTGCACCACACCCAGTTCACTCTGTCGTTTCGAAGCAGCCCCTGGCCCAAGGCTGCCGCCCGCTCTGTGTGACTGTGTCTCAAATCAGGCTCAGGAAGGCCTTTGTTTATGGAGCTGGCAGGCCATCTGTGGCGCAGCAGCCAGGCATGTGTGAGCAAGAAAGTGGGGGTGCGGGGAGAGGGTGGGAAGCGGCAGGTGGGCTCAGTCTGGAGGCCGGGACTCCCGGCAGCAGCCGAGCCGGGATGCAGTTCCTTCTTGTGCCTTGCCGGGAATGTAAGGGTCACAGACATCGTCCTGGGAAATGAACAGTAGCCCTTCTCCAGAGTTTACTGGAGCCTTTGAATTCTGGATCCTGCTAGTAGGCTGGCTCCCCTGCGTCTCCCAGTGACGCCGCAAGACTCTGGTAGCATTCCGAGAGGAGGAGGGATCCATCCTCAGGGCTTTCTGGAAGGACACCCTGTTACTTTTCTCCTCCTGGACTGCTTGCCGCGGGGCAGGTTCGGTGGGGAAGAGGCAGCGCTTCAGAGTCGTGGGGTCTGAGTTAAGTTCTGGCCCCACGGTGTGGTGAGGACCGGGTGTCTTCACCCCTGAGTGTCCTTGTTTTCTTACTGGGAAGCATGACTCAGTTCCCTGTTCGCTGTTGCTCCGTGGGGACAGGGCTGGTGCTGGGCCTGATGCCCAGGACACATTGGGCAACGTGGGCTCAATGGCGTATCCATCTGCCTCGGTCAGGAGAGGTGCAGTAACAAGTGAGACCTGGGACTCAGTCACAGAGGGAGCGAGCCGCAGTAACGCGCGGACCCCAGGCCTCAGTCAGCCTCACTGGAGAGAAGTGCAGGAATAAGTGAGCCCCAGGTCTCTGCAGCGACAGACCCAGCTGCTCTCGTGTGTCCCCTTCACGGGCTGGCTGCGGCTTCGTCCCGTGGCCACGCTGTCCTGAGCCCCGTCTGTGTCACTAGGCTCACAGGCCATCCACACAGGAGTGGCCTGGGTCCAGAGGCCTGACTTCCACACCGGGGCTGGTCAGCGGGCGCTGCTGTTAGTGGTCGGCAGCTCTGCGTATACTGTTGTTTGGCTCCCTTACTTTGTCAAGAGGCTTTGGGCGCATAGGGCCCAGCTGGGAAGGGAGTGTGCACGACCATCCCTGGGTGAGAACCACAGGTCCCCGTCCCTGCCACAGCCACAGACCTCTCAGGTGCCTTTACTTCCCCCTACGTACAGGAGGGGTCCATGCCTGGCCTTTTCAGTAGGCTGCCGCTGAGCAAAAGAACGGGCTTCTTTAACTTCCACTGAGTCCACTCGTTCACTCTATACATCTCTCTGCCCATTCAGCTTCAGACTCAGGGATCACAGGCTAGCAGGCGGCCACCCCCTGTCCTGGCGAGGCCCCCTGTGTGACAGGGAGACAGTCAGAGGAAAGCAGGGCTAGTTGATACTAATGTCACTTTTATTTTGCTTTTTTTGGGGGGGTGGGGTGGGGGGGTATTTCATTTTTATTCATCTCACTATTTCTTCTTTTTCCGTTTACGAGTTACGTGTATGAACGTTTTGCCTGCACGTGTGTCTGTGTGCCACATGTACGCGGGGGCCACAGAGGCTGGAAGAGGGTCTGGGGTGACAGGTCGTTGTCAGCTGGGTGCTGGGAACCGAACCTGGGTCTTCTGGAAAAGCAATCAGTGCGTCTAACCACTGAACCATCTCTCTAGCCCTTTCTGATTTATTCTGTATGTGTGTGTACACACGTAGAGGGACAGATCGTCCAGCATTGTGGTGAGTGACTCTGCTTGCTGAGCCCTCTTGCTGGCTCCTGGTTTTGTTTATTTTTTTTCTGGGGTGGCCCTGACCTCTCTGTGCCTGAGGGTGAGCTTGAACTTTTGTGTCCCCTGCCTCCCAAGTGCTGGGATTATATTTGTGAGCCGCCATGCCCAGCTCCCGCACCTCTTTTAGTCTTTCCAAACTCAAGATCCATCTACGTTAGAGCTTCCTGAATGTTCCATCATACAGATACACGTTACAATCTATTTCTCCATCGTCAGTCCACAGCCACTCAGGCGTCTTCCTCTGAGCCGTTGTGGAAATGCCATGGCGGCCTCTGGTGCGTGCATCCCTCTTTAAGACTTTTGATGCCTTTGTGCACACAGCCAGACGTGGAGTTACTGGAGCGCTAGCGCTATTTATAATGTTCTGAGGAACTGCCAAGCTCTGCTTCACAGCAGCCAACAGGGTTGCAGTCCCGCCAGCAGCGAGCAAGGGCTCCGGTTTCCCACAGCCCTGCCAACACCCGCTACTTCCCAGTTTCTTCATGGTAGCCGCTCTGAAGGGTGTGGGGCCTTGTCTCCTTGGAGGCTTGATGCATTTCCCTGATGATGAGTCATGCCGGGCATCCTTTTGTGTGTTTTCTCTGGAGATCAAACCCAGGATCCTTGTGCATTGCGTGCTCTGCCACTGAGCCACGCCCCTGCCCCTCAACTAGGGGATTCTAGGCAGGGGCTCTACCACTGAGCCACGCCCCCAGCCCCTCACTGGGGGATTCTAGGCAGGGGCTCTGCCACTGAGCCACGCCCCTGCCCCTCAACTAGGGGATTCTAGGCAGGGGCTCTACCACTGAGCCACGCCCCCAGCCCCTCACTGGGGGATTCTAGGCAGGGGCTCTGCCACTGAGCCACGCCTCCCAGCCCCTCAACTAGGGGATTCTAGGCAGGGGCTCTACCGCTGAGCCACGCCCCCAGCCCCTCCCTGGGGGATTCTAGGCAGGGGCTCTGCCACTGAGCCACACCCCCAGCCCCTCACTGGGGGATTCTAGGCAGGGGCTCTACCACTGAGCCACACCCCCAGCCCCTCACTGGGGGATTCTAGGCAGGGGCTCTACCACTGAGCTACGCCCCCAGCCCCTCACTGGGGGATTCTAGGCAGGGGCTCCGCCACTGAGCCACTCCCCCAGCCCCTCACTGGAGGGATTCTAGGCAGGGGCTCTACCACTGAGCCACGCCCCCATCCCATTGTTGAAGAATTCTAGGCTGGGTCTCCACAAGTCAGACCTCTGCTTCCAACCCCTTACTGGGGAATGTTCTCTCAATTTCTCTCACACTCTCTCTTTTCTGTATGGAGGACAAAGAACAACCTGTAGTGCCATCCCCCTTTGAGGTCACCTGTCTCCGCCTCTCCAGTGATGGGATTAGAGATGTGTGCTACCACACCCAGATTTTTATGTGGGATAGGTGCTGATGGGCAAACTCATGCTTGCAAAGCCTCTGGCTTTCCTGACTGGGCCATCTCCCCAGGTTCATTTCTCTCTTCCTTCCTTTCTTTTTTATTTACTTACTTACTTATCTTGATCTTTTAAGACAGGGTTTCTCTGTTGTAACTCTGGCTATCCTGGAACTCACTCTGTAGACCAGGCTGGCCTCGAACTCACGGAGATCGGCCTGCCTCTGCCTCACGAGTGCTGGGATTAAAGACATGCGCCACCACTGCCCGGCTTTATTTTTTAAATTTGAAGGCGTGAGTACTGCAAAACCAGGTGGTGGGGGCGCACGCCTTTCGTCCCAGCACTCGGGAGACAGAGGCAGGCGTTTCTCTGCGAATCCAGGACCGCCAGAGCTACATAGTGAGACCCTGTCTCAAATAATAAAAAACAAAAACATGACTACCTCAGAGAAAACCTAAGAGTAATGAACGTTCAGCAGTTAGACGTAGCATGTGGCTGCTCTTTGAGGCCGGATGATCAGGAACCTGAGAAGGCGAGGCCAACCTGGGGCACAGGCTTATAATCACAGCACTTAGGAGAGGCGGAGGACTGCCATTAGTTTGTTGACCACAGTGATGCCTTGTCTCAAAAAGCAAAGCCAGGCCAGGTGTGGAGACTTATGCCTTTAATCCCAGAGCGCAGGAGGCAGGTGGATCTCTGTGAGTTTAAGGACCCCATGGTCTATATCAGTGGTTCTAAATCTATGCATGGGTCGTGAACCTTTTGGGAACCAAACGACTCTTTCACTGGGGTCGACCAAGACCATCTGCGTATCAGTTATTTACATTGCGATTTGTAACAGGAGCTAAAACAGTTATAAAGTAGCAACAAAAATAATTTTATGGTTGGGGATCACCAGAACTTGAGGAACTGTATTAAGGGGTCGAAGCCTTAGGAGGGTTGAGAACCGCTGCACTACACAGTGAGCTCCAGGACAGCCAGGACAACAAAACGAGACCCTGTCTCCAAAACAAAAACAAAAAAATGATGGGCAGTGGTGGCACACGCCTTCAATCCCAGAGCTCCGTAGGCAGAGGCAGGCGGATCTCTGTGAGTTCAAGGCCAGGCTGGTCTACAGACCGAGTTCCAGGACAGCCAGGGTTACAACAGAGAAACCCCGTCTTTGAAAACAAAAAAACAAGCAAAAAACAAGGGTGGCAAATTGTCTTGGCAGGTAAAGGTACCTGTCGCCAAGACTGATGACCTGGGTTTGATCTCTGTTTCTGTCCTCTGACCTCCACACGTTCTGCGGCAACACACACACACACAGCAATCAGACTACAAAACAAGAAACTGTTTTCACTGAGAACTCAGAACTTTCCCTCAATTCCCGGGGGGGATCCCAGATGGAGACAGTTGTTTGTAGAGCTTGGATCTAGCCCAGAAGCCAGAGGCAAGGCGTAAGGGCAGAAGTGGGGAAGCCACCTTGGAAGCCTGTTAACAGGGAGCTGCAAGCCGAACACCTGGAACCCGGGAGGGGAGAGGGCTTGTGCTCCAGGGTCTCTGACAGGTGCTATGTAAACTTCACCTTTGGAGCTCAAGCAAGGTAGAAACTGACTCAAAGGTAACTCAGCCAGAGCCGTGGTCTTAACAGACCTGCCATTTGACTGCGGTCTCAGAAGTCACAGAGAGAAGACTGAGGTCGCAGGACAACTTGTGAGGATTGGTTCTCTCCTTTCACCATGTGGGTCCCCTGCTGAGTATCTTACCACTTTGGCTTCGTTTCTTGAGACAGAGTCTTGCTATGTAGCCCAGGCTAGCCTCAAACTCACCCTCCTCCTAACTTGGCATTCCAGGATCACAGATGTGAACCCTTGTGTCTGGCTATGTGGCTGGGCTGTTTTTATTTACTGATGGTTTCCTGGTTTATTTATTTCCAGGGTACACTAGTGCAGTTTGTCATTTGTAAGCCAAAGAGGCTCCAGGGTCTCTTCTGGAGAGAGTCAGTGTGTGAGATGTGCTCCATAAGTGACCTCAGCGAGGGAACACCAGTGCCTTCAAGATAAGGTGTCTTTGTAAGACACCAAGGCCATCTGTTGAAGTGATTGAAGGAGCAGTTGTGACCACAGTCATGCAGGAACCAGACCCTTTATCCCCCAGGGTATGGGTGCCATGTTTGGATGAGTGTTGTGGCTGCTTAATACAACACACCTGTTTCAAATAATAAGCACTGGCCATAGGGCCAGATGTGGTGGTACATGCCTTTAATCTCCATCCTTGGGAGGCAAGGGAAGGACTCTGAGTTCCAGGCCAGCTAGGGCTACGTTGTGAGAGCCTGCCCTTCCCTCATCCTCTAACCACCCTCCAGAAAAAGAGTTGGCTTTAGAAAGCTTGAAGTATGGCAGGGCCCCTGCCTAGAAGCTCCCAGTGAGGGGCTGAGGGCGTGGCTCATTGATAATGTGTTCACCCACTTCAAACATAATTATCTGGATTCAATACCTAGAATAAAAAACTAATAAAGAACCAGAATTGGGACTCTTATATGAAACTGAAGTATCAGTAAGTGACTTGTGCAGTATGTACTGTGGTGTGTATATGTGTGCACAGCATAGACCTTGTTCTAGTAGGTGCATAAGATTGCTCTGTGTAACTTTAAACTTGTGGTTTTCCGACTTTTCCTCCCCTCTTTCTTTTCCTTACCCCACCCCTACCCCGGTTTTTGAGACAGGGTTCCTCTGTGTAGCCCTGACGGTCTGGAACTCGCGCTGCAGACCAGGCTGGCCTCGAACTCAGAGATCCCCCTGCCTCTGCCTCCCGAGTGCTGAGATTAAAGGCGTGCGCCGCCACTGCTCTGCTCCCTGGCCCCTTTTAAAAGCTTAATAATAGAACTGTGCTGGTAGAAGACCCTGCAATCCCGGCCCTGGAGGCTGAGGAGGGAGCATCTCGGGTTCTCAAGCCATCTTGAGTTACGTGGTTAGGCTTCGTGGGAAGCACGTTAGTTCATAATGGTTTTTAGCTGTGACTCAGTTTAGTAGCGGTGTCTGTTTCCTTTTTTTTTTTTAATGTTGTTCTGAGACAGAATCTTACGTAGCCCAGGCTAACCTGCAACTCTCCATCCTCCTGCCTAAGCCTCCCTATTCTGTCTCTTCCAGATCCTTCCCTTCCCCTCCAGCCCCCACTGTCCCTTCACACCTGTCTTCTGCCCTGCTCGAGACCTTCCTCACTCACAGCTTCTCTCTCTCTCTCCACAGCTGGCCCCACCAAGGACGCTGTCAAAGTCCCCAGCCTGGGGCCCTGCGTAGACCTGGAGTGGCCACCCCACCCGTCCCTTCATGACTCCTTCATAGCACAGGTAACCAGGGAAGACCCTCCGTTTGCTCTTGGAGGAGCACTTGTTCCTCTGGGGACTTTTGGAACCCACTGGCATCTAACTTGCGGGGGAAACTTGGTTTACCAATTTCCTTTGGTACCTCTTCTCCAGCCTGCATCCCCATGGACAGCAGTAGGAAGGATCTTCCTCGGGCTTCGCCTTTTTCTTTATGTTATACTAAGACATTGTGAGTGTAGCTCAGTGGTAGAGCCCCTGCCTAGAATCCCCCAGTGAGGGGCTGGGGGTGTGGCTCAGTGGTAGAGCCCCTGCCTGGAACCCCCCAGTGAGGGGCTGGGGGCGTGGCTCAGTGGTAGAGCCCCTGCCTAGAATCCCCCAGTGAGGGGGCTGGGGGCATGGCTCAGTGGTAGAGCCCCTGCCTGGAACCCCCCAGTGAGGGGCTGGGGGCGTGTCTCAGTGGTAGAGCCCCTGCCTAGAATCCCCCAGTGAGGGGCTGGGGGTGTGGCTCAGTGGTAGAGCCCCTGCCTAGAATCCCCCAGTGAGGGGCTGGGGGCGTGGCTCAGTGGTAGAGCCCCTGCCTAGAATCCCCCAGTGAGGGGCTGGGGGCGTGGCTCAGTGGTAGAGCCCCTGTAGAGCACCCAGGAGGCCCTGAAACAACCACAATAATGACAAAAGAAAGGAAAGGCCAGGAAGATAGTTCGGGTGGTAAATCAATTCCCTTTGTCCTGAGCTGAAAGTTCCCACAACTTGGGGACCGCGGTCCTCTCCGTGTCCAGTTCATGGTATTGGAAGGGAAGCACTGACATGAGGCCAGTGGGAAGATGCCCTGGGAGGAGGGAAAGGTGTGACTGTGTTTGCCTGGACGTTGCTACGGGTGAGTGCATAGGGGTTCAGAAAGACAAGTTGGGAAAGTGCTCGTAAGGCTCTGGATTTGATTCCCACCACCCATATAAAGAGCAGGGTGTGGAATCCCAGCGCAGGGGAGGTGGTGAGCTCCAGGCCAGTGGAGACCCTGTCTCAAAAAGGCCGGCAGAGTGGAAGGATGGCTGCCAAGAGGGCCCTTGGGAGGAACGCGCACCAGCCTGAGGGGCCGCGGTCGGATGCTCTGAAGATAAGGGTGGTCGATTGGCAGGCAGCGACGCTGTGTGGCGGGAGGCAGATGGGAAAATGCAGACAGCAGCCATTCCTTTTTGGGGTGCAGCGGGCAAAGCAGCGTCTCCCTCCTCCCAGGGGCTGACCATGCTAACCTTTGTCATGGGCTCTGACAGTGCTAGCCAGTGGTGAGCGCGAGACAGCTCCCGACAAACGTTAGCCGTCCGCATCCTCATCATTCAGCTATGGGGGGCGCGAGCTCCACACTGCTACCTCTCTGGCCCAGCCTCGTGACCCCCCCCACCCTTTCTGCTGCCTCAGCCCTCGCCCCTCCATCACCCCTGTCACCTATCCTTTGCTTGAGACCCGCACCGCATAGGTCTTCGGGGTTCCCCCAGGACACAGACTGCGATGGCCTTCCTGCGGCCTCCACCCCACCCCCACCCTGCCTCTCTTGTTCACACCGATGCTCAGGACAGACCCCCTCCTGCCACACCTTCAGACTGCTTTCAGAAAACAGGACCCTGGGGTGTGAAGTGCACAGGCTCGGGGGTGTACAGAGACGAGTCTGGTGTGAGCCGCGTGCGGTCATCCCGTGCCGGGGGTCTGCGGAGACCCTGAGAGAACAGTTCAAGTTGCTTTGTTTTTGAGACAGGGTCTCAACCATGCAGGCCTGGCTGGTCTCGGACTCACAGACATCCTCCCAAGGGCTGGGATCGAAGGCACGTGCGGTCCGCCACCTCTACACCCAGCGAGTTTGGGTTTTGACCCTGAACTAGATCGCAGATTTGATTTACGCCCTGGAGATTGGAACGGGTGTGTCCCCTAGGGTTCACTCGCGTACAGCCCACTCACTAGAAGATGGAGGGTAGCCATTCAGGTGCCTCCAACTCCTCACCCCGAAAGCGGGGGGGGGGGGGGGGGTACCGTGGTTCATTCAGCTGAATCTGTCGGCAGCGCTTAGCGTGAGGCCTGTGCACCAGCAGAGAGACCCCTTAGTCCTGAGGTCGATGCCACCATCATCCTCAGTGTTGGATGTGGGGGTGTTGGGCACAAGGACAGGAGGGTGAGAACTCTGCCCCATCCTTGGTCAAGATTTCTGTGCGGGAGGGTGCCCGGGAGGTGATATTGCCACCCTCCATCCAGCTCTGTGCACTCCAGGAACAGTTGCTCTGACCGCCCCTCTAGACAACCCCCCCCCCCCCGCCCCGGGGCAGATGGGCAGACCGTATCCATCTAACCGTGTCTCCCTCACCCTCTTCCCACCCCGCCCCGTCTAGTGGAAATGGATGATGAGGATGGGAGATGCTTACTAGACGTGATCTGGTGAGTAACGGGCTTCCCACCCACCCGCCCTGGCCCGTCTCCCGCCCTCTCCCCTGCCCCCCGCCCCTCAACCTGACTCCTGAAAGTCTCTTTTCCCTCTCTCTTGCAGTGACCCTCAGGCCCTCAATGACTTCTTGCATGGATCCGAAAAGGTAAGCGACAGAGGCAGGGAGGGGTGTTCCCCAGACAGAGGGCTGGGGATCAGAAGGGAGAGTCAGGCCCCCCGAGGCAGTCAGTGTTCCGGGAGGGGTTTTGTCGGTGCATGAGACGGAACCCCAGGCCCTGTCCCTCATCCTGGCTAATCAAGTAAAGCAGTCGCTACACAGAAAAAAATGCAAAGTATCTCAGCATGCTTTTAACATGGACACAGTGTTATTGGATGTGCTTATTTAACTAAAATACCGTGGCTAGATTAAAAATTAAATAAAAGGTGGCAGGAGAGATGATTGCTCTGCGGTTAAGAGCACTGGCTGCTCTTCTAGAGGACCAGGGTTCAATTCCCAGCACCCACATGAAAACGCACAACTGTTTCTCCTTCTGTTACAGGGGATCTGACACCTTCACACCAACATACATGCAGGCAAAACACCAATGTACATAAAATTAAAAAAATGAGATATCTAAAAAATAAAAAAATAAGAGGCCGGCACACAACTTTAACCCCAGCACTTGAGGCGCAGAGGCGGGCGGACCTCTGTGAGTTAGAGGCCAGTCTGATCTGCGTAGTGAGCTCCAAGACAGCAAGGATGACAGAGAGAGACCCTGTCTCCAAACAAACAATGGATAGATAGATAGATAAGCAAATAAATGAATGAATGGATGAATAAATAGAATAAATAGAAGCCATTCACTATTCTCTAGTAAAAGTATTCCTCAAAAGGAGCATGCAGAAAATGACTAGAAAAAAACAGTAAGAAGAGCTGAGAGATGGCTCTACAGTAAGATCGCATACGTCAGCGAGAGGACCTGAGCTGAATCCCCAGCCCCAGGCCAGGCGTGGCCGTGTGCACCTGTGACCCCATTTCTTTGGGGAGAGGGTGGAGACAGGAGGCTTGCTGATCACTAGCTTAGCTCCACATTCAGTGAGAGGGCCTTTCTGAGGGGAATAGGGCAGAGTGGGGCAGAACGAGACATACAGCATCCTCCTTGGCCTCCACCAGTGCGCCTGCACACGTGTGTGCAACAGAGAGAGGGAGAGGGAGATATTAAAGAAAAACAAAGCCCCGGGCTGGAGAGATGGCTCAGCAGTAAAGAATGCTGGCTCTAAGCCTTGTGGTGGAGCACGCCTTTAATCCCAGCACTCGGGAGGCAGAGGCAGGTGGGTCTCTGAGTTTGAGGCCAGCCTGGTCTACAGAGTGAGTTCCAGGACAGCTAGGGCTACACAGAGAAGCTGTCTTGAAAAACCAAAAAAATTAAAAAAAAAAAAGAAGAAGAAGAAGAAGAAAAGTAAGACACTGACTGCTCTCCCAGAGGGCCTGGGTTCAATTCCCAGTACCCATAGGGTGGCTGTAACCATCAACAACCATCTAACTCCAGTTCCAAGGGATCCGAACGACTCCTGGCTTTGACGGCACCAGGCATGCATGTGGTGTTCAGAGGTCCTCAGCTGGTTCTCAGCTAGACAGACACGCAGGCAAAATACACATACAAATAAAATGATTTTTTTTTTAAGGAAAGAAAACAAAGGCCTCCTTTAGCTGGTATGGTCAGAGAGGGTCACTCTGAGAAGGTGACATTAAAGGTCACCACAGTACTGGGGTAAAATGGAGAGAAGTGATACCCAGGAACGGACAGACTGAGGCAGAACTTCTGTAAGGTGGCACTGAATGGGTTAGATTCGGTTAGGCGGGTTTGAGCCCCCGCCCCCGCACCCCCCCAGTGCTGGGATTAAAGTCATGCACTACGACACCTGGCGGATTTATTCATTCTTAACCTGACAGCAGTTCTTTGGGGAACCAGATTTGATCGGTGTCCTGGATATAGGTGCTCTCTGGGAAAATGTGGCAATGGGGGGCGGCCGGGGGCGTGCTGAACTGTTATTCGTTTCCTGAGGTGGTGTGAGAGATCACTCCTGCAGGATGGCTTTAGGGCATTTGTTAACCTTTTGCAGGCTGCCATGTTGGGAATCTGGGTCAGGAGCCAGCTGGGTGGTCCTGGCTCAGGGACTCTCCCCGAGGTCACAGCAGTCTCCTCAGGCCTTGTCTGGGGTCATCAGATATAGCTACTCTAACTGCCCTGAGGCTCCGCCAGGCACCACCCACCCTGTTCTTTTCCGCTGGGCTTCTCTCTCACTGTTCAGAGGTCCTCAGTGGGCTTCCCTTGTCACAAGCAACAATGGGAGACAGAGAGCAGGAGGAAGCCACGATACCTTTACGACCCAGTCTCCTGAGTCACACAGACACTTCCGATCTTGTTGCCCCCTGGAAAGGAACCGTAGGGTCACACTCCGTGGGTAGAGCACTTGCCTAGCTTGTAGGGAGCTCCGAGTTCTGTCCTCAGCACCACATAAAAATGAGGCGTGGTGGGGCACACCAGTAATCCCAGCACTTGTGAGGTAGAGACAGGAGATCAGAAGTTTGAGGCCAACTTGGACCAGACGAGAATATACCTTGAGGAGGGAAGGAGAAACGAGGCCAGTGTGCACTCCGGGAGAAGTAAGCCCTGCCTCGGAAAGGAGAGGCATTGAAGCGCTGAGCCCTGGAGAGTCCGGTGGGGCACTGGCTTGGACTGCAGTCTGTACAGTCGAGTGTGGCCGGGAGTGGTTGGAGGTGCACATCTTAAACCCCGGCACGCAGGAGGAGGCGGGTGGATCTCTTGCTACCTGTGTTAGGTCATTTCAGGTGCCAGGATGCCCCAGGACTCAGCAGGCCCCCTCCTCCAAAAAGCGAGCACACATCTCTGTGTTGGGTGCAGTATCCCGGAATAGGGAGGGGCTTAGTGAGAAGCTTGGGCCAGGCGCCGTGAGCAGGTAGCATCGCCGCAGCCCCTGAAAGATGTGAACTCCATTCATGGCGCAGCTTGGGTGCATACCGAGAGGCCAAAGCACCCAAGATCAAGGCAAGGTGGAATCTTAGAGGTCAGACAGGGGACTTGACATTGACCGGACCCTGGGTGGTGGGCCTGTGTCCAGCCCCTTTCTCTGGGGGCAGATCCTCTTACGTTTCCCCTACACACAACCCTCTCCTCCTTTTGTCTCAACCCCCAATTGATCACTGCTCTAGAGTCTGGTCCTGCCCTGTTCACGTTTTACCTTGGGTTGGGGGGTGGTCTCATTGCAGCTGGACAGCGATGACCTCCTGGATGCCCCCGTGGAGGCCCAAAGTGCCTTCTATGAAGGTCCTGGGGTAAGTGGCTGGCCACTGGTCATCGCCCACACTGCTGGAGCAGGAGGGAGGTGCAGAGGCTGGAGGGCAAGCCTGAGCACGCCCCAGGAGGGGGTCTAGGAACCAAGCTGTCCAATCACCCTGGCGGTCGAGGGGGGCAGAGAGGCCAGCTCTGGTGCTTTCAGTAGATACCATGTGACCCTGGGGGACGTGTTCCTCTCCTGCATAACTCCGTATCTACTTTGAAAGTGAAGGTGGGGGGGTGTAGAGAGCATTGAGCACCTACTGTGTGCTTGACTGTGCCAGCCCCTTAATTGGTTGTTTGTGTGCGGGTGTGTGTGTGTGTGTGTGTGTGTGTGTCCATGTGTCCTAGGGAGCTCCGAGTTCTGTCCCCAGAGCCACATAAAATGAGGAGTGGTGGAAATTTGCTAAGGCTGAGTGGCCAGCGGTCTCCTGAAGTTTCCCTGTGTCTGTCTCCCCACCACGGGGATTACTGGTGCCTCTATTTTGCCTGTGTGTATGTCTGTGCACCGTGTATACGCAGTGCCTGTGGAGTCCAGCAGAGGGCGTCTGGTCTCCTGGGACTGGAGTGGTTGGTTGTGAGCAGCCACGTGGGTACTGGGAATCAAACCCAGGTCCTCTGCAAGAGCAGCCAGTGCTCCTAACTGCTCAGCCATCTCTCCAGCCCCACCCGGCCTTTTCTGCGTGAGTTCTGGGGGTTGAACACAGACGTCAGGCTTACGAGGCAAGCCCTTTCTGGACCCAGCCATCTTTCCAGGCCCTCTGTTCTACGCTGCTCTGCAGCCACCGTCCCTGGTCCCTGTCGTCGTAACTGTTACTTTATGATCACTCTCATTTAGTTTTACATCAACCACATATTCTAAATAACCTTTTATAACAGTGATCAAGTTCAGAGAAACAGCTTAGATTCACAGACCCAGTTATAATAGCGATCACTCTGTCTTTATCTAAGACAAGGTCTCACATGGTCCTGAACAGCCAGAAACTCACTTAGGTAGCTGAGGACGACCTCAAACGTCTCATCCTCCCGCCTCGACCCTCAGCCATTGGGATTATGGTCATGCACCACCACACTCAGTCTGTGCTGGGAATAGAACCCAGCCAGGTCCGTGCCCCCTCGGCAGGTACCCTACCAACCGAGTCACATGCCCACCCCAACTCTGAACCTCTCACCCAGTCCAAGTCTGAGGAGTTGAAGTGCCTCGCGAGCCTGTGTGACGCCTCTGGCGCTCTGGGCCGTATGCCTGTTGAGTTGTGTTTGCCACTTGCCACAGTAAAGAAGCATTGAACTCCAGTGCGGATAGGCCCAGGGCTCACCGGCAACAGCTGCTATGCGGTCTGTCCTTCCCCAACCCCCTGTCTCATGTACGTGGAGCCAGGCATGCTGTGTGTGTGTGTCATATATGACATCACATGCGCGCCTTCCCATGGCAACCCTTGGGGGTTGGCTGTGTGTTACCCAATACTCCCAGGAAAGTTTGCTCTTATAAAAAAAAATCCGGCCACGGTGTGCTCACCTGTGATGCCAGCATTTGGAAGGTGGAGGCAGAAGGATCAGGACTTAAAGTCATCCGTGGGCTCTGGAGAGGTGGCTCAGTGGTTAAGAGCACTGGCTGCTCTTGCAGAGGAGTAGAGTTTGGTTCCCGGCACCCACGTAGTGGCTCACAACTGTCTGTAACCCAGTTCCAGGGTACCCGAGTTTCTTCAGGCCTCCATAGGCACCAGGCCCATATGTGTTGCACATACATACACACAGGCACACATGTATACATAAAAAAGTAAATATTTTAAAAAAACAAAATCATCCTTAGCTGTAGAGCAAGTTCAAAGCCAGCCTAGGCTACAAAGTGTGTTCCAATCTAGCCTGGGCAAACAGGGGTCATCCTGGGCTATGTAGTTTGCTTGAGATCAGCCTTAGCTACATGAGACCCTGTCTTAAAAGAAGAGATTCAGGAGGAGAGGCTGGCTGATCTCTGTGAGTTCAAGGACAGCCAGGGCTACATATAGAGTTCCTACCTAGACTTCCACTCCCTACCAGAAGAAACTCATTAAATTCACTCAGTTTGTAGTGGGTATTGAAACCATAAATGAATATCATGAAGCCCCGTGACTATAATTTCATTTATTTGTTTTCCTTACTTTGTGTGCTCCTGTGTGTGCGCACGCGCATGTACACATGCGTTTACCACAGCGTGTGTGGAGCTCAGGTCTCTCCTACCACCTCGTGGGACCCAGGGGTTGATCCCAGGTTATCAAGCCTTCATGCTGTTGCCTCTCATGCTGAGCCATCTCATCGGCCCAATTGATTATTTAAAAGAAACAAAAAAATTGCAGGGAGATCTCTGTGAGTTCAAGGCTACTCTGGTCTATATAGTGAGTTCCAGGTCAGCCAGGGCCACATAATGAGACTCGTGTCCTTTTTTGTTTGTTTCTTCGAGACAGGGTTTCTCTATGTAGCTCTGGCTGTCCTAGAACTCACTCTGTAGACCAGGCTGGCCTCGAACTCACGGAGATCCACCTGCCTCTGCCTCCCAAGTGCTGGGATCAAAAGGTGTCACATGCCTCCTACCCCTGGCTGAGACTCTTGTTTAAACAAACAAACAAACAAAAAAAGCCACAGCCAGATGGTGGTGGCACACGCCTTTAATCCCGGCACTCAGGAGGCAGAGTCACGCGGATCTCCGTGAGTTCGATGCCAGCCTGGTCTACAGAGTGAGTTCCAGGACAGCCAGAGTTACAGCAGAGAAACCCTGTCTTGAACACTCACCCCTCCAGATTTTTTTAAAATTGATTATTATGGTATATGTGTGTATGACACCTGTGAGAGTGGGGTCCACACATGCCATGGCAGCGTGTTTTAAGGAGTCCGTTACCGCTTTCCACGCTGGGTTCTAGGGACAGTGCTCAGGGCATCAGGGTCGTAAGATGAGTGCTTTTACTCGCGGAGCAAGATCTCACGTTCACCCCCAGTATTCTTACTACCCTCTGTTGGTAGGCGCAGATGGGGAAACTGAGGTCAGGTAAAACAAGCTGCAGGTGTCACAGGCGAGCCCACAACCAAGCTAAGGTTTGGTCTGTGTCCGGCCAGTTTCGGATAGAGAGGCCTCGGATTGTTAGCGCCCTCGTTACCAAGTGTCCCTTTGATGACCTTAGCTCTCGCTATCTTCTCTTGACTGCCTCACCAGCTCCACGTGCAGGAAGCTTCCAGCAACCACCTGAACCCCGAGCCCAGCCAGCCCGCTCCCAGCGTGGACCTGGACTTCCTGGAAGATGATATCTTGGGCTCCCCTGCAGCAGGAGGAGGTGGAGGAGGTGGCGGGGGCCCCGACCAGCCCTGTGACATTCTTCAGCAGAGTCTCCAGGAGGCCAACATCACGGAACAGACCCTGGAGGCTGAGGCTGAACTGGACCTGGGGCCCTTCCAGCTGCCCACCCTACAGCCTGCCGACGGCGGGTCCGGTGCTACCGGGGCTGCGGGGCCCGCTGCAGTGACTGCGGGACCCCAGGCCCTCTTCCCGGGTGGCACGGATCTGCTGGGCCTGCAGGCCCCACCCACCGTGCTGACCCACCAGGCCCTGGTGCCACCCCAGGATGTGGTCAACAAGGCCCTGAGTGTCCAGCCCTTCCTGCAGCCCGTGGGCCTGGGCAATGTGACCCTTCAGCCCATTCCGGGTCTCCAGGGCCTCCCCAACGGGAGCCCCGGGGGTGCTACAGCAGCTACCTTGGGTCTGGCACCGATTCAGGTGGTGGGCCAGCCCGTCATGGCCCTTAACCCACCCACCTCCCAGCTCTTGGCAAAGCAGGTGCCCGTCAGCGGCTACCTGGCCTCGGCAGCCGGTCCCTCAGAGCCGGTGACGTTGGCGTCCGCCGGCGTGTCCCCCCAGGGGGCCGGCCTGGTCATCCAGAAGAATCTCCCAGCCGCAGTGACCACCACGCTCAACGGGAACTCGGTGTTCGCTGGGACAGGGGCAGCCACCGCGGCAGCCGGCGGCGCGCCCTCAGGACAGCCGCTGGCGGTGGCCCCAGGCCTCGGTGCATCTCCTCTGGTGCAAGCGCCCAATGTGATTCTGCACAGAACCCCCACGCCCATCCAGCCCAAGCCTGCGGGGGTACTGCCCCCCAAACTCTACCAGCTGACGCCCAAGCCCTTCACCCCCACCGGGGCAACCCTCACCATCCAGGGTGAGCCAGGCACCGTACCACAGCAGCCGAAGGCCTCCCAGAACCTGACTTTCATGGCCGCAGGCAAAGCTGGCCAGAACGTGGTGCTGTCCAGCTTCCCGGCGCCGGCCTTGCCTGCGAATGTATTCAAGCAGCCGCCGGTCACCACCGCGGGGACAGCCCCGCCGCAGCCTCCCGGAGCCCTCAGCAAGCCCATGAGCGTCCACCTCCTCAACCAAGGCAGCAGCATCGTGATCCCGGCCCAGCATATGCTTCCCGGCCAGAACCAGTTCCTGCTGCCGGGCACCCCAGCGGTTCAGCTCCCTCAGTCACTCTCTGCACTGCCCGCCAGCGTGGGCGGCCAGATCCTCACGGCCGCAGCACCCCACGCAGGTGGACAGCTCATCGCCAACCCGATCCTCACCAACCAGAACCTGGCGGGCCCACTGAGTCTGGGCCCTGTGCTGGCACCCCACTCCGGGGCGCACAGCACCGCGCACATCCTCTCTGCGGCCCCCATCCAGGTGGGCCAGCCCGCCCTCTTCCAGATGCCTGTGTCGCTGGCCACCGGCAGCCTGCCTACCCAGAGCCAGCCAGCCCCCACTGGCCCAGCCGCCACCACCGTCCTCCAGGGGGTCACCCTGCCTCCCAGTGCCGTGACCATGCTCAACACCCCTGATGGGCTGGTACAGCCCGCCACCCCAGCAGCCGCCGCTGGGGAGGCCGCCCCTGTCCTGGCGGTTCAGCCAGCTACCCAGGTGCCCCCTGCTGTTTCCACGCCGCTGCCCATGAGTCTCCAACAGCCACAGGCGCAGCAACCCCCGCAGGCCCCTACTCCACAGGCGGCCACCCAGCCTCAGGCCACCCCTCCTCAGGCCAGCCCAAGCCTGGCGTCCAGCCCAGAGAAGATAGTCCTGGGGCAGCCGCCCCCTGCGGCCACCACGGCCATCCTCACTCAGGATTCCCTCCAGATGTTCCTGCCCCAGGTATGAGGGGGCGCTGAGGGGGGGAAAGGGTCAAGTAGCAAGTAAAGGAGCCTACACGGCTAGCAGGGGCTCTCGGGGATGCCCACAAGGTGGGACGGATTAGAGGGCCGACGGGCAGACCCAGAGGGGACTGGCAGACCTGTGGAATAGTTGATCAACAAGGGGAAGTCTCAGTGAGGGGTATGTAAGATGTACTTGAGTACAGAATGAAGGACAGGCAGACAGACAGACAGACGGAATGCGGAGGAGGGTGGGCAAAGATCCTGGGGTCTGCCTGCCCTGCACCTCTTGTCTACAGCTCTCCCCGTGAGCAAGAGTGAGCAGGGGCAGCAGGCTCAGGAGGGAGGGCTCCCACGGCCTCGGGGGGCCTTCTGACCCCTGCGGGTGGCCCCTTGCAGGAGAGGAGCCAGCAGCCCCTCTCCACAGAGGGCCCCCACCTCTCGGTGCCTGCCTCGGTCATAGTCAGCGCCCCGCCTCCCGCCCAAGACCCAGCCCTGGCCACGCCCAGCACCAAAGGAGCTGGCCACGGTGCCCAGACCCCCGACAGCCGGGCTTCCCCAGCTCCGTCTCCCCAGGTAGATACGCCACCGGCAGCCTGGCCTTCTCCTTGCGCAGCCCCCCTTCCCCGCTCTGCTCTGCCTGCCTCTGTCCTGCCGCCTTGGAAAACACGCTCGTCCTCGTTCCTCACTCGCGTTCCCCCGAATGTCTCCTGGCCACAGTGCACATCTGAGACCAGAGCCGGCCCGGGGAGAGTCCAGACGGGGACACAAGTCACAGAGGGACAGGGGATTGGCCTCTTCCTAACTATAGCGGGTAGCACAGCTCCTTTACACTTCCAAACACACTAGAGGCAGGCGTGATGGCACCTGTCTGTAACAGCACTCAGGAGGTGGAGACAGGAGGATCAGAAGTTCAGGGTCATCCCTGGCTACACAGGGAGTTAGAGGCCAGCTGGTGCTGCGAGACCCTGTCTCAGGGACAGCCAGGAGAACCGCACCGAAACCGTGAAGATACTCCTGAACAGGGGTCGTGGGATTCCCTTTCCACGAGACATGCGCCTGACCACACGGGCATGGTCTGTTGTTTTATAAAATCCAATGGCATGCTACGCCTAGGTTCGCGCCTTCCGTGGATAGTTTAAACCTGACCTTGGAGCCTGGTCTTTCTTTCACACGGCTGAGTAGTAAACTGTCTCGCGGTTGTGTGGGTGCGCTATTTCTTTAGCCAGTCCTTGTCGACGGACTTCTGAGGGCACTCCTCGTTTTTACCTGTCAAGAACAAGGCCCCAGATAACAGCTTTGTGTGGGTGTCATTCTGCCACATAAATTATTACTTCGCGGTCTCGGGGTTTGAACTGGGAGCTGCGTGTGCATTGGGCAGGCATCTTGCCACCGGGCCACGCTCCCCAGCCCCTCGTTGGTAGGTTCCAGGCAAGCACCTACTGAGCTACCAATACTACTACTGCTGAGATAATATCACAAGCCCTTTGAAAATTTTTATTTGTTTGTGGTCCTTCTGCCTCAATTTCTCAAATCGTTGAGCATACAAGTCTATTCCACCGCAGATAACTTGGGATAAGTTCTTTTTAAACTGAGTTTTCTGGGTCTAAAAGACATAGCTGCCCTCTGTGAACTGTTAGTTGGTTTAACTTCGTCATCAGTGTGATGCGTGCCTATCTTCTAACAGCCTTACTAGTGAATTGACGTGGCCAGTGTGACAGGTGAAAAATAGTCTCGCCTATCGGTTTTGAAGTGGTGTTTCTTTTTGTTTGTTGATGAGATCAGGCAGGTTTTTGTACATTGAACATCGATTCGTTCTGTGAGACTGTTTCTATCCTTTGGGTTTCTGATCAGTTTCTTTGTTGAGGACACTCTTTACATGTGAAGGAAAGTGAGCCTTTGGTCTCATGTGAATCATAAACAACCTGACCAGTTAAAGTGGGCTGCCTTTTTTATTCTAGAGGGGTGGATCTTGAACTTGTTTGAAAAGGAGAAGGGCCGGAGGAGAGGTGGCAATGGGAACGGGTCACATATTGGCCAGGGGTTGGATGGCAAAGCCAGTGTGGGCTTGGCCTGATTTTACGTACAGACCGCCTGCCATGTAAACTTGAACAGTGTGTTCCTTCTGTGTAGATTGAAGGTGGGGAGGAGGACTTAGGTTGAGTCAGTGAGCTGATGAGTGTGTGCTCCACACATAGTAGGAGCTTGCTTGTGTCTGCTGTCGTAGGCCTGTGTATCTGCGTGCGAGTATGCGTGCTCAGAGGTGTTAGATCCCCTGGAGCTGGAGTTACAGACGGTTGTGAGCCACCTGATGTGGGGTGCTAGGAACAGAACCCAGGTCCTCCGGAAGAGCATCCAGTGCTCTTAACCACTGAGCCGTCTCTCCAGCATACTTAAATGCTGGCCATAACCCATGGATATCACTCAAATGGTCTCTAGTGGGCAGAACAGGTAGCTGACAAGCCACGGCCTAAGGGAGTTGTGTGTGCAACAGTGGGGCAGGGGCATCTTTTGCCACCACCACATCTGGGTCCTGCGATATTAGGCAAGTCGTTCCTTTCTCTGTGCCTCAGTTTCCCTCACCTCCAGAGTGCTTCGATCATAGACGGGCAATGCTACATCTGGCTGATACAGTGGTTAAGGTAAGAGAAAACTCCTCCCCAGGTCTGAGGATAGCAAGGGTGATAGTAACAGCAGATGCTTTACAGAGTTAGGACAGGTACATAATCACGTATGCCGTGTTCTTATGCTAGACCTGACCAACACTGAGACGGCTCTTCATCTAAAGGAGCCAGGCAAGCTGGGTGTGGTGCACATACCTGCAAGCCTGCCTACCCCTTGGGAGTCAGGGGCAGGAGGACCCAGAGATTCAAGCTCCTCCTGGGCTTCCAGAGGGAGTTCCAGGTTAGCCTGCACAACATGAGACTCGGTTGTCTTGGTACAAGCCTCAAACCCCAGCAGCACCCTGAAGGCAGAGGCAGGCAAGAGTTCTGAGTTTGAGAACAGTCTGATCTACATAGCCATTTCCAGGCCAGCCTGGGCTACGTGAGACTTCGGTCTCAAATCAAGAAATAACAAAGGCGTTAGCAGGGCTGCAGACGTGTGGAGGCCTGTTGAGGTTGGGGAACCTACCTCGCAGCTCAGCCTGTGTGGGCGTCGGAAGGGACAGGTCACAGCAAGCTGTAGCTGGCTTCCCGGTAGCCAATGAGTAGCCAGAATCAGCTGCGGGAGGGAGTCGCAGCCTAGTCTCGGATGGGACTCGTGATCACGTATGGGGAGGCGGGACGAGTGGGGGTGTCGCAGAGACTGATGGTAAAACATTTTTTGCTAGACTTACTTATTCTTTGTGTGTACGGATATTTCGCCTGCACGTATCGCGCAGCACTGTATTCCGGGCGCCTGCAGAGGCCGGAAGGGGGTGTTGGACCCCCCGGAACTGGAGACCGTTGTGAGCTGTCACGTGGGTGCTGGGAATCAAACCCTAGGCTTCTGGATCCTGGATGGCTTGAGACTAGGTTGTACATGTTATCAACCCTGGCCTATATGTGGTATCAGTGCGTATTAGTGCAGACCTGGGGAGGAGTTTTCTCTTACCTTAACCACTGTATCAGCCAGATGTAGCATTGCCCGTCTATGATCGAAGCACTCTGGAGGCTGAGGCGAGGCTGAGTTAAACAGCGAGACCCATCTCAAAAAACAAGCAAACAAAAAACCCACACTGTACCGTCGGCAAAGCTCCAAATTTAGTGTGCGCCCGGGCCTGCTACTGGATTCCGTTTTGTGCTCCGGCTTATATGTTTTAAGTTTATTCTTAAATTTATTTTGTGCACATATATTTGTGCGTGAGTGCCCGCGTGCCCGCGTGCTCCTGTGGCGGTCAGAGTACACATCTAGGGAGTCTGTTCTCCCTCCCACCATGTGGATCCCGGCGTTTGAATTTGGGTCTGTAGGCTTGGGGACGATGATTTGCCTCCATCTCCCCAGTCCAAAGGCTTAGTCTAAGTGTAGTTAACAGTCTTGTTTCGCTTCGCTCTCCCACGCCCCCGTGTGGCCATTCACTGGAAAGGCG
The DNA here is from genome assembly GCA_026225945.1 of Cricetomys ansorgei. NCBI lineage: Eukaryota > Metazoa > Chordata > Mammalia > Rodentia > Nesomyidae > Cricetomys > Cricetomys ansorgei. The sequence continues at coordinate 891,691 of JAMJFZ010002944.1, forward strand.
TTTCGGGTAGTGGAGAGGACTGGGTTTTTCTTAGGCATCAGGACGTTCATTTGCTCTCTCCTTCCACTGGGTTATATCCTGGTTTGCCTATTGTAAATATGGCCACAACGGATCTCCCTGAGAGCAAGGGCTAGGATTGTCTTTTTTTTTTTCAAGACTTGTTTTGTATGTTTGTGTTGTATGTATGTTTGTATGTATGTGTTGTATGTGTTTGTATGTATGTGTTGCACGTATGCTTCTGCACCATGTGCATGTGTGGTACCTGGTGCCCAGTGGGGTCAAAAGATGTGGTCAGATCTCCTGGAGCTGGAGTTAAGGGTGGTTATGGGCCACCATGTGGGTGCTGGGACCTGACCCAGGGTCTTCTGGAAGAGCACCCAACTGCCAAGTCATCTCTCCAGCTCTCTTTATTCTTTGAGACAGTGCCTCAGAGTTGCCTAGGCTAACTGTAAACTCACTCCACTGCCCAGATTGGCTTTGCATTTCCCTGTTGTGGAAGTTGATTTTTAGTTATGTCTGAAATTGTTTTGTGCACTGTTAGGTGAGGGGCTATCCTAGGTCTTGGCGTTCTGTATTGTCTGCAGGTGTTGGGTTTCTGTGGGGGTGTTTGATTGCTTATGATCTGCACATGGTATCAGTAGAACACCTCAGGAGTTCTGAAAGAATAAAAACACCTGAGCTGAGACACTCGGGGTTCCACTGTGAGTGTGGCACTGGCCATGACACGGTGGTTCCCCTCAGTAGAGGTCTGGCAGGGTTTTCGCATATAAGAATGCCCCCTTGTCTTCTTTGCTGAGCCACCCCAGCAGCAATGTACAACTACATTTCCCCCTCATTATGTGTTACCCTTTTTTGTCTCCCAACCCCTTCTCAGTGCTGGGCACATGCCCATGGGCCTGTGCACTTTGTAAGTACACGCTCTTCTACCCAGTTACAGTCTCAGTCCCTTTCACTCTTTGTATAAATATTTCTGTTTTTAGCTATGTCTATGTGGGTTTGTACACTTGAGTGCACACCACCCGAGGCTGTCAGAGGTGTCGAGCACTGTGGAGCTTGAGCGATTGTGAACAGCCCAGTGTGGGTGTTGAATCACACTCGGGTCTTGTGGAAGAGTAGTGAGCACTCTTAGCTTCCAGGCCATCTCTCCAGCCCTCCTTTTACCCTTTGAAAAAAGTAAACCAGGAGGCAGAGGTAGGCATTTCAAGTTCAAGGCCAGCCTGGTCTACAGAGCAAGTTCCGGGACAGTCAGGGGTACACAGAGAAACCTATCTTGAGAAACCAAGAAAGAATGGAAGGAAGGAAGGGGGAGGGAGAGAAAGAAAGGAGGGAGGTTTAAGGTCTTTTTGTTTTGTTTAGCCGAGGATGACCTTGAACCCCAGATCCCCCTGCCTTAAGCTCCCAAGTGCTAGGATCACAGCCACTGTGTCAGGTTGATGTCCTGCTGGGGATCGAACCCAAGTCTGTGTGCATGGTAGATAGACACACTACCAACTGAGGCACATGCCCAAGCAAATGATGCTTTAATTCTGCAGAGCAAGCTGCCCCCTGCAGGATTGTCGGGGGTCAGCCCCTTCTGCTGTGTGGCAAGCCCAGAGCTCTGCCCCCTGCAGGATTGTCGGGGGTCAGCCCCTTCTGCTGTACGGCAAGTCCAGAGCTCTGCCCCCTGTTGGAGCTGGCCGTGCTGAATGCATGGCCAGGCTGGTTGCTTGATCTAGTTTGTTTTTCGGTTGCTAGAAGCTATTAAGGTTGAGCTTACAAAGGGTCGTTCAGACTGTCCCTGACTCAGAGGCCGGATGCACGGGTGGGTGACACCACGCAGAGGTCCGAGCAGTCGCACGGAGCTGCAGATTGCCTCTCAGTGCAGAGCGAGGGCGTCCTCGGGCTTTCCGGCCTTGGGTCTTTGTGTGTGCGCCCCCGTGCGTGTGTCTGAACTTGTGCACGCCACACACCATGTATGCAAGTCAGAAGACAAGTTGTGGGAGGTGGTTCTCTCCTCTGCCATGTGGGTTCTGGGGACGGGCTTGGCGGAGAGTCTTTACCTGCTGAGCCATCTTGCCCACCCCTCCTGGGTCTTACACGCAGGGCAGGGCCCCCCATCAGAGGGTGGTTCTGAGGCAGAGGCTGTGAGTCCAGTGGGAGCCATAGGAGGACCTTCAGTCCAAGCCCTGCCTCTCCTTGGCGGCAGACTCCTGCTGCAGCTGTCAATCACACCCCCCTTATCCCTGAAGTAGGTGAGACATCCCATTAGCCAGTGCTGGTGGCTGGGTCCATTGCTCTAGGTCAGTGTCGAGATGTCCTGGGTATACAGCTGGCACTCACTGGCTGCACAGTGCCTGCTGTGGTCATGACTTGAGGATGACAGTCCCGAGGCCTGCTCAGGTGGAAGGACGGTACCCCGGTGCCGATGCAGACTGGACGGTGTGGTGATAGCTCAGGCACTGCACACATACACACAAAGGTGGACACGTAGCTGGGGGCCACGGGCACAGCGAAACACGCAAACAGCCCAGGGCCCTCCCCCACTCGCACCCATTTCCCATGGCTGGCCACTTCCTACCGCCCTCTCGCCCTTGCTCCTGGGTCACAGAGCCTCCTCCGCTGGCCACGCTCCTGAGTGGCATCCGTGTAGTGTCAGTAGGCACCTCCCCGCATCGCGCCCCTCCCGCCTTCTGCTCGGCAGCTTGCGGTGCACCCCCCCATGTCCCTGCCGCTGCTCGCTCTGCTCCTGCCGCCAACCCGCACATCCCGAAGGGCTCGCCTTCATCTGTAGGGTGGGGGTGCACCCGGGGCACTACAGGGGTTATCAGGGGGTGGGGTAGGGTAGGGTGGGGGTGGGGGACATGTGGGGACAGAGGTGTGGGTAGGAGAGGATGCGGGGGGGGGGACGACTGAGAAAGCCGAGGCCCGGGGTAGACAGAGAACGGGGTCCTCAGGGTCCTCGGGTGGGATGCCTGAGGTCCGGGTGACGGGCGGCTGGGGTTACGGTGTCTCAGGAAAGTGGAAGCCAATGCTGATCTGAGCCTGTCTCCGCCTCCGCCTCCCCTTTCTACACAGATCCCTGCCGCTGCTCCGCTGAAAGCCCCGGGCCCCGCCTCCTCCCCATCGCTACCTGAGAAAGCCACCAGGCCCCTCTGGGAGACAGTCCCCACATGCCCTCCCCTCACCCTGCCCTCCCCTCACCCTGCCAGGCCCCCTTCCCGCCCACCCTCCAGACCCCACTCACGCCCTCCATCCCAGCCCCAGAGCCTGACCTGCCCACCCTCCGAGCCCACCCTGCACCCCTGCCCTCCACCCCAGGGCCCCCCAACTCTACCAGGCATCTTTGTCATCCAGAACCAACTAGCTGCCCCACCACCAGCCAGCACCCCAGCTCCCACGGCTCCAGGCCCGCCCCAGCCCCCTCTGCGACCCCCGTCTCAGCCCCCTGAGGGCCCACTGCCCCCTGCCCCCCACATCCCTCCGGCTTCCACCCCCTCTGCTGTGGCCTCCTCCTCTGAGCCTTCCACCAGGTTGCCAGTCCCCACACCTCCTGACTTCCAGCTCCAGTTCCCCCCAGGCCAGGGTCCCCATAAGTCCCCTACCCCACCACCAGCCCTCCACATGGTCCCTGAGCCCACAGCACCCCCTCCCCCACCACCTCGGACCTTCCAGATGGTGACTGCCCCCTTCCCGGCGCTACCCCAGCCAAAAGCACTTTTGGAAAGATTCCACCAGGTAACTATCAGCAGGGACACCTGATCCACCTTCTCAAGCTGGCCCCTGCCCTGCCCTGCCCGTGCCCGTGCCCTGCCTTGCCTACTGTGTGTCCACACTCCTCATGCATCTAGCTACCCCGCACTGTGATCCCGTGTCTAACCCTTCAACCACCTGCCCTTCCTCAGGTGCCATCTGGGATCATTCTCCAAAATAAGGCTGGGGGCACACCCACTACCCCACAGACGTCCACCACCTTAGGGTCCCTCACCAGTCCTACCGCCTCTGTGCTAGTCAGTGGACAGGCGCCACCTGGGACTCCCGCCGCCTCCAGCCATGCCCCTGCCTCCACACCTATGGCCACCACAGGTAGGGAGGGGAGCCTGCCCAGGCAAAGGGGTCGGGTAGAGCTGCCATGAATCGGAATCCACGGTGTTTCCCCACCACCCTGACACCGACAGGTGGGGGAAGGAGGGCAGACTGCCCAGGTCTCGGGAATGAGGCATAACGGTGGGCGAACCATGGGGTGGGAAGGGGGCTCACAATGGAGGAAGGCCCTTCATGCAAGTGACCCCTGGGCCCTCTCCCTTTCCTCACTCCACCCCAGGCCTCCCTCCTCTTCTTCCTGCCGAAAACAAAGCTTTTGCCAGCAACCTTCCAACCCTGAGTGTGGCCAAAGCTGCTGTGCCTGGGCCTGGGAAGCCTGCAGCACTTCAGGTAAACCCCGGAGCAACCAGGGATCGGAGAGTGCGCTGGCAGGAGAGAGGTGACCAGAGCACACTGGGCAGGGGCAGCTAAGGAGGGTGAGAAGAGCTAGCTAGGGGTCAGAGGTGAACCACCAATATAGCAGTTTAGATGTGGGCTGGGGGCGTGGCTCAATGGTGGAGCCCCTGCCTAGAATCCTCCAGTGAGGGGCTGAGGGCGTGGCTCAGTGGTAGGGCTCCTGCCTAGAATCCCCCAGTGAGGGGCTGGGGGGCGTGGCTCGGGGTGGAATGCTGGCTTGCACAAAGCCCTGGATTTGATACCTGGCATGGTCAAGAAGTTTGGACAGACCGGTTATCTCAAACTAAGTATGTCAAAACTTGATTCACCAGAGAGAGAGGGGGGAGACCAGGAAGGATATTATTCATGGAGAAATTCAAAGGCCAACAGATACCCTGCCTCAGGCTAGTGCAGAGGGGACACAGGTGGAAGGCTCTTTCCCCACAGCCTAGGTGACATCTCCCAGGCAAATTGTTTCCTTATTTCCTTCTTCCCTCCCTCCCTCCATCCCTTTCTCCCTCCTTCTTCCCTCCCTCCTTCCCTCCCTCCTTCCCTTATTTCTTTTTTTCCCTCCCTCTCTGTTTTGTATGAGGCAAGGTCTAACTCTGTAGCCCTGACGGACTTGAATTCACTACGTTAAACGAGGCTGGCCTTGAACTCACAGACACACCCACCTGCCTCTTCCCTCCTTGGTTTTTGAGACGGGGTCTCTGTATCCTAGGCTGGCCTATGAACTCTCTCACCTGTGCGGTCCAAGTGCTGGGTTTTCAGGCTGGCCCGGTTTGCTAGCTGTCACTATGGTAATAAGACCGTACTCAGAAGCAGCTTAGGGAGGAAAAGGGTTTATTTATTTGGCTTACCCTTCCAGGTCTCAGTCCATCACTGAGGAAAGCCCAGGCAGGAAGTGAAGCACAGACCGTGGAGGAATGCTGCCTACTGGCTCAACTCACTGGCTTGGTCATTGGCTCCTTTTCATGCTCAGCTAGCTTTCTTAAGGAGCTTAGGATCGCCTGCCTACGGATGGCCCTCTTGCTTCAGTTAATCAAGATAATCCCCAAAGGCCAGACATCAGCCGGAGGCCTCTCCTCTCATGTGCCTGGAGGACATGACCGTTGTGACAGGGTGACAGTTAGGGCTGAGCAGGACACAGGCCTATGACACCGCACCGGGCTTTTCCCGCCAGGTTTCTCTTGGGCAGGGACACTGTAGCTAGGGCGAGCTCCCGTTACCAGCAGCGCGGGTCTCACCTCTCCTTCTTCCACAGTACGACAGCAGGCTGTGTAGCCTGAAGAAACAGCCCCTGCTGCAGCCTAGCAAAGAAGCCTGGTGAGTGACAGCCCCGAGGTCCGCCCTGCCCCCGCCACTCCCCAGAGTCCCGGCTTCAACTCTCCATAGCTGTGTGTACCCCCTCTTGCCCTCAGTTTCCCTCCTGCCAAGGGAACACCAGAGGTGAGGTCAGTAAAGGACATCGGGCTCCAAGAGGCTAGGGTGCAGTGTTTGATCTGTCAGGGCTGTCACCGTCTCCTCAGCTTGGGTGTGGTGGGGAAGAGCCAGGTAGGAAGAGAATGGGTGAATAGAATCCAGGGGTGTCTGGGTGGAGCTGTGAGGGTCAGGGAAAGATGGATACCAGTGTTTTGAGGGACTCGGGTAAGTTGATGGGGGGTAAATGGCCGGCTGTTGGGTGAGGGCAGGCAGGCTGTCTGAGCACTCGGAGGAGTCAGTGATGTCTGCTTGCTCTCCTGTGTTAGCCAAGCACTGGTGCGTAGCCCTGTGTTAGTTGCAAGACCGGGACAAGTAACCGAGATCAGGGAATTTGCCCCATGGTGCCAGGGGGCTGGGCTTACACGGTCATGTGATGGGGAAACCCAGCCTACTGTAGATTCTGTAGAAAACCACGACGGAGAAAGAGAGCAGGCACTTAACACCTAACACCCTCCTAGGCAACGGCACCCCTATATGCTTAGGCCAGAGGCAGTGGAGAGGGCCTGCCCCCTGGTGGCAGGACGCAGAACAGCATGGACCTTAGGTTCCCGCCCCACTCCCAGCCCCTCCCTTTCTTCGTTGGGTGCTCTAAGCAGGAGTGAGATGTCCCTCACTTTCCTAGGGGTCTCTTCCCTCCTCTGTCTCCTGTTAACCCTGGTCCATGGCCGAGGGAGGCGGGCCAGGAGACAAGCGGGCACAGGGAGCCGGTGGGCCCCACTTTCCCTTTGCGGCGTTGAGTTTGTAGCTCTGGGCCGAGGTCGGGGATCAGTTTCTCCGGCCTCACCCCAAGCTCTGTGTGTGTGGTCTAACCCCACCCCCAGCTTCCTGGAGCATCTGCACAAACATCAGGGCTCCGTCCTGCACCCTGATTACAAGACAGCCTTCCCCTCCTTCGAGGACGCCCTCCATCGCCTCCTGCCCTACCACGTCTACCAGGGCGCCCTCCCCTCCCCCAACGACTACCACAAAGGTGAGGCCTCCCCACTGTTCTCCCTCCTCATCCCCAAGTGCCCTCAGCTCTCAGCCACCAGCCCTCGGTGTTCAGGCTGCAGAGCACGGAGTGGGGTGAACAACGTGCGCTTGGCCACAGGCGCCCCGCGCCCCGCCCCGCGCCGCCCCGCCCCGCGCCCCGCCCCGTGCCGGCTGCTCTTGACCCCGCCCTGTGCCCCGCCCTGTGTGGCTTCTCTTCCTCAGTGGATGAAGAATTTGAGACTGTCTCCACGCAGCTGCTCAGGCGCACCCAGGCCATGCTGAATAAATACCGGCTGTTGCTTCTGGAGGAGTCCCGGGTAGGACTCTCAAGCTGTTGGGGGCCCTCCCCCGCTGTGAACTGTCCTTGCCTCTTTCTGGACAGGACAGGACAGGGTGGGAGGGAGGGTGGGAGGGAGGCAGATGGTCTCCTCTATTCCCCTACTTGCTTTTTCGTGTATTTTATATATGCTTTTTAAAAATATAAAAATGCTTTTTTAAAAAAACAAAAATATATTTAAAAATATAATGTATATTTTCATGTCGTTTCTATCAACACAGAGAGTCAGTCCTTCCGCGGAGATGGTTATGATCGACCGAATGTTCATTCAGGAGGAGAAGACCACCCTTGCCTTGGATAAGCAGCTCGCCAAGGAGAAGCCTGGTGAGAGGGGAGGGGAGGGTGAGGCATCCTTCCCCTGTCATGCGCCTCACCACTGAGATTTCCAGCAAGCAGCCTGATGTGGTGGCGCACAGGGAAGGCAGAGGCAAGAGGGTCTCTGTGAGTTTAAGTCCTGGTCTTTAAAAAAATTTAAGTATCATATTGAGTGGCTTTACCTTTCTCCGCGACTAGGGGGCGCATGTGCCCCCTGCCTCCCTGGCAGTAACTCCCCCTGAGTTTACATCCTCTGTCTTAGAATTGACGGCTTTTTTTTCTGCCACCTCAGCCCGCTGCAAAAGTGGGAGAGAAGAGCCAGGGCTGAGGTCCACAAGCAAGGTCCCTGCCACCCCAGCCCGCCTGTCCTGCGCTTTCAGCACCCTATCAGTGAGCCTTCTCCCTTAGCCGTGGACTTTTTTAAGTACTCAGAGGACTTGGCACTGGTGCATAATCTTTCTGAATCCTTTGAGGTATGTCCTAGAGCTTTCTGCCTTTAGGAAGGTGATGTGAGACCTGCATGTGTCTCCTGAGGGTCCCTAGTGGCTCCGGGAAGGACCCTGTGATCACACACAGGAATTTCTGTAACAAGTCTGATGGCAACGTGGGATAAGTCAAAGCTATAAACAGCCTTCCAGGAACTGTGGGCATGCCTAAAGGGAGCACCTTCCTAGCAGAAAACAGAGAAATAACCTTGGGGCATTTGTTTTTAAAGTGCTAGCATTTTTATTTTTATTTATTTATTTTGGTTTTTTGAGACATAGAGTTTCTCTGTTGTAACTCTGGCTGTCTTGGAACTCGCTCTGTAGACCAGGCTGGCCTCGAACTCACAGAGATCCGCCTGCCTCTGCCTCCTAAATGCTGCGATTAAAGGCATGCGCCACTACCAACACCACCAGGCTGAATTACTAGTATTTAAGCTCAGGGCTGGGAGCACGCTAGACCATGACTGTATTGCTGAGCCACGCCCCCAGCCCATCTCTGGAGGCAGGTGCTCTACCACTGAGCCACGCCCCCAGCCCCTCACTGGGGGATTCTAGGCAGGAGCTCTACCTCTGAGCCACGTCCCCATCCCCTCACTGGGGGATTCTAGGTAGGGGCTCTACCACTGAGCCACACCCCCAGCCCTAGGGGCTCTACTTCTGAGCCACTGAACCATGCCCCAATTCTGCCTCATTTTGTTTTTAACTTCATTTTTTAGAGACAAGGTCTTGCTAAGTGCACTGACTGGCCTTTGTACTCCAAATTCTTCTGCCTCAGCCTCCTGAGTAGCCAGAATGACAGACGAGGCCACTACACCCTGCCTGGGACTGCACTTTCTGCTTTAAATTCTTACTGCTCATTTCACACTCCTGTAGCCCTGGTGGGGCAGTTAAGTTTTAGGGCTCGGGGGCTGTTAATAAAGGGCTATACTCGATCTAGCTAGACTCACCATGGACCAGAAGTACCCCTCTCGGCTTAGTTACTATTCTTACCGTGTTGGGTTTTTTTTTTTTTTTTTTTCTTGTCCCAACTCTGCAGACGAGTACGTGTCTTCCTCCCGCTCCCTCGGCTTCCCCGCCCCAGTGTCTTCCGAGGGTCACCGGCTCCCCAGCCATGGCCCATCGTCTTCATCCTCCACCTCCGGGACCTCTTCCCAGCCTCCTCCTCACCTGCCCACCAAGCTAGTGATCCGACACGGCGGGGCCGGAGGCTCCCCTTCGGTGACCTGGGCTCGGGCGTCATCCTCCTTGTCATCCACTTCCTCTTCCTCTGCGGCCTCCTCCCTGGACGCCGACGAGGATGGCCCCATGCCCTCCCGCAACCGGCCGCCCATCAAGACCTACGAGGCCCGCAGCCGCATAGGCCTCAAGCTCAAGATCAAACAGGAGGCGGGGCTCAGCAAGGTGGTGCACAACACCGCCCTGGACCCGGTGCACCAGCCTTTGCCCGCGCCTGCCCCTGCTAAAGGGGCGGAGCCTCCTCCGCGCCCTGCTCCGCCCCCACTCCCACCTGCCACGCAGGCTCAGATGAATGGCACCCTGGACCACCCCCCGCCCACAGCACGCAAGCCCACGGTGCCCGCGCCCTGCCCTCGCCTACCGCTGCGCAAGACCTACCGTGAGAACGTGGGCGACCCCGGTGCTGCCGAGGGATCCCAGGGACGCCCCAGGGGCGCAGGTAGCCCGACCCCGCTGCCCACCAAGGTGGACGAGGCTACCAGCGGGCTGATCCGCGAACTGGCGGCCGTGGAGGACGAACTGTACCAGCGCGTTCTAAAGGGCGGCCCACCACCCCCAGAGACCCCAGCCTCCACCACCACCAGCCAGGGCCCCACCGAACCCAGCTGGGAAGCACCCGCGCTTCCCCCGGCCAAACGGCGCAAGTCCGAGTCCCCCGACATGGACCAGGCCAGCTTCTCCAGCGACAGCCCCCAGGACGATACGCTCACTGAGCATTTGCAGAGCGCCATCGACAGCATCCTTAACCTGCAGCAGGCCCCCGGCCGGACACCCACAGCCCCGTACCCCCACGCGGGGCCCACGCCTGGAACCCCCACATCCTCAGCGCCCCTGCACAGGCCCGACGCCTTCCCACCCTCCAGTCACAACGGTGGCCTCGGCGCCAGGACGTTGAACAGATAACACTGGGCTGCTCCCGCGGCCCCTGTCGGGTGCCCCCCAACCCCATCTCCAGGGGAGCTGCCTGGCAGCCGACCTCCGCCTCCAAGGGGACACTAAGCCTGGTCCCCTGACAATTCTTGCCTAAGTTATTTGAGTCACAAAGGCCTCCTCACCCTCCTGCTTCCAAGTCGGCTAGAGAGTTGGGATGGGGCGTGGGTTTTCTAGAGGAAGAGGGGCTGTGATGTACAATGTCCCCCGGCACAGGACAGGCCGGGGATGCGCGTGCGTGTTGCCAGGACTGGGCTACTACTGGTAACTTCTGAATGCCGGGGTCTTGTCTGGTTGGCTTCATGGATCACTGTCTGGGGTGCTCAGAGCCGGGAGAGACCTTCAGACAGGCTCGGTTCCCTTCCCGTTGCCCACAGAGCCTGGAAAATTAGGAAGCATGGACTCGAGCCAGTGTCCCAAAGTACCTACGTTCCACGCGTACGTGCACGCGCCTGAGTCATTCTGTGCGCGAGCGAGAGAGATGCGCACCCCGCCCCATCCCTCCAGAGGAACAAGACACGGGGTCTCCCCTCTCCCCAGCCGTCTTCCCTGTATTCTTGCCTCCAGCCCACCATGCCACGTTTTGAAATCTCGGAGACAAAACTAGTACTGTAAGATAAAGATTTTTTTGTACTGTATTTATTGTGTATAACGATTTTTTTAAGGGAGAATTCTGTACATCTAGAACTCTTGTAAATTAAAAACCGATCCTTTTTTTTTTTTTTTTTTAAACTGTACTCAGGCCTCCTCCGGCCCCTGTTGCATCTGGATGTTTTATTTTGGGAATGGTGTTGGTGGGTTGGGACCAAGTCAGCAGGGGGGAGTTTCGTATGAGCGTCTACTGGGTGGTAGGCCCTGTTCTAAGCCCCTCTGGGGCTGCTGACATGGCTCAGTGAGTGGTGACACTCTCCGCAACCCCAGTTTGATCACTGGATTACAAATGAGAAGGAAAGAACTGACCCCCCCCCCCAAGTTGTTCTGTGACCACTACACACGTGCAGTGACACATACGCCCGCACGCAAAATAAGTAAGCGTAAGGGGTTTTTATTTTTTAGTTAGAAGGTAATTTGAAAGTCCCTGCTTCTGAAACCAGCGCTGTCGTTTCTTGCTATACCCAGTGATGTAGTGTGGGCTTTGCTTGAAAACACTCCGAATCGCTGCTCTGAGGAACGCGTGGGACCGGGGCCCCTGGCTGTCTAGGGTCAGGATTTTCTCAACCATCCACGCAGCACCTTGTTTTAGACATTTTGCTGTCCAAAGACTTAATGGGGCTGCAGAGGGGCCCCAGTGGCTAAGAGTGCTTCCTGCTCTTTCAGAGGACTAGGTTCCGTGTCCAGCACCCGTGCGGCTTCTCACAATTGCCTGTGACTCCAGTTCCAGGGAATCTGACGCCCTCTTCTGGTCTTGCACACATGTGGTACGCATAAATTCACATGACCACACGCATAACACCGGGTGTGGAGGTACGTGCTTGCCTTCCCAATGCTTGGCAGGTGGAAGCTGGATTGAGTTCAAGGTTATTCTCAATTACTTGGGAAGACTGAGGTCAGGCTGGGTTCTTCAAGACACTGTCTCAAAGAACAAATAAATAGGGACTGGAGAGATGGCCCAGCAGTTAAAAGCACTTGCAGAGGACCTGGGTTCGAGTCCCACCACCCTCTTGGTGGCTCACAGCCATCTGTAACTCTAGTCCCAGGGCGTCCAACGCCCTCTTCTGGCCTCTGAGGGTTCTGCATCCACATGGTTGTATAAACATACCATGCAGGCCAAACACCCATACACATAAAATAAGAATCTTTCAAATTTTTAAATAAATAGATAAAAATTGAGGGAAAGGAAAAACAAGAACCTTGACTAGTACGCGGGAGGCCCCGGCTTCCATCTTCACATCTCATAAACTGGGCATGGTGGTTCGCCCATGCTGTAAGCCCAGCACTCTGAACGGAGGCAGGAGACTAGTTCTAGTCTCCCTTGGGCCACGTGAGACCTTGTCTGAAATAAATGAGGGCTGCAGACGTGGTACCATGGGTAAGTGTTCTTACTGTGCAAACCAAGACCTGAGTTCTGCACTCACATAAAAGCTAAGTGTTGCCTCAAACCTTCAACCCCAGCACCGGGGTGGTAAGGGCACAGCGCCTAGGGATGGATAGAGGAAGATCTATGTCTTCCTCTGGTCTCTGTGCATGCCCACAGGCACACACACTTACATACATACATAAAACATATGCAAAAATGGCATACTATTAACATCCGGGCACCGGGAGACAAGAGTGACCAAATCACATGCATTCTAGTGGCCGATGCCTGGGATTATGGGCAGGCAGTGTTTTCAGAAAAACAACAGCCTGCTTGCTAGGTGTGGTAGCATGCACCCATAAAAGCCCACCATGTGGGAGGCTGGGTCAGGAGGATCACCAGGCCAGTTTGGGCTATTCAGGGAGACCCTATTTTAGAAAGCCAAAATAAGACAAGCCGCGAAACGTAGAATGCATTGTGAACCAGTGCACCACCATGCTGGGTGTATCCTGTGCCGGTGAATGGAATCCAGGCTTCATGGATCTTATATGGGTATGCCACTAACCAAGCCACATCCCCAGCCCCATGCACAAGGTTTATTATTGTTATTATTATTTTTTTGTTTTTTGTTTGTTCATTTTTGACACAGGATCTCACTATGTAGCTTTGGGATGGCCTGGGATTTGCTCTGTAGATCAGACTGACTTCAGACTCATAGAGATCCGCCTGCCTCTGCCTTCCGAATGCTGGGATTAAAGGCAAGGGCCACCACACCTAGCCCATGCACTTACATTTTAAAAGGACTGTTGTTAACAATTATTTTTTGAGACAGGATCCTGCCAGGTAATCCAGGCTGGCTTCAAACTTGCCGTCTTCCTGCTTCCGTCTCGCTAGTGTTGGAAAATACAGGCATGCACCGCCGCCCGTTTCTTAAGAAAAGAGACAGACTGGGAGGTATTGTCAGAGGGAGCCCAAAGCTGCAGGACCGGACTGCACGCGGGAGCCTGTGTGCGTCTCCACGGTGCCCGCCAGGGGGCGCCCGAGGCCGGGCTGCGCGGGGCTGGGACAGGGGGCCCGGGCCCGCCCCTACGGGCGCTCCTCCCGCGCGGCCCCACCCGGCTCACTCATCAGCAGACGGGACAGAGCTCCAGCTGCTTGCTCCGCGCTGCCCGGACCCCTGGTGAGTGCTCCCCAAAGCGCAACCCTCACCCCGGTAACAGTCTGTGCCTTGTGCTTCCCAGTCCCTCCCAGTTCCCACGCTCTGTCTCCAGGACCCCCCCACGCAGACCCTCCATTCCCCCCCCAACCTCCCTAGGTCTCCCCAGCCTTCCCCAGCCTCTCCTACTCCTCTCCTGTCCCATAGCCCCCCCATCCCGCCCCAAGTTCTCCCAGCGCCCCCCCCCCCATCCTCAAAGTGGCTTTCCACCCTCCACACGCATCCCGCCATCCTTGGTCTGTGTTGCCACCTAAGAGCTCTCTCCTGACTCACCAAGTGCACTGAGAGCAGAGCTTCAGCCTCCGCCGAGTGTCCTTTCTGAGGTGCCCCTCAGCTGCCTCCCTGCCTGGGACCCCCCAGGGTCCCCCTCTCGGCGTCTGTCTTAGGTTCCCACCCCTCCTATTCTCCAATCCAGTTTCTGTCTACTCTCTGCCCTCCCCCTCTTGTGTCACTACGATTTTGTGGGCTTAATTATTTTCTTTAATGCTTAGATGGTCCCATCTTTTAGCCAGATGGGGTGGGTGGTTCGTGCCTTTACTCCCAAGACTTAGGAGGGAGAAGCAAGCAGATCTCTGAGTCTAGGGCCAGCCTCGATCTACATAGTGAGTTCTAGGCCAGCAAGGGCTACATGGTGAGAAGTTCTAGGCCAGCAAGGGCTACATGTTGTTGTTTGTTTGTTTAAAAAGAGAGGGGCAGCTCAGGCTCAGGGGTTAAGAGCACCGGCTGCTCTCCTAGAGGACCCAGGTTCAAGTCCTGGGTTCAATCACACGGCAGCTCACAACTGTCTGTTACTCCAGTCCAGGGGATCCAACCCTCTCTTCTGGCTCCAAGGGCGCTACACGCACATGCTACACAGACATACATGCATAGAAAACACTCGTACACATAAAATAAAGAAATACATATTTTTAAAGGAAAGAAAACAGGAAAAGATGTCTCATCTTTGGCTAGTGGAGCCATTTCAGGCTGGGTGCTGTGTACCCAGAGGTCTTTGAGCTGACTGCCCAGACTAGCATGTTCCTTCCCAGCCCCAGCCCTGGGACAGCTGTTTCTCCAGGGACCCCTCAGTTATTTCTGTGACAAATGATGTTTAGAGACTCCAATCTGACCAAAAGCTGGTTCTTTTGAGTTCACTAAAATAATACTAACCATCTACTTATGGGGGGGGGGGTTATTACTGATAACAAGAAGAGGCAGCACCCCAGACTCTACAGTGAATAGAAGCTATTGAGGGCATAGGGGGGTACAGAGAGCACATGTGACTTCAGGCGTGCTTGCTCACTGCTACAGGGTTGCTAATGACTTTTTCCCTAACGAAACTCCCGAGACCCAGGACGGGAAACAGGCTCTGATGACCGATTGCCTGGATTTAAGTCCTAGCTGGAGTACTTTCTAGCTCAATGATCCTGTGTAAGCTATTGCCAACTTCCCAAGGTTCAGTTTCCTCCTTAGAGCGGTGTTGACAGGGCTGAGGATATAGCTCTGTTTGTAGAGTGTTTGCCTAGCATGCTGGAAGCCTTGGGTTCTATCCCCAACTCTGGATAAAACTAGGCATGCTGGTGCATTCCTGTAATCTCAGCGCTAGAGACAAGAAGATCAGAGGTTTGAGTTCAAGTCCATCATGAAATACACAAGACACAGCCTCAAAAAGAAAAGACTTAAAGTAGACATAATGATAAAGTCACTTGATAGCATCATGAAAATTAACTGAGCTAGCACAGGGCTGGGGGCATGGCTCAGTGGTAGAGCCCCTGCCTAGAATCCCCCAGTGAGTGGGAGGCTCCCCCAGTGGGGTGTGGCTCAGTGGTAGAGCCCCTGCCTAGAATCCCCCAGTGAGGGGCTGGGGGCGTGGCTCAGTGGTAGAGCCCCTGCCTAGAATCCCCCAGTGAGGGGCTGGGGGCGTGGCTCAGTGGTAGAGCCCCTGCCTGGAATCCCCCAGTGAGGGGCTGGGGGTGTGGCTCAGTGGTAGAGCACCTGCCTAGAATCCCCAGTGAGGGGCTCAGGTATGGATTAACATTACCGTGTTTGCTTAGCATGCCCGAGGTCCTGGGTTTCATCCCAGCACCACACCCCAAATACAAGTCAGCACAGTGTCTGGCTTATCGTTCTCATAGGTGTAATTTATGATAATTCCTTCTCATGTCCAAGGCTCCTCCTGACCTGGGTACACCTAGGTAACCTCTGCAGCTTTGTTCCTCATGCCTCTGGTTCTGTGTTAGAAGGTTCTCAGCTCCCAGTCCCCAAGAGCCTGTCTCATCCTTGGGCCTTTGCACATGTCATCCTCTGCCTCTGACTTTTGTCTGTCCTTTGTGAAGCTTTGCTGGCCCTGTGATCAGTTTCCCACGCCCCCTCTGGATGCCTGGGATTTTGTAGGTATCATAAACTTGGGTACTTAGATCCTCACTTGGGGCCTCCGGTTGGGTGGCAACTGGCCTTCTTGGGGAATAGCCCCTGTGGGATGGAGTAGGCCATTTCAGTGAAGATATGTCCGGTGTTACACATATAAGATAAGGATGAATGGATTTGGGAATGAGTGTCTACGGATGTGGGTCTTTTTATATATGTAATGTATTTTTATTTCACGTGCATTGGTGTTTTGTTTTGCATGCATGTTTGTGTGAGGGTGTCAGATCCCCTGGAACTGGAGTTACAGTATGAGCTGCAAAGTGGGCGCTGGGAATCGAACCCGGGTCCTCTAGAAAAGCAGCCAGTGCTCTTAACCACTGAGCCATCTCTCTAGCTCTGGGTGTGTGTGTGTGTGTGTGTGTGTGTGTGTGTGTGTGTGTGTGTCTTCTGAGATAGGGTCTTACATGTTGCCCAGGCCAGCTTTGAACTTGTGATCTTCCTGCCTCCACTTCCCAAGTACTGGGATACAGACGTATTGGACCACATCCAGCTCAGGGATGCCTCTCTCCCACCCCCCAGACCTCAAAGTTCCTTCCTTTCCTCTGTTCTCCCTTTCATTTTTCATCTGTAGCCCCCCTCCCTCTTCCTGTTACTGGGTCTCCCTGCTCCTCCCCCACCTCTAAACATTCCCCAGCGGCCTTCCCTTATGTTCCCTCCTCTTCCGGCAGGTAAGCTCTGCACCCGGTTGTCTCCTTGGGTGACCCAGTGGGCATCGAAGTCACCATGTTCAGCTGGCTGAAGCGAGGCGGGGCTCGGGGCCAGCAGCCTGAAGCCATCCGCACCGTGACCTCCTCCCTCAAGGAGCTGTACCGCACAAAGCTCCTGCCCCTGGAGGAACACTACCGCTTCGGCGCGTTCCACTCGCCGGCCCTCGAGGATGCTGACTTCGATGGCAAACCCATGGTGCTGGTGGCCGGCCAGTACAGCACCGGCAAAACCAGCTTCATCCAGTACCTTCTGGAGCAGGAGGTCCCCGGCTCCCGAGTGGGTCCCGAACCCACGACCGACTGCTTCGTGGCTGTCATGCACGGCGAGACAGAGGGCACCGTGCCGGGCAATGCTCTGGTTGTGGATCCGGAGAAGCCCTTCCGTAAACTCAATCCTTTTGGAAACACTTTTCTCAACAGGTGTGGCAGCTGCCAGCCCGAGGGGGGTGGGGGGGAAGGGACATCTTCTATCCCAGAATGCTTCTGTCCTTTTCAGCTCCGATTCTCTTCTTTCTGCCTACTTCTTTTCCTTCCTGCGTCTGCTCCCTTCCCTGTGGGAGCCGGGGTTCCATTTGTGCCTCTGCCGCAGAATGCTGGGCAGCCTTTGTCAAGGGATTTAACCTCTTTGTTCGTCTGGAAAATGAAGGTAACCCAGGGTAACCCAGGGTTATAGCGGTGACTTGGGGCCTCTCTCTTTCTCTCTAGTAGATCCCTCAGAACTTCCTTCTTCCCAGGACTTCTGTCCTCTGCTCCCGCCTCTCTCTCTCTCTCCATGGTGCCCTTCCTGCCCCTTCTTTCTCCTTCTGCCCTTCTCTGCATTGACCCCTGACCTCTGTCTCTCCGTCCCCTAGGTTTATGTGCGCCCAGCTCCCCAACCAAGTCCTGGAAAGCATCAGCATCATCGACACACCGGGCATCCTGTCAGGGGCCAAACAGAGAGTGAGCCGGGGTGAGTGAGGGGGAAGCCCAGTCTGAGGGCAGAGGCTGGGCCTGGACCCCCTGTCTGAGGGAGGCTGGTGTCTGTACACATGGGCCTGAGGGCAGAGGCTGGGCCTGGACCCCCTGTCTGAGGGAGGCTGGTGTCTGTACACACGAGTCTGAGGGCAGAGGCTGGGCCTGGACGCCAGGGTCTACAGGAGGTGAGCTGACCCTGCACCTCTAGGTCTAACGGAGAAGGTCTCCTTTGACTGTCCCTCTGCAGGCAAATGGAGGCTTCCTTTCCTTCTGGTGCCGGTGGTGGGGCGGGATGCACGGGTAAACACACGTGAGCAGGCTGGAGCCACATGTCTGAGCAGGCCAGAGGATGGGAAAGGAGAGATGAAGAGAGGCAGAGACTGGGGTGGGGCGGGGGGCAGGAGGCGCTTGGAGAGTCCCAGGAAAAGACAGGCTGGGCAGGGAGGCCTGGGCCGCATGCTTGTTCCTCTGAGCTCCTGACTCAGAGGCTGGGCCACAGATGGGGCTGAGAGGGAGAATCTGGGTGGGGGCCAAGGCCCGGCCTGGAATTTATAAACAGCTGTGCAGGGGGAGCAGTGGGGGGTAAATTCCAGCAGGGCCTCCAATGAGCCTGTCCCCACCAACCCTGCCCAGCCTTTCAGCCCCACTCCTATCCGAGTCTCTGCCCCCTCCCAGTATCTCCCTCACCCCTGCATCTGGGCCCGCAACCTCTCTGTCCATCCCTGCCACCACCCCCATCGAAGTCCTTGGCCAGGGAATTGGGGCAAAGGAGGCAATAGTGTGGGGCAGAGGGGACCCAATACCAGGCAGGAGGCGGGGCGGGCGCTGAGTTTTGGCTCCAGAAGTGCCAGTGCCCCTGGCCGCTGTCCAGCAGAGCAGCCCCAAGGGAGAAACACAGGAGGCAGCTGCAGAAGCGGTCACAGAGCTGTGCCAGCTGGGTGGGGGAAGGGACGGGCGGGGCGGGGGGAGGAATTCCTGGTGTGCCTAGCCCATGGGCTGGGCTTCCATGATGGAGGGAGCCCAGGGCCCCAGCTTCCGCAGGAGATGAAGAGGGGTGGGGATGGGGAATCCCCTTCCTCTGCCCCCACCCCGGAGGCATAAGAGGCGGAGCCTGTCTGTCCAGGGGGAATTGTGGAAATGGGGAACACTGGGTAAATCCTGGAGAGTAGTGTGGGATGGGTGTGGGAGACGTTGTGTGTCTGTCGGTGATGGTGTGTGCTAACAGGTGTGACATGGAGGCCATGACCCTGGGTCGTGTGAATTGACGGAAGTGTGTGTGTGGCTGGCTACGTGTGCTCCATTCTTCTGGTCGTTACCAGTATTGATTATGATTTTGAGAGAGGTGCAGGACGGGGGTATGGAGGGATCTCGTGAGGCTGTTTGATCACAGTGTTGGTGCTTTGTACATAGAAGACAAGCATGACACGCCCCCAGCTCCTCACTGGGGGATTCTAGGCAGGGGCTCTACCACTGAGCCACGCCCCCAGCCCCTCACTGGGGGATTCTAGGCAGGGGCTCTACAACTGAGCCATGCCCCCAGCCCCCTCACTGGGGGATTCTAGGCAGGGGCTCTACCACTGAGCCATGCCCCCAGCCCCCTCACTGGGGGATTCTAGGCAGGGGCTCTACCACTGAGCCACGCCCCCAGCCCCTCACTGGGGGATTCTAGGCAGGGGCTCTACCACTGAGCCATGCCCCCAGCCCCCTCACTGGGGGATTCTAGGCAGGGGCTCTACCACTGAGCCACGCCCCCAGCCCCTCACTGGGGGATTCTAGGCAGGGGCTCTACAACTGAGCCATGCCCCCAGCCCCCTCACTGGGGGATTCTAGGCAGGGGCTCCACCACTGAGACACGTCCCCAGCACCTCACTGGGGGATTCTAGGCAGGGGCTCTACCGCTGAGCCAAGCCCCCAGCCCCTCACTGGGGGATTCTAGGCAGGGGCTCTACCAGTGAGTTACACTCTCAGCTCTTGTGTATGACTGACTACACAGTTGTAAACCATGTGTGAGTGTGTGTGTGTGTTTGTGTGTGCATGTATGCACACTCTCATGTGTCTGAATCTGTATTTATGTCTGCATGGGTCATGCTGTGCATCTTGAAAGGTGTATGATTACCAGAGCCAGCTCCCTGTGGCAGTGCACATCTGGGAAAGCTGAGACAGGAGGATTGTGGCCAGTTGAAGGCCCACCTGGAGGTCACAGTAATATCTCTGCAGAACAGTGCGTGTTCAGACAGGTCTCTGCGCTGGAGTGTGCACTGATATCTGGGTCTGTGGCAGTGTGTGGGTCCCACGCATATGTGGCAGGCATATCTGTGCAGGTCCCAGACTCTGAAACACGGGCATGTGTCTGAGAGCCCGGGTCTGGCTGCAGGAGGCTCTGAGGTATTTAGCTGTTTGGTGCTGGGTGTGTACATCTGAGTGTGCGTTGGCAGAGGTGTGGCTGCCCGGAGAGGCTTGCTCTGGTGTGACTGTTGCCTGGAGCATCTTGTTGGCACACCTCCAGTCTGGACACCGCTAGTTTTTTTCATGTACTTGTTTTTTTGAGACAGAGTCTTGATCTCCAGTTCTGGCTGGCCTGGAACTCACTGTATATTGCAAATGGGCCCGCAGCTGGTGGCAATCCTCCTGCCTCAGCTGATCTTGTACTGAGATGACAGGCATGCACCAGCACACTGGGCTTTGTTCCCTGAAACGGTAATGACTTAAGCAAGCCACCTTGTGTCTCCCTCCATGCCTCAGTCTCCCGCCCGTGGATGGGGAGAAAACCGTAGGAACTTCTGAGAAGGGCTAAGTTAGCTGCGTGGGGCAAACCGATGCCTGGGTGATGGGCAGCCAGGACTGTTTTTCTTGGGTGAGCATCCCGTCTCTGCCACGTCTCCTTTCTCACGCTGACTCAACCTCCCTGCCTCCCTCTTCCCTCCCTCTCCCCATCCCTCCTCCTTCTCACCCCATGAGACACACTTTCCAAATCCAGGGCAGGGAGTGTGTAGATACTGGGGAGAGAGGAGAGGCCCAGCTGCAATGATCTGACCCTTCCTTCCCCCCAGAACAATGTCCCTGCCCCTTCCCCTCCCACCAGCAAGGGAGTGGGCTGCCTCCTGGGCCCTCATGGAGGTGGGGCAGCTACTAAAGTGACGCCTACCCTGCTGCCTCCTGCCTGCGTGGCTTCTGGGTCTCAGTTTCCTCAGCTGGAGAATGGGCTCATGAATCGCCTGCCTACTGGTGTTCTCTGGAACAAGGGAATCTGTCCTCCCCCTGAGCTCAGGTCAGGACATCACTGATGGATGGCTCCTTGTCCTGCCAGCTGCTGGCTCTGCATCCCCTCCTCCAGGAAGTCCTCCTTGATCCATGCTTAGGCCACATCGGGCACACCCCTCAGGAGCTCTTCACAGCTTTCACAAACCTCACATCCTACCCTGACCACCCCGAGGATGGCTCTGTCCCCAGGCTGTAAGGGCGGAGCTGGGAGCAGGCAGGTAGAGATGAGTCCCGAGTCGCCCTATGTGTCTGGTGGCCGTGACTAGCGTTTGTTGAGCACCTACTTTGCCCCCGGCACTCTTTTGTTCTCTAGTAGTTTTCTCGAGGTACAGTTGCCAGAAGCCACTCCGCCTCTTCCCGGGATGAACACCGTCCTCAGCATCTCCCACAGATGAGCCCGTTTTTCATTCTTTAGTTTTCACAGTAGTCTGTGAGACAGGACCAATTATGATGTTTGTACTTTTTTTTAATTTTAAGAATAGGCAAGTTCAGAAAGGTTAAGCTACTTGCCTAATATCACACAGTATTTGGGGGCGGGGCAGGATTTCCTGGTTGCCAGGTTGGGGTGCGCATGAATGCATTCTCTTCTCGGCTCTCCTAAGCTTTGGCTGTCAGTGAATGAATGAGTGAAGGAGTAAAGGTGAGAAGTATCGGAGGGCATGGATGAGAAAATGAATGAATGGATGAGTGAGTGAGTGAGAAAATGAATGGATGAATGAGTGAGTGAGTGAATGAGGAAGTGAATGAATGAATAAGAAAAATGAATGAATGAATGAATGAGAAAATGAATGAATGAATGAATGAGAAAATGAATGAATGAAGAGTAAGTGAGAAAATGAATGAATGAATGAGTGAGTGAATGAGTGAGTGAGTGAGTGGATGGACACAAATTCTTGAATATACGTGGTGGGAAAAGCATGGCCCTACTGCAGCGATGGCTCAGTGGTTAAGAGTGCAAACTGTTCTTGTAGAGGAACCAAGTTCAATTCCCAGAACCCGCATTGGACGACTCTCAACAACTTGTGACTTTAGTTCCAGGGGATCTGACAACTATGGCTTCCATGGGTACCCACACTCATGTGCACAACCTGCTCCCCCAACACACAAGAGAGACACACACAGACACACAGACACGGAGACATGCAGACACAGACATACACAGACACACAAACACAGACTCAGACATACGCACACACAGACTCAACACACACGCAGACATAAACAGACACATACAGACATACACAGACATACAGACACACATACACATACAGACATAAACATACAGACACACACACACAGACATACACAAACATCCAGACACACATAAACACACAGACACGTACAGACATATACAGACACACACACACAGACTCAGATATATGCACACACACAGATATATACACAGAAACACAAACTCAGAAATACACACATAAACACACCCAGAGACACACAGAAACACCCAGAGACATACACCGACACACGGACACACACATACACACACACGAGGGAGAACACACCCCTAAGAGCTGGACCTCTTGTCACTCAATTGCTGGCACACCCAACAAGTCTCTGGGACGATCCCTGGTGAGAGGGCCGTGTCAGGTACTGGCAGCAGGCTCATAAGTTCTGGGGCTTCTTTGAGATCATTTTAGCATTTTTCCTTGAGACAGAGTCTCACTATGTAACTCTGGCTGTCCTGGAACTCTCTATGTAGACCAGGCTGGCCTCAAACTCACAGAGATCCACCTGCCTCTGCCTCCCAAGTGCCAGGATTAAAGGTGTGCACCACCATCTCTGGCTAGTTTAGGGTTTTTGAAGATCATGTGGGTGCTGGAGAGATGGCTCTGTCGTTAGGAGCACTTGCTGCTTGCAGAGGACCCGAGTTTATTTCCCAGCACACATCAGGTGGCTCACAACCACCTGTAACTCCGTCTGCAGGCAGTCTGTCTGACACGCTGGCCTCTGCAGGTACCCATAAACACACGTGCGCAGACACACACACACACACACACACACACACACACACACACATACACATAAACGATAAAATAAATACTTCAGATGTAAATAAAAATTGTGTGCATATGTGTGCAGGTGTGAATGCGCACGTGAATGCAGGTGCCCAAGGAGGCCAGAAGAGGGCGCTGGATTCCCCGGAACTGCAGTTACAGGAGGTTGTGAGCCACCTGCTGTGGGTGCCAGGGTCCCAATGGAACTGGGGGTCTTCTGGGAGAGCAGTGTGCTCTGGTAATTGCTGAGCCGTCTCTCCAGCCCACAACCTTAGCATTTAAAAAAAAATTTTTATTACATTTTTTTTCTTGCGTGGGTGTGGGCGTAGGTAGAGCCATGCCACGGCAAGTGCGTGAAGGTCAGAGGACAACTCGCAGACTCACCTCAGATGGTTGGGCTTCACCTTTACACGCTGAACCATCTCACGGGACCCACACTTGAGGATTTTCACAGCTGATAAACAGATCCATGTCAAAACATGGATAATATCTGCCTAGGGGATGAATGAAAGCCAATGATGGGAGCCAGGAGGGTGGGAGTGGGGGAGGGGGCATGGGTGCCTCATCCCTGTAAGCCAGGTAGCTTGAGGGTCCGGGCAAAGTCTGGGTGCTGGGAAGTAGCAATTCTGGGACACACTTAAGAGGCTCTGGACTATTTGGCATACACGGGAATAGCATAGTCAACGGCCTGAGCATCTGTACCATCCTGTATCAGTTTAAAAGACCGGGTGCTAAGGACTGGGGGTGTGGGAGCGTGACTTCTGTTCCTTCTGCCCCAGGCTATGACTTCCCGGCTGTCCTGCGCTGGTTTGCTGAGCGTGTCGACCTCATCATCTTGCTCTTTGATGCCCACAAGCTGGAGATCTCCGATGAGTTCTCCGAGGCCATCGGCGCCTTACGCGGCCACGAGGACAAGATCCGCGTGGTCCTCAACAAGGCGGACATGGTGGAGACGCAACAGCTGATGCGTGTCTACGGGGCGCTCATGTGGGCGCTGGGCAAGGTGGTGGGCACGCCCGAGGTCCTGCGCGTCTACATCGGCTCCTTCTGGTCCCAGCCGCTCCTGGTGCCGGATAACCGGCGTCTCTTCGAGCTGGAGGAACAGGACCTCTTCCGTGATATCCAGGGCCTACCGCGCCACGCAGCGCTGCGCAAGCTCAATGACCTGGTGAAGCGGGCGCGGCTGGTGCGGGTGAGCAGGGCGGGCTGGGGGCTGAGGGGGGTGGGGGGGGGCGGGGAGGGCTGGAGCAAGTTGGGGGAGGGGGTTATAAAGGAGATCGGGAGATCCAGGAGGAAGGCAGGAGGCTATGGAGGCCTACGTTGGTGAGGCTTTGAAGAGGCTGGACAGACTTGTCTTTTCTCTTTCTCCCTACTTGTGCAGCCAGGCATCACCTAGCTCCCAGTTAGTTCATTCTCCTGAAGGGCTGGTCTGGTGCAGCGTGGAATGAGGGAGGGAGTCCTGTGCACGGGGTCCCTCTTCTACCGTTGCCCGGAATTCCCGTTTCCCTCTCTGTCTCCATCCTGATGCTGCCTTGCTCTCCCTCACTGAACCAAAGCTGAGTCCTCTCTGGTGGCTGTCTTAGTTGCTCTTCTATAGCTGTGAATGGCCAAGGCAACTTATCAAAGCAACATTATTGGTGCTCATGGTTCCAGAGTCCTTGACCATCATGGTGGGGAGTTGGCAGCAGGCGGGCGAACCTGGTACGGGAGCTGAGAGCTTACATCCTGATCCATAGGCACCAGGCAGAGAGAGAGAGCAAGCTCGCACACTGGAGCTAACTGAGAATGGTGTGACCTTTTTAAACCCCAAAGCCCACCCCCAATGGCACACCTACTCTAACAAGGCCACGCCCCTAATCCTTCCCCAACAGTTCTATAACCAGGGATGGAATATTCAAATGTATGAGCCTATGAGTCATTCTCATGCAAACAGCCACAGTTGTAACCTCCTTCCCCTACCTCCCCACCTCCCTCTCCCCTCCTATCAGCCACTGACTGTCACACTGGCCATCTCAGTCCTACCTCAGGGCCTTTGTGCTCACTGCTTGCTCTGTCTGACGGCCATCTCTTTCCCTCGACTGTCTGTCCAATAGGCTCACTCAAATGTCACCAGGAAGGTGCCTCTCTTTGAGCAAACCTTCCCCTTAAGCCACACCTCGGCTGTGTCGGGTTTACCCTTTACTCTGTGTGACCCCCCCCCCCCCCCGCAGTGTCATCACCTCCTGTGAACCTTTCAGGGGGCTCCCTGTTTACTGCCTCCTCCACTCTGTACTCAAAGTTCTGCAGAAACAGGCCTCTTAGAATTCCTTCAGTGAGTGTCCCCAGAGCCTGGGTCTGAATTGCTCTGTAAATATTTATGAAATGAATGACACTCCACAGAACTTCAGCTTGAACAAAGTCGCCTCTGCCTAACCCTCTGCTGGGACGTGTTGGGGATGCAGCAATAGCCAAGGCTGTATTCGCCCTGATCGATGGGACTCCAGGTCTGTACGCCCTGGGGCAGTCTTAGGACTCACACTTTGCTGGAGAAGAAGACAGATTGATCCCACAGCAGTGATAGCCATACAAGGTTCCGTCTCAGGGCCCGGTGGAATCAGGAAGGCCTTGGGGCATTGCCAATCCTATGGACTATACCAAGGATTTGTGCTTTGTTTTAAGGGTGATGGGGAGCCACGGAAAGGTTTGTGCAGGATGACAGGGTTGAGCTCAGGCTGCCTTCTGGAGAGTGGATTCAGGTCTAGGGAGAACCTAGAGGGGACTGGAGGACACAGGCTGCTTCAGGCTGGGCTTCAGAGAGGAAGAGAAGGGCAAGGGCTTTGCCTTCAAGAGCCTGGGGGTGGGGGGTGGGGCAAATGGAGCATTCACAGTGGAGGCCGCCAGGGTGGAGGTGGGGCAGGAAGCTGGGCAGAAGAGGCCAAGAAGGTTCTAGGTGGTAAAGGCACCTGAGGTGAGGTGTAAGTTGTTGGAGAGGGGTGAATCACCGCCTCCAACCCCACCGCAGGAATCCTCTTTGGAAGGGAGCACCCGGTGCCCAAGGGGCCTGCCCCAGAGGCCAGGGCTATATTTCAGTGTGTCCCCATCAATCCTTCCTGAATTCTTTTTCTCGTTCGTGCTCTTTTCCTAGTCTTCTCTCTCTTTCCACCTCTCCCTCTCTTTTTCTCAGTAACCCCTGGCTCACTCTCATTCCCCCACTCCAGGACCCTGTTGGGAAGCAGACGCCAAAGCTGGGGCCCATGGCACAGGGACCAAGGGGCCGGGCCGGACACCTGGCGCCCCGGCCAGGCGGGAGGTGGCTCCGGAAACCCGGGACAAACCCTGGCGTCCGACCTGCGCCCCGGCCCAGCCCGCGCCTCCCCCTTATCTCTTCCTGCCACCTTCCCCTGCTTCCTCTCTGGAAAAGCCATCAGCGTTCCCGCCTGCCTCAGTCAGCCAGGGGAGCCATGCCGGGACCCGCCCCCAGACACTGGTCCTCACAGACCACGCCCCTCCCCGCTGGGCTACACCAAAAGGCCACGCCCCTAGAATAGCTAACAAGCCACATTTCTCCCATCGCCTGCCATCACAGGCGATGCCTTTTCCCACTGGTCGGTCACACTCCTCCTCATTGAACCGCCCCAACAGGCACAGCAAACCACGCCTCCAGGTCTCACCTTTCCCAATTGATTTGGCCTAACAGGCCACACCCCTCCCCAATGGCCCATCCTCGGGCCACGCCCCCCTCATTAGTCCGTTCTCTCAGGTCGCAAACCTCCCCTTTGATTGACTCTAGCAGGCCACACCTCCTCCCCAACGACCCATCCTCACTGGCTGCATCCCCACACATCCCTCGCAGTTGGCTCAAACCCTGCTCCTCCCCATTGGCCAGCCAATTCTGCCTTTCCCAGCAAGCCCTGCTCTTCCTTAACCTTCTGTTAAATCACGCCCCTTCTTCATTGGCTCTCTGGTAGCAAGGGGTGACTTTCATCCTGACCACACGCCTATTCTGATTGGCTTCTCAGATCCTCTGGTCCTGGAAGCTCATCCTTAGTTCCCCAGTGCCTCAGAGCCCAGGATCCTAGACTTCAGGGTTGGTTCTGACCAAACTTCCATCGTACTTGGTGACACACCCTCCCACACTTGGTCTGGTCACCAATATCAGCACTCATGGGTTTAACCTACCTTCATGCGCTCCTTCAGAGGCACAAGCCATTAAGGACTCTAAGAAAATGTACTTGCTGTTAGCCAATGGGCCAAGAGGCTACTCATTCAGGATTCTCGGAAACCCACCCGGTGCCTCATTACAAGAGCCGATGTGTACAAGGCAAGGTGTGGATGATTGCTCTGTCTCTGCCCTTTGGTACAAGAGTACCCCTCTAGAAGGGGTGATTCCAGAATGCTGTAGTGACTGTGCCCGAGATCTGGAAAGAGTTCTTTTACTACTGTTGTTTTTTAATTTGTATTTTATTGCGTGTGAGCGCGTTACTGTGTGTGCATGCCAGAAGACGACTTGTGTCATTCTACCGTGTGAGTGAGTCCCAGGGACCCGACACCGGCTTGGCAGCAAGCACCTTTACGTGCCCGTCTGTCTTGCCAGCCTTATTCCTTCTCCATCTGAACATGCGCATTCGATGACAGAGCTGCCTGTAAACAGCAGGCATGCCCACAGCCATGACTCTGCCTTCCTCATTTAGTTTTCAAGAACTTATGAGAATGTGGTTCAAAGGTTCTCAAGTTCAGTGGTTTATCCCACAACGATTTCCTGAGTGACACTGTGCATATTGTCCTGGGGCTAGGGAGAGAGGAAACAGACAAGGCCTGGCCTGGCAGAGCTTGTAATTTTGATGGAGGGAAACGGAAGGGTCAGATAAAATGACAACTCCAGCTCAGCTGTGAAGAAGACAGAAGGAGTGGAGATAACCAGATGCTAGTGACAAGGACACTTGGTGTTTTTGTTTGGTTGGTTTTGTTTTTTTCATTTTTCGAGACAGGGTTTCTCTCCTGTAACTCTGGAACTCACTCTGTAGACCAGGCTGGCCTCGAACTCACAGAGCTCTGCCTGCCTCTGCCTCCCAAGTGCTGAGATTAAAGGTGTGCGCCACCACCACCAGGCTGGGCACTTAGTTTTTATTGGGCAAACCCAATGGGAAGAACCGGACGGAGCTCCGGGCAGAGAGCTGGTCATATGCAGAGGCCCTGGGGTGAGGGGGAAGGTTGCTGTGCTGGTCGCTGGGGAATGCTGGTGAGCAGTATGAAGAGGGGAAAGACAGGAAGAGGGTGTGGGCGAAGCTGCAGGAACCAGTCAGGGAGGGCAGTGCGGCTCTTAAGAATTATTGAGGGGCTGGCTGGAGGGGTGCTCAGTGGTGCCGAGCACTGGCTGCTTTTCTTGAGGATCCAGGTTTGATTCCTGGCACCCACGTGATTGGTTACAACCATCTCTAGTTCTGGTCCCAGGGGATCTGATGCCCTCTTCTGGCCTCCGTGGGCACTGCACACACATGGTGCTCAGACATGCAAACAAAACACCCACACACATTTAAACGTTTCTAAATGCCAACAACAAATTGAGTATCCTGGAACTTGAGGCAGGAGGGTTGCTAGTTTGAGGCCAACCAGGACTCCTTAAGAAACCAAAGTGTCCAGTTTCTGGCCTCTGGGGTGGGCACTTGGGCATCGCTTTCCAGAGCTAGGCACAGCTAAGGGCAACTCACTCTGGGCTGAGCCCAAGTGTCTTGGAGGGCATCAGGCTGTGGAGCTGGGTAGGAACGTGAACAGGACTTAGGCAAGTCCTGGCTCTGTGCTGGTATGTGGGTGAGGCCAGCTTGCAGGAGCTCAAAGCTGGGAGGGGCTGAGAGAGACCAGCCTCAGAAGCCTAGGTTGAACCCCACTAGATAAAACAGGGGGATTCACCTGCCTGTAATGTATTAGAAAAGGGGGTTCCAGCCAGGTGTGGTGGCTTACAACTGCAATCACAACATTGAAGAGGCTGAGGCAGGAGGATGGCTGCGAGTTTGAATCCAGCGTGGGGTATATAGTGCAACCTGTTATCAAAAACCCAAGAGAGAAGCTGGGCATAGTGAAACACCCTTGTGAGCACTCAGGAGGCAGGAGGACCAGGCGTCCCTAACCCTAACCCTAATGCTGTCTCAGAGAGAGAGGGAGGAATGCAGATTCCTGGGCCCTGTCCAGCCCCAGCCTCCTCCTGGTGACTACCACAGGCTCAGGTGTGGATGCCCTTCTGCAGGTTCATGCTTACATCATCAGCTACCTGAAGAAAGAGATGCCCTCGGTGTTCGGGAAGGAGAACAAGAAGAAGCAGCTGATCCTCAAACTGCCTGTCATCTTTGCGAAGATCCAGCTAGAACATAACATCTCCCCCGGGGACTTCCCTGACTGCCAGAAGATGCAGGTGGGAGGCCGGATGATCCGGACGGGGTGGCAGGGGGTCTGAAGAGGGGGCCTCCTGTGGGTTCCGAAATGGAGCCTGGAAGGCTGGGTGGCTGGGTGGCATTCTCATCCAGGGGAACCTGGCTTTATGAGTTAGGGTAAGAGCACAGAGGAACCCCATGACAATAGTTAACATGGAAGTTACTTTCTTCCCCTTACTAAGGCCCTAGAACGTACTCGGGAGGTGGGGGGAACTTGCTGTTTTACAGAGTCGGGGACCTACTGTATTTCTCTTTTCCAGCACCTAGAGAACTCGTGGTATTAATGGCTGCAGGAACTGGGGGGCTAGGCGATGGCTAAGAGCACTTACCTGGATCCCTTTCCTTATACCCACATATAGATGGTTGCAGTTCACAACCCTCTAATAACTCCAGTTCCAGGGGATCCAATGCCTTCTTCTGACCTCCATGGGTTCCAGGCCCACATGTGCATGGGCATACTCACATGTGCATGGGCATACGTGCAGGCAAAACACTCACATACATTAAAAAAAATAAATATATTTTACACACAAGATATGGAATTATACAAACAAAAGTGGAATTATAGATTAAGCTACTTTACATAACCACACGTGGTTTGTGGCTTGTGGCGATCACATTAAACCTGGTAATTCTGGAAGTTGTGCGTGCGACCTGTGCTCAAAGACAATTTGCTGGAGCTTAGTCACATGGCCAGCTGACTGTCCAGCATGCTAAGAAGTGTAGCCTTTCCTGTAGGCGGCCGGACTTCCAGGTGATTTAGCACACAGGAGGAAGGGTGAGGGCTGAAGAGATGGCTCAGCCACTAAGAGAACTTTCTGCTCTTCCAGAGGAGACAGGCTCAGTTCTCAGCACCCACGTCAGGCAGTTCACAGCTACCTTTAACTCCAGCTCCAAAGAATCTGATGTCTTCTTCTGGCCTCTGTGGACACGTGCGCACATGCACATGCGCATACACACACACACACACACGCATGTGCACATACACATGTGGATAGGACTGTGGGAAGCTCAGATTTGCCTCCAGGAGAGGAAGTGGGACCCAGAAAGTTGCTTCCTTCACAGATGCTCCTAATTATGTGATTCGGAGACAGGTCTATTCAACCTCTTCTTCTGAGGGGTGTCTTGCTTTCCTGAGCTGTGACTGATGTCACTTCCTCTGCTTCATATCTCTATTTAAGGTGGTGGTAATCGGGGAAGGTGTAGTACCAGTCTGGGGGAGAGGCACCTGCACACACGTGCACACACACACACACACATACGTACACAACACATCAAGATAAATCTTAAAGAAATAAAAAAGAAAGAAGGGGCTAAGCTAGCATAGTGGCTTACATCTGTAACCCCAGCAGTCCAGAGCTGAGTCAGGGGGCATTGCTGTGAGGCCAGCCTGGTCTACATAATGAATCCCAGAGTAGCCAAGACTACATTGCACACAGGGAGAAAGCAGCAGCCTCTTTCCGAGTATAGGTCTATGGATCACCGGTGTTGGGAAAATCACTGGACCAGATGTGGTCACGTGGTTGAGGCCTGGGGGTGGGCGAAGCGGGAATGACCAAGCAAAAGTAGGTACAGGTCATGCTCAGTAAGGCTGACTACCTCTGACCTAAGGCATCTGACTGGAATCTGTTAACTGAGCCTGATCATACAGACCTGTTGTCCCAGCTCATCGGGAAGTTGAGGCAGGAAGATGACAGATTGAAGGGTTGGGGGTTGGTTAGCACCTTGAAGGGACCGTGTCTCCAACAGTAAAATAGATAAAAGAGACTTGGTGGTACATGCCTATGATGACACTTGTAAAGTGAAGGCAGGAAACATCAGAAGTTTGAGGCCATCTTCTCTTACACAGTGAGTTGGAGGGTAGCCTGAGTAAAACGAGACTCCGGCTCAAAGTGGGTAAAATAAAATAGCACTGGGCTCATCAGTGGTAGAGCTCTGCCTAGAATCCCCCAGTGAGGGGCTGGGGGCGTGGCTCAGTGGTAGAGCCCCTGCCTAGAATCCCCCAGTGAGGGGCTGGGGGCGTGGCTCAGTGGTAGAGCCCCTGCCTAGAATCCCCCAGTGAGGGGCTGGGACGTGGCCTTGTGATGGTGCCCCCCTGGTTTCTGAGCTTCTCCACTCCTCGCTCCAGGAGCTGCTGATGGCACACGACTTCACCAAGTTCCACTCGCTGAAGCCGAAGCTGCTGGAGGCGCTGGACGAGATGCTGACGCACGACATCGCCAAGCTTATGCCGCTGCTTCGGCAGGAGGAGCTGGAGAGCGTGGAGGCCGGCGTGCAGGGCGGCGCGTTCGAGGGCACCCACATGGGTCCCTTCGTGGAGCGGGGCCCCGACGAGGCGCTGGAGGATGGCGAGGAGGGCTCGGAAGACGATGCCGAGTGGGTGGTGACCAAGGACAAGTCCAAATACGACGAGATCTTCTACAACTTGGCGCCCGCCGACGGCAAGCTGAGCGGCTCCAAGGCCAAGACCTGGATGGTGGGCACCAAGCTTCCCAACTCGGTGCTCGGGCGCATCTGGAAGCTGAGCGACGTCGACCGCGACGGCATGCTGGATGACGAGGAGTTTGCCCTGGCTAGCCACCTCATCGAGGCCAAGCTTGAGGGCCACGGGCTGCCCGCCAACCTGCCCCGCCGCCTGGTGCCGCCTTCCAAGCGACGCCAGAAGGGCTCTGCCGAGTGAGGCGGCCGCGCCCTGGCCGGCCCTCCGGCCCACTCCGCCCTGCTGTGGCTCCCGGCTTCGGTTGGCTACGCCGCTGCACCGCGATCCCTGCTCTGGCCCCGCTCACCCTGCCTACCCACCCTGCCCGGCTGTGCGGACTCGAGGTGTGGGGGTGGAGAGCTTCTCCCCCACACCGGACATTCAGTCCGAGCACGTATAGAGGACCGGGGTGGGGTGGAAATGACAAACCTTCTCTGCCCGTCCTTCGCACCTCTACCCTCTCACGCACGTGGGCTTACACAGAAACACACACAGGCATCCACCCACCATCCGTATACAGACTTCTTTTTCCTTTTTATGTATTTGAAACGGTGTCTCACGTAGCCCGGGCTACCCTTGAATTCCCTGCGTAGTTGAGGATGACCCTGAACTTTTTTTCCACCTTCCTGACTCTGCTTCTTGAGTGCCAGACTTACGGGCATGAGCCACGCGCCATGCCCGGTGTCTGCAAGGGCTGGGGCGTGAACCCCGGGCCTCCTGCACGCTATCGACTGAGTCATGTCCACAGCCCCGTCCAGATATTTATTGAGCACTTACTGCATGCTGGGCCCTGGTTGGAACTGAGTCTCAGGAGTGTGCCACAAACACTGATACCAGCGGGGGGTGGGGGTGGGGACCCCTTGTCCCTTTTTATAGATGAGCAGCTACTACCCTACTCCATTATGTCTTCAGGTCTCAGGACCACTGCGGGTTCAGAGGGGACACCTGACCTCCCCCTTCCTCAGAAGGACCCCTCTTTCACTTTCCTTCCCACAACTCCTGATTTTTCTTGTCCATGCCCATTTCACAAAGATTCTGCAGCAGCTTCCTGGCTCCTTTGAGGATGGTTTCCATCCTCTGCCCAGCGCCCCTGGTACCCCCCCACCCCCCAGCATGGACGCGGGGCTGGAAAGCGCCCACCTTCAGACCATATTTAAGAACAGTCCCTACCAAAGACAGAGTCCTGGGGGGCGGGGGCTCTTCACTGAAGCCCGGGGTTTCGCGGATATCTTGGGGGGGTGTTTGGGAATTCTTGGTGCTATACAGCCTTGCCTCCTCCTTCAGGGGACCCCCACGCCTGTCTTCACCACCACCTTAGTGCTTGACCCTGGTGGGGGACATCGTGGAAAAGATGGGGGAGGGGGAACCGCTGGAAGGGGCTGGGAACCCGAGTGTCCCCACAGGGCCAATAAAGCCATGGCTGCTGCTTGTGTCGCTGTCACGCTATCTTAGGGCTGGGGGGGGATGGAGGGACCCCCGAGGGAAGAGGCGCCTGGGGGGACTGTTCTGGCTCACAGGGGCGGTGCAGCCTGTGACTCAACCCTTGCGCTGACTCAGTCTTGGGCTGGGGGCCAGCCCTGCATATTTTCCGAAGAAAAGTTACCCAGGGCCCCTCCCCACCCCCCCGGGACATCCCTCCCTCCTGCCTCGGGGGTGGGGAGGCCTGGGAACCCAGGCCTAGGCGTGGGCCAGGGCTAGTGCCGGTTTGGGTACAACTGGCCCTTCGTCCCCAAAACACTGACGCGCCGCGAGTGCACAGGCGCGGCCCG
The DNA here is from genome assembly GCA_026225945.1 of Cricetomys ansorgei. Classification (NCBI taxonomy): domain Eukaryota; kingdom Metazoa; phylum Chordata; class Mammalia; order Rodentia; family Nesomyidae; genus Cricetomys; species Cricetomys ansorgei. Next base: position 925,125 of record JAMJFZ010002944.1, read on the forward strand.
GGTCCTGGGAGAGAGGGCGGGTGCGGAGCGCACAGGACGCACGCCCGGCCCGCACCCGCCGCGCCCGGGACACGCTGGCCCGGAGAGCCTCCCGCCCACGCGTGCCCCGCTCCCTGGCCCCGAGCGCCCTCTGGTGCAGCCGGGCAGGAGAGCGGCCAGCGACCCGATCCAGTCCGTCACCAACACGGTGCAAGGATCAAGCTTTGCTGTGTGACCCGGTGTGATGCGCTCCCTCCTTGTGCATTTTTTTTTTTTCCTTTGTGACTCTGGAGTAGAGGTCCTCTGCAATCCCAGCACACGACAGCAGGCCGGTCTGAGCCTGTCTTGGGGAAGGAAGGAATAAAAAAAAAAAAAAAAAAGGTTGTGTTGTGTGGCTGGGACTGTACCTGGCTCTGGTTTCCACCCTCAGCACTACCGAAAAACAAAAAACCAGAGAATTTTGTAGATCTCTGGAGGCGGCGCGGGCGCGGGGGTTGTGGGGGTAGTTCGCACTCTGATGCTGGGCACCGCCTGTATATGTTTTAACTTTTATCTTCAGAGTAACACTGCTACTCCCGTCTTCAGCTAAGGTAGGAAACCCAGGCGCTGTACAGGACCTTGCCCAGGGGCAACGGTTCTGAGCCTCTCTCCCAAGCCCGTGAATAACCATCTAACATCGCTATGACATTCTCAGTGTCCAACCTAAGACCTTCCTAAAGTTCTTCAATTTCCAGTACTATAGGAATGGAACTTTAAAAAAATTACTGTTAATTTTCATGTATGTGTTTGTGTATGCATGCACACGTGTGTGTGGATCCAAAGGAGCTGACGTTTCCGGCGGTTGTGGGCCACCATGTGGGTCTTGGGAATTGAACCAGGGTCCTCTGGCAGAGCAGCCAGCGCTTTTAACAGCCGGATCATCTCTCCAGGCCATGTACTCAGCTTTCTATGTAAGTTCTGGGGATTCAAAGAGCTAGGATTAAAGGCATGCACCAACACCACCTGACTTTTTTTTTTTAAGTGTGCATGTTGGCTCTTTGCTTCCATCATACGGGTTCCAGGGATTAATCTCAGGTTATCAGGCTTGGCAACAACTGCCTTTATCTACTGAGTCGTCTTTGCAGCCCATACCCAGCATCTTCTTTAATAAAAAAAGAGTTAAAGAAAAACTGACCCAATTCCACCCCTACGGCAGTTACTGTTTGTGGAGGGAGGGTGTCCTTTGGTGGTGTCGGCACTGGAGTTCCCTCCGGTCTGGATCTAACTAACCCTTCACTCATCTCATGCGTGTGCAAACATTCCTAATAAATCCAGTGCGTCACAAAACGACAACAGTCAAGAAAGGAGGGGACCCGCTGGGAAGAAAGGGATGTGAGAAGGCGGTGGGAAACATTGCCAAATAAGTTAAAAAAAAAAAATAGTGTGCAAAACTTCAGGTCCGCGGGAAAGCTACCAAGGATCCACGCAACTCATTCCCCGCCGATCGGAAACGGCAGGTGTCAGGTGCAAACATAGGAGCTTGGTGTGGTGGCATTAGTCAGGAAGGCAGAAGACCAGGAATTCATCTTGTACGACACAGCTAGTTCTTGGCCTTCTGGGCTACGTGAGACCCTATCTAAATTTAAAACAAAAAAAAATTTTTTTTAAAAGAAGAAAAGGACAGGCGGATCTCTGTGAGTTCCAGGATAGCCAGAGTTACAACAGAGAAAACATAAATAAATAAATAAATAGATAGATAGAGATGATAGATAGATAGATAAGGAAAGAAAGAAAATAAACCCTAATTTTAAAAAAAAAATTTTTTAGAGAAGAAAAAGGCAGGTGGATCTCTGTGTGTTCCAGGATAGCCAGAGTTACAACAGAGAGAACGTAAATAAATAAATACATACATAAATACTAATAAATAAGTAAATAAGGAAAGAAAGAAAAAGACTGGAAAAGAAACCATTTATTCTTTACCAAGATGACCTTCTCCACCACTAAGGAGAACTACACTTTACCAAGATGGCCGCAACCGGAAGTGCGTCAGACCTACGTCACGGGAGCAGCTGCGCACGCCCCAAACAGGAAATCACAGTGCAAGCGCCCAAGCGCTTCCTTTAAGAAGATGGCGGCGGGAAGCAAGAGCGACGCTGAGGAGCGCGGCTCGAAAAGCCATGCGGACTCTGGTTTCCTGGGGCTGCGGCCCAGCTCGGTGAATCCCGCTCTGAGGCGGCGGCGGCGGGGCCCCAGAAACAAGAAGCGCGGCTGGAGGAGGCTCGCGGAGGAGCCGCTGGGGCTGGAGGTCGACCAGTTCCTGGAAGACGTGCGGCTTCAGGAGCGCACGACCGGGTACGCGGGGGGGCGGGACTTCCGGCATCTGGGTCGCGCTCATTGGGGCCTGGTTCGAGACCGACCGGGAACTTCCGGCATAGTTCTTTTTAATTTTCATTTTGAAGCAGGGCCTCACTAGGTAGCCCTGGATGGCCTGGGCCTTGGCGTGTAGCCGAGGCTGGCCGGGAACTCACAGTTTTCTCTTGACTCCCTATGTGGGGGATTAAAGCCTGGGGCCGCGAAGTCCGGATTTCAAGTGAATGGGGATAGCCGACGTCTTCCCGGCGTTGTTCTGGCTAACGGTTTTCTTCATGTCTGTTCCGCAGAGGCTTGTTGGCAGAGGCCCCGAACGAAAAGCTCTTCTTTGTGGACACTGGCTCCAAGCGCAGAGGTGAGGACGGCTTTTGCGATCCTGTGTGAAGGCTGTTCTGTGGAGTCTCGCGTCGCACGGCATCTGTATTAATGACAGAATTTTAAAAATCTTAGGGTTTGTGGTGGCACGTGCCTGTAGTCCAGCACTCGGGAGGCAGAGGCTGGAGCTGGCCTCGGTGTAAACCGGCCAGCCTGGCCTACATAGCAAGTTCAGGCTACAGAAGGGAAAAGCGCACCACCGACAAAAAAGTTTTTGATATTTTATTTTGGGACAAGAGTCTTGCCGTATGTACCAGATTGGCCCCAAGGCCTCAAACATTGAGATCTGCTCGCCTCTGCCTCCCTAGCGCTGGGAATAAAGGTATGCTCCACCACGAGGGGTTAGAAGGGGCCATCTCTAGTATTAAGGGTTATCTTGAATGGGTGGAGGAAGCAAGCTTGAGATTATCTTAAAGGCAACCTTTTGTTGTTTGATTTTTTTTTTTTTCCTCTCAGTACTGGAGATTCCAGGCCTCACCCACGGCAAATACCGCTGAGCTGTATCCCCCAGCCTCCTTTTCAAAAGGGCAAGATGGCAGTTGTAGTGACCCAGGACTTTAATACTAGCACTTGGGAGGCTGAGGCAGGCAGATCTCTGTGAGTTTGAGGACAACCTGGCCTACATAACAAGCTCCAGGATAGCCAGGACTACTCCATGAGACACTGTCAAAACAAAGAGAGCAAGCGGGTCTGCTTTAGCCCGTAGGCAGAAAACGTATCTTGACAGGCTGGCTCTACTCCACATTAGAACTTGGGTTTGCCCCTGTTGAGACAGGAAGACAAGGGGCAAGTTAGGGATTGCTTTGGTGAGTAACTGGGTTGTGAAGCAGAGAGGGAAGACACTCAAAGTGGGCAGCCTGATTCAACAGGTACTGAAAACAACGGCCCGTGCCTGGTCCAGCGGGATAGCTGCTGGCTTCGCAGAGCAAACTGGGAGCTTCACCGACAGCTCTGCGCCGTAATACGCAGGACATGAGCCAGAGGGTCCTGTTAATGAGAATAGGACCTGCCTTATGTAGTTTTTCGTCTGCGTGAATGTGTGTGCGTACCATGTGCACGCCTGGTGCCTCCAGAGATCAAAAGAGGCCATCAGATCTCCTGGAACTGAAGCTGTGGATGGTTGTGAGCCTCCACGGGAGTGCTGGGAACTGAACCCCAGTCCCCTGCAAGCACTCACAAGCACTCACCGCTCTTAACTGCTGAGCAGTCTCTCCACCCGCCATCTTTCTTCTTAGAAGCATTCCGCTGCCCGATCTCCTTCCCATCTTTGGTCCACTTCCTAGTTTTGTCACACACACACATACAACTTATGTTTTGGTTTGGTTTATTTATTTATATTTTCAGCACAGGGTTTCTGCAGCCCTGTTGGCCTGGAACTTGCGTGAGGACCAGGCTGGTCCTTAACTCACCAAAATCTACCTGTCTCTCCTGGAATTAAAGGCCTGTACCACCACACCCAGGCCAACGCATGCAGTTTTGAGTCTAGGTTTTACGTGTGTATAAAACATGGTGTTTATCTTTCTGAGTCTGGCCTATTTATGCTTAACTTAGTGATTTCTAGGTTTTGTTTTGTTTTGAAATATTCTGTACCCAGGCTAGCTGATAGGTCTCTGTGTAGCCTAGGCTGGCCTGGACCTCACATCTGGCTTCAACCTCCCAACTGCTTGAGTTACAAGCAGGAAGCAACAGGCTAGACTACATCGTCTTTCATTTGTTTTTTTAAGGAAATTAGCATTCAGTTTTGTCTTTATTTTATTTGTGTGCATGTGTGCACCCTCTAGTGTGCCGTAGCACATGTGTGGTCAGAGGACAATGTATCGGTGTCAGTTCTACCATGTGGGTCCCTGGGATTGAACTCCGGCTGCCAGGCTTGCGGCAGGACCCTTTGCCCCTGAGCCATCTTATAGCCCAGCACTCAGTTTTTTTCCAGCACGTTGCCACTGCTGTTGTTACTGTTACTGTTACTCGGTGTCCCTGGGTGCCTGCCCTCTTCCCTGTTAGTTCTGAGGTCCTTTCCCTGCTGTGTCTCTATGTCCCTCCAGATGGGTCTGTGAGGACTTAGTCCCCATCACAAGACCTGCCTTTTGCTAGGCCGTGGGTGGGTCAGATCTGGGCCTCTGGGTTCTTCCTCTGGGATCCCTGGAGGTGAACAAGATCAGCCTGGGAACCTTAGGGTATGTGCTGGATAACCTGGGCTGCAGGCCATCTGGCACCAGTTGATCTGAAGTCAGGGATTGGTTTATGAAGGTGGGGAGGCCTAAGGTGAACTCTTCTCCCTGCTGCAGAACAGAATAAGAAGAGGAGCTGGGTCCACAAGAAGAAGTCACAGCGTCTCCAGAAACCCCTACGGGTTGACCTTACCCTTGAGAATCAGTCTAAGATCCCTGCTCCCAAAGAGTGAGTCCCTCCATGTCTGGGCCCTGAAGAGTCAGCAGAAAGGTGGGGGTGATGGAGGCAATTGGGAGGACAGAGTAGGATGCAGCTGGGTCTCTGGAGAGTGGCTTAGAGGGTTCAGCCCTTGTGCCATGGCTACAGGGTAGCTTGGACCAACTGGGGCTGTGAGGGAGAGAGGCTCCTGCGTGCAGGTGAGATGGGCTTAGTGTCAGCCCTAGGAGAAGACAGAATAGCAGGCCAGGCTGCGCTGGGGTGGGATCTGGGGAGGTGGTGTTCTGGACACTCAGATCCACCTGCCGTAGTGGGCACGAGGTACCGTCTGAGCCAGTTCACAAGGAGGCCAGACTGAAGTAGGCGGAAGAGAGGTTGCTACGCAGCAGGAAGAGCCTCGCTGGAAAGGGCTGGCACTACTCAGCTGCCGCCTTACCTGATGCCGTTTCTCCCCTCACCCAGCATCCTTGCACACCAGGTCCCCAATGCTAAGAAGCTCAGGCGAAAGGAGGAACTATGGGAGAAACTGGCAAAGCAGGGCGAGTTGCCCAGGGAGGTACGCAAGGCACAGGCCCGGCTCCTCAGCCCTCCTGCACCAAAAGCCAAGCCCGGGCCTCAGGACACCGTTGAGCGGCCCTTCTATGACCTCTGGAATCCAGGCAGTGAGTGATTCTGCTCTCACAGGGCCGGGGCTGCCATGGGCAGTTGTCTGTTTTGTCCATTGTCCAAAAGTGTAACATCCAGTGGCGTGCCCTGCAGGTGTTGGTGTGACAGTCTCCCAGCAGGGAGTCTGAGGTCCTCAGTGCCACCCTGTCCTGCATGTCATTTTTAGCAGTAAGGAGGGACTGGGGTGCAAACTGCCTTCTCTGCTAGAAGGCCCGCTGAAGCCACCCTTCTCTCCCCGCAGACCCTCTGGACAAGCCATTGATTGGTCAGGATGACTTTTTTCTGGAGCAGACCAAGAAGAAAGGCGTGAGGGTAAGGTTGCGCGGGCAGGCCGTGGGGTAGGGAGGGCAGCTCCTTGGTGATCCCCATCCCAGGCTCTGGGATCGGCTCATCCCGGATCCCTGTCCTTGTCCTAGCGCCCAGGGTGACTCACCTCGGGAAGGTGACCTTGCTTCGATGCCTGCATCCCTTCCGCTGACTAGAGTGTGGGTGACAGCCTGCTTAGGACAGCTGGGGGGGGTGCGGGATGGAATGTCTGAAAACTGCTCCGTGCGCGGCACCCGCACTGGGGCAGAGGCTGGTTTTTAGACCATCCAGAGCCAGCGTGGCGCCTGTGTGTGTAAATGCTTTCCCCTCTCCCTTGGTGGTCTTGCGACTTGTAGTAGGAGAGGCCTGCAAAGCCCTGCCTGTGAGGAGTTTGCTCACCCCGAGGACAGGTGTCCCCTGTGCAGGGTGTGAGGTCCTGTAGGTGGCTGGCCAGCCTGTAACCTCTACCAGGGCCTCCTGTGGCGAGTCCTGGCACCTGGGGTGAGAGAGCTCATGTCTCCGACTCCTGGCCCTTTATATCTCCACAGTGGAACCCTGAGATAGGCCAATGGGCAGCGCTCCCATGCCCCAACCAGAATCTGAAAGGCTTGGTATCTGTGGTCTCACACAGTGGAAGGCTGAGTACTGAAAAGGGTGCAGGGTGAAACCTTTAATAGGACTTCAGTCCTTTTGAGGCCTGCCTCACACTGTCTTTGAAGACGGAGTGTGTGCATTTTAGGGGTACACTGGGTTCATGGCATGGGGCTCATCCCATCTCCCTGGCCTTTTCCTCCAGCGGCCTCCACGCCTCCACATTAAGCCCTCCAAGGTGCCTGCAGTGGAGGTGATTCCTGCAGGAGCCTCCTACAACCCAACCTTTGAAGATCACCAGGTGGGTGTCCGGTGGGTGCCTGGCCTACCCAGGTGCAGGCGTCCCCACAGTCCCTTGTCCCCTGAGCTCAGGCCCCACTCCCCTTCCCTCACTGGACCTCGTCTATTCAGGGACCAGACCCTGAGCACCCAGCAGGCTGTGAGGGCGGGACCAGCTCAGATGTCTGCCAGTGTGGGGGAAGCTAGAGCGTGAGCTGGGCACCGGACTGAGGCCAGGCATGGTGTGCGATCAGAAGGGCAGTCCTGGCACTGGATTCTCCCTGAACTCTCACCCCTGCCCAGGCCCTGCTGCGAGAGGCCCATGAGGTGGAGCTGCAGCGGGAGAAGGAGGCGGAGAAGCTGGAGCGGCAGCTGGCCCTGCCCACCGCAGAGCAAGCTGCCACCCAGGTGAGCTCCGTCCACCACTTCCCTCCACCTGTAACCCCAGCTGCCCCCTCCCCCGCCTCCCACCCTCCCACCCCCCGCTGACCATCCCGCCGCTCCCCAGGAATCTGTGTTCCGGGAGATGTGCGAGGGCCTGCTGGAGGAGTCTGATGGCGAGGACCAGCCAGGCTGTGTTGAGCGGCCAGAGGCCGATGATGGGGCGGCTGAGACCTCACCGTCCGGCCCTGCTGGTCCTGAGAAGAGGACAGAGAAGAAGACAGAGCAGCAGCGGCGGCGCGAGAAGGCTGCTCACAAGCTGGTGAGCACCCCGCTCTGTGGGCCGTGTTGTCCCTGGGCGTCCTCATGCGACCAACACAAGGCACTCGGTGCCCCCTTCCAGCCTGGGGTGCCAGGCCACGGAAACAACTGTCAAGTGACCCGATTGATCCACTACCATCAAAGGGGAGGGCCCGGCTTTGTGGGGCACAGGGTGGCACTGGGCTGAGTTCTTGCCTCTGTCCCCAGCGGGTCCAGCAGGCTGCACTGCGGGCAGCCCGGCTTCAGCATCAGGAGCTCTTCAGGCTGCGTGGGATCAAGGCCCAGGTGGCCCGGAGGCTGGCAGAGTTGGCACGGCGGAGGGAGCAGCGGCGTATGCGGCGACTGGCAGAGGCGGACAAGCCCCGCAGGCTGGGGCGGCTCAAGTGAGGCCCGGGCCAGGGCTCTAGGAAATGGAGGTCTCCGGGCTCATGGTACTTCCTGGCCCTGGGAGGACCAAACCCCTGAGCATCCTCACCCCTGTGTTCTCAGGTACCAGGACCCTGACATTGACGTGCAGCTCAGCTCTGAGCTGTCTGGCTCACTCAGGACGCTGAAGGTATCTGCCCTGAGAGTGGCAGGGTGCTGTGTGGAGGACCCTGTGCCCAATGATGACTCTATCCTTGCTCCCCGTGCCCTCTGGGGCTGTGGGCGACACTATGGCTGCCCTGGGCTGGGCCAGTTGGGCCATTGCCTGGGGCTGAGGGCACAGGGTCGGGAGGGGCACAGGTGCTAGGGCGAGCCTCTGACCCTCAAAGGACTTTGTTCCGGCCTGTCTTGTATCAGCCTTACTGGATCTCAGGCTGCACATCTGGGGCCTGGCTAGGTTTTGTCCTCTGAGCCCAGCCAGGATATCACACATTGACCCCAGAGCACGCTGAGCTCTGCCTGGACCCCAGCGCTGTCTAGGGCCTGGCTTCTTTTCTCCCAGGTCCTGCTAAAGCCTCTCTGTCCCTCTGTCCACAGCCAGAAGGTAACATACTCCGAGACAGGTTCAAGAGCTTCCAGAAGAGAAATATGATTGAGCCCCGAGAACGAGCCAAGTGAGACCTGTGGGAATGGTGGGAGGGATTGAGAACCCCGCTCCCCACAGCCACACTCCCCCCCACCCCCACCCCAACACACAGGCACACTCACTGAGATGCGGGATGCTCACTCTGCTCGCCCCTTTTCCAGGTTCAAGCGCAAATACAAAGTGAAGCTGGTGGAGAAGCGGGCGTACCGCGAGATGCAGTGAGTGGAGCCCCCTGCCCCCCATGTGGCCGACCGGCATCCTGGGAACCGTGGTCTTTGACCTGCCTCTCCCCACAGTAACCTTCCTTCCCTTTGAAAGATGCCAGCTCCAGGGGGTGGGGGCCCAAAAATCTAGAACAGGAGTGGAGAGGGCTCCCAAGGGAGACAAACCAGCAGGCGTTAATGGACGAAAGACTGGGGTGCACATCCACCTCTCACCCAGCTCAGCTCTGCCCTCCACTTTCTGTCTTCAGGTTGTAGCTGTGCAGATGTTGGAGCCCCGCCCCTCAATAAAGTGCTGTGACCAATCCTGGGATCATGTTACTTTCTTCTTAAAAGCAGTGTCTCCTCTCCTGATGCCTACCCACCCAATCTCTTCCCTCTGCTGCCCAGGACCTAGGTAGCACAGCCCCTCTCCAGCAGAGCCTGCCACCGGTGCTGAGTGTGCAGACCACACCTGGATTGGTGTTTTACCCTGAGCCACACCCCCAGCCCCTCACTGGGGGATTCTAGGCAGGGGCTCTACCACTGAGCCACGCCCCCAGCCCCTCACTGGGGGATTCTAGGCAGGGCTCAACCATTGAGTCATGCCCCCAGCCCCTCACTGGGGGATTCTAGGCAAGGGCTCTACCATTGGGCCATGCCCCAGCCCCTCACTGGGGGATTCTAGGCAGGGGCTCTACCACTGAGCCACGCCCCCAGCCCCTCACTGGGGGATTCTAGGCAGGGGCTCAACCACTGAGCTGCATCCTCATATCCATTTCCAGGGAAGCGCTCCCTGTGAATAATCACAGTTTCCTCTTAAGTGCTCAAGCTTTAGGTCTCAGTGCAGCCTCCCTTAGTGTCCTTGTAAATCGTAGCCCCTCCTGGTACTCCATAGCCCCCATCCCTTGTGCAGTTTGTCATCTTTGGCATTCTGTTTATTTTCCTGCTACTTCTCTTTTTATTTTTGAAGCTTTGTTTAGATGGGTTCTTGCATAACTTCGCATTCTATGTAATTGAGGGTCACTCTGAACTGATCTTCCTTTCCCCAGTTCTGGATTGCAGGTGAGCACCACTACGCCTTGCAAGTGTATATAGTAGATACAATTCTGACTCCCACGAATCTCGCAGCAGTATCTGTAAAGCAGCAGGTCATTTATCTCGATTTCAAACACTTGAGACAATGGAACCTAAGGCCTCTGTGAAATAGAAAAGCTAAGGACTCTTCTGTGCCGAGAGAATTCTTACCTTCTCTTACGATTAGACTTGCTCCTTTCCAGCAAGTGGCCAAGGCTAGTCCAAGCTATTTAGGGGATCAGGGAAGTGTCCCTCTTCTCTTCCCGCTTAGAAACACCTTTAGCAAAGTCCAAGTTTACATTCTTAAAGGGAAAATAATGGAGCTGGAGAGTTGGTTTAGTAGCTGAGTGCTGGGTACTTTTGCAGAGGACCCGAGTTCAGTCCCCAGTACCTCCATCGGGTCCTCACAAACCACCTGTAAAGTCAGGTTCAGCGCATCCAGTGGCCTCTTAGTCTGCATAGAGGCGATGCACATATGCACGGAGGCGCACACGTACAAGTAATACAAATTTTTAATTTGGTTTTATTTTGATAACAGCGTTTCACTGCAGCCCAGGCAAGCCTTGAGCTCACAGAGGTCTGCCTGCCTCTGCTGGAATCAGAGGTATGTGTCACCATAGCTGGCCCTCAGTTATTTTATTTTATTGTATTTGGTTTTTTGAGACAGAGTTTCTCTGTTGTAACTCTGGCTGTCCTGGAACTCACTCTGTAGACCAGGCTGGCCTTGAACTCACAGAGACCACCTGCCTCTGCCTTCCGAGTGCTGGGATCAAAGGCGTGTGCTACCACTGCACGGCTTCAGTTTTTTATTTTTAAAGATTTGTGTGTGTCAAGTGTTTTGCCTGCGTGTATGCCTGTGCACATGTCTGGTGCCCTCAGAGGCCAGAAGATGGTAGAGGAACTTCTGGAACTGGAGTTACAGATGAATGTGAGCCGCTATGTGGTTGCTGGGATTTGAACTCAGGTACTCTGGGAGAGGAGAGCAGCTAGCTCTTAAACACTGAGCCAGCTCACCAGCCCTAAATCTTATTAACAGAATGTAATAAGCTAGCTCGAGGTTCCAATTTGCTTGACTTTGAGACGGTCTCATGTAACTCAGGCTGACCTGGAACTCTTTTGTAGCTAAGGGTAATCTTGAACTCCTTTCCGGTCCTCCTGCTTCCATACTTACAATGGAGTTTTATCCCTACTCCCTGATTTTTGATTTCTTGAATCTAGAATCCTTCTAGAATCTCACTAGCCTTGGATAGCCTTGAACTCGTGATCCTTGTGTCTCCTTTTCTTGAATGCTGGAACAATGGGCCTTGTCTGCCTCGTCCGATTTTTATATATATTAGATAATTTATTGAGGTTTTCATATATTTATCCAGTATTTTTGATCATATTCCCCCTCATTCCCAGGGACCCCTGTGTGACCCCTGTCTCCTGTTCCAGAACAGAAGGGGCTTGGAACCAGTATGAAAAGTCAAGTGTCCCTGCCCTCCAAGCTGCAGGTGAACAGATCATAACCCTGGGCCAGCATCTAGAAAACAGGGTTTTAGGGAACCCACACACCTCCCCATGCATTCAGAAAGCAGCACTGCCCTGTGTGTCCGCTGCTTGCTGCAGTACCCTCCTTGCACGTGTTCTCATTGAGGGTGAAGGGCAAGGACCAGAACTTCCCAGCGGCCAGTGTCTCCAGAACTTTGGTTCTCCTTGAACTGGAGAGGACCCTGGATCTGGAGTTACACATGGTTGTCAGACATCTTGCCGGTTCTAAGAATCAAACCTGAGCCCTCTGAAAGAGAAGTCAGTACTCTTAACTGCAGAGCCATCTCTCTACCTTTTTAAATTTTATTTTTTTATGTTTGTGTGTATGTGTGTGTGTCACTCAAAGAAGCCAGAGAGGGCCTGGGACATCCTGGAGGGAGATACTGGCAGTTGTAGACCACCAGGACCGAACTCTGGACCTCTTCTTTCTAGTCTCTTTTAAAGATTGGGATGGGATCTCAGGTAGCCTTGGCTAGCCTTGGATGTCCTTGGTCACGGCGGAGGGCCATGAACTTCTGAATCGTTTTGCCTCCACCTCCTGAGTGCTGGGATTACATATACTATACCGTGCCTGGTTTTATGTGGTCCTGGGGATTCGAACACGCCAAGCAAGCACTCTACCAACTGAGCTACAGCCATAGCTCTGAGACGTTCCTAAAAGGGGGAAAAAAAAAACACAGAAAAACAAAAATGGCTCAGTACAGAAAAGCTGGAAGCCCTGGGAGGAAAGCGGTAATGAATTTGTCGTAATCCTGCGCCCTTGTGACTTGGCACGGAGTCTGTTGATTGCATGCCACAGTGGACCATCAGGTCAGTCCCACCCGGCACCGGAGTACCAACCCCCACCCCACCTCCGGGCCAGCACACACTTCCTCCCATTCTCACAGTGCCAGGCCTTAAGCTTTCTCCCAGATTCTCCTGTTTCCTCACAGCCCCCAGGAGTGAGATCAGCATGTGAAAAGGACTCCTGTTTGCCTTTGGGGAAAAAAAAGCCATTGTATTAAACCCTATCAGTACACAGGGCTGGAGAGAATGGCCCGGTCTTAGTCACTTTCCTGTGTAGGTCTCCTTATCTAGTGACATGGGCACTATTTTTTGCTGCATTGGAAACAGAGATGCTAAGTTACCTGCAGGAAGGTCACATGGCCCTGCGAACAGGCCTGGGGTTTGAAATGGAAACGCGGGGTCATGGGCAGCCTGAGGGACCAGTCTGGGATTGTTAAGCAAGCTCCTTCCTCCCAGGTTGTCCCTGATGGCAGTGCCAGGCAGGCTCTGGGCCATTCACCGCAGGAGGAACACACATTTTCTTTCATGAGGAACAGGTATTTCCTTTGGTCTCAGAGTTTCCCAAGATTGCCTTGAGGGGCCAGGCTGCAGACTTGGTAACCTGGTGACCCAAACCACTCCACCCAACCTGCCTAACATGGCGCCCTAGAGGCCTCCCCTGCCATCAGTCCCCACCCACACATAAAGCTCTGTTTCCTTGTCTGCAGAACATAACTTCCTAGGACAGGAGAGGAGGAGGAACATCAGGAATAGTCTTCAGGATAGACATGGGGTGTGTGTGTCGATGGCCAGGGAGCTGACTCTGGTCTCTCCCCTTCACCTATTTGTTTTATAAAGTGCCAACTACCCCCCCCCTCCCCCAATGATGATCTTATCCCGGAGAAACCTTTACAAAGGCCATTGAAAAAAAAAAAAGGCGCAGATATCTAAAACCACTGAGCTTTTCTGCCTGGCAGGACCCCATTTACAACAGCCCGAGACTGCTCAGATCCACCACAAAGAGCGTGGCTGGCAATCCTGGAGGAAGGTGGCCTAAAGATTTGTACCAGCCAATAACCACAGGGAGAAATTCTTAGTCCTGGCTGCTCCAGAGCTCACAGAGATCCTCCTGCCTCTGCCTCCTGAGTTACAGAATTGAAGGCAAGCACTACCACGTCCAGTCAGAAACAATTCTTGACTTCTTTGCCAACCAGGCACAAAATGAAAAGGGAAGATTTATAGCGGCCGCTTTCTGAAGAACCAGGTGGGTTTCTGCTCTGCTGGAAAGAGTATTAAAGGGAGAACAAGTTAACTGACTCCTGGAGTGCCTGCCTGCTAGACCATGCCAGGGAGGGGGCCGGGGGCGTGGCTCAGTGGTAGAGCCCCCTGCCTAGAATTCCCCAGTGAGGGGCTGGGGGCGTGGCTCCGTGGTAATGCTTCGTGCTGGGGATGGAACCTGAGTCCTCTAGAAGAGCGAGTAAATTCTCAAAATTGCTGAGCCATCACTCCAACCTTGAATTGTTTGTTTTGATCCATGGCTTTAGAGGTTCAGGTAGTCCAAGGCCACGTGAGATCCTATTTTAGAATAGGAAAAGGAGAGGAGAAGGTGGAGGGGTGGAGGGAACTGGGGACGCGGATGCGCGGGCTCCGTTCTTGTAAAGCAAGAATCCTGTGAGGCCTCATCCGGGTGAGGAGGGGGCAGGTGGCCAATGACATCAGAGATAAGGGACCAGGTCCTGCAGAGATGGGTGGCCTTCCCTAAGGCCTGTGGCTGTGGAGAAAAGCTGTGGTCAGTATGACCTGGTGCCCTCTGGTGGTGGCTGTGTGAGGACCAGGATGTAGAAATGAAGTCTTTGGTTTTTTTTTTTTTTTTTTTTTTAAGATTTTTCTTTTAAGAATTAACACACAACCAACAAACCACCAACCAACACCCACCCCGACTCTTGGGTTTTCCGGCCTTTTATACCCTAAGCCAAATGTTCCCATAAACTCACACGGCACACAATCCCACAAACAAGCTACAGGTGCCAGAACGACTGCACCTAACCTAATCATAGGCACCTGCTTCAAGCTTCCCAAACCCAACTCGTAAACAACTCTACCACAGCTGGGATGGGAACGCCAACCTAATCCAAACGCCATTTTGCATTTTTAAAGAAACCAAAATAACAACTTCTCCCAAGCGTTCCACTACAATCTATGTCTGCAGCTTCAGGCTCTGTGGGGTCCTAAGAGTGCCGGTCAGTTGACTCCATGAGGCCTGTTCTCCTGATGTCTTTGACCTCTCTGGTCCCTGAAATCCCTCCTTCCCTTCTTCTGAGGGGTTCCCAGACCTCAGCAGGATGCTTGGCTTTGGACCTCTGCATCTGTTCCCATTAGCTACTGGAGGAAGACTCTCTGGTGGAGACTGGGCTAGGCACCAATCTATGAGCAGAGCAGGATATTATTAGAAACCGTCTCCTGGTTATCCAGTCTCTAGTTCCTGGCCTTCCCTGCAGAGTCAGGCATGGGTTTTCTCCTTTGGCATGGGCTTCTGACCTTCCATTGTGTCAATGGGTCCTGTAGGGAGGATGGGGTATAGGCCGAAGGTTTTGTGGCTGTCGTGGTCCTGTCCCATCACCGGGAGCTCTGCCTTTTTATAGGAGATGGCCTGTTCAGGCTCCCCATCTCCCATTGCTGGAGGTCCTCGTCGGGGTCTCCACTGTGGATTCCAGTGAGTTTCCACTGCCCTAGGTCTTCAGATCCCTCCCCATAAGGACCCATAAGGCCCTCCAGTTCCGGTTGTCTCTCCACATATTCTGCCCCTCCATCCCTCTCCCCAACCTGGTCCCTTCTCTCCCCAAGCCCATCCTCCCCCAGTCCACCTGCATCATCCATTTCCCCCTCACCAGGGAGATTCACGCGTCCCCACCGGGGCCCTCCTTATCGCATAGTCTCTCTGGGTCTGTGGATCGCAGCACCTTTGTCCTTTGCGTGAGTTAATATCCACATATATGTGAGCGCATACCATGTTTGTCTTTCTGAGACAGGGTTCCCTCACTCAGGATGATTGCCTGCAAAATCCGTGTAGTCGTTTTTAAAAATAGCTGAGTAATACTCCATTGGGAAAACGTACCACAGTTTATCAAGGGCGATTTATTAGAACTTAAAAGTAGAAACCACAGGGCAGGCAAGCTCGAAAGCTAAACAGTTGCCAAGAAGAGGAACATAGACGAGAGAAGGCCATAGCCCTCTGTAAGCAGCCACATGGCTGGACAGACAGCCACTTGGCAAGTGTGTGTGTGTCTGTGTGTGTGCTGTGTGTAGCAGTACGCTACAATCTTTTACCCTCAATTTAGGAAAGGAGAAAGGAAAGATAGAAATCTTCACCGCTTTTACAAGCAGCCTTGATACAGAGCGAAAGGTAGAAATCTTCACGGCCTCTTTTCAGGCTGTCCTAAGCGCAAATCTCTCTTAGGAATTACCACACTAATGACAGCAACCCAACCAACCAACACCCACCCTGACTCTCTCGGGGCTTTAGACCTTTTATGCCCTAAGCCAAGAGTTCCCATAAACTCATGCAGCACGCAATCCCAAAGACAAGCTACAGGTGCCAGAACGACTGCACCCAACCAAATTACAGCCACCTGCATCGAATATTCCACTCTCAACCCGTAAACAACTATACCACAGCTGGGTTTGGGAACGAGAACTAACCCAATCACCATTTTGCATTTTTTAAAGGAACCAAAATAACAAAAACTTCTTCCAAGTGTTCCTCTACGTGTGTGTGTGTGTGTGTGTGTGTGTGTGTGTGTGTGTGTTGGGAAGCTTTTAGAGAAAGAGTAGAGAAGCCCAAAGTGCCTGCCCTCCTGCAACTCACTATATAGACCAGGCTGCCTTCAAACTCACAGAGTTCCACCTCTCTCTGTCTCCCTAGTGCTGAGATTAAAGGTGCATGCCACCATACCCAGTTCCCAAAATGTACTAATACTTTAAATGAGATTATTGGAATATGGGCACAGAAGGTGATGTCTATCAGATAATTCTGTTCATTTATTTATTTGAATGTCTCTGTGTGTGCCCAGCTGAGTGTGTGCATGTGCACAGTGCGTGTGCAGTGCCCTCAGAGGCCTGAAGAGGGCGTCAGATTCCTTCGGAACTGGAATCGCAGGGAATTGTGAGCTGCCATGTCGGGCTGGGAACTGAACTCTTCTGCAAGAGCAGCCAGTGCTCTTAACGATGGTGCCATCTCTCTAGCCCGGAGTGATTCTTCTACAAGCCAAACAGCTCCAAAGATGGTCAGTGACCACCACAAGTGACACCAGAGGTGTGGATCAGTTTTCCTTCCAGTCCTCCCTGTAACCGGGCCCTGAAGATCTCTGGTCTCCAGAGACACCGGATGAGGTGTGTCTGCGGTTTAAGCCACTGGGGTTAGGGTACTTTGTAAGGGTAAGTGAATGGGGGTGGGGGGTAACAGCTGTGTTATACACAAAGCAGTCTTTTCCAGAAAGGACTGTTTTCCTTCTGCATTCCAGCTGCTTCTTGGAGGGATAAACCAGCATGTGCAAAGGCCCTGAGACAGGAACACGGCTCAGGTTCCTGCTAGAATCTCAGTTGCCCGCTTCACCGAGGTGTTGGGAGCCAGAGGGGCCCTCATAGGACCCAAGTACCATGGGATGGGTCATGCTAAGGTTTGGGGTTTTGTCCCAGGGATGCTGGGAACCACAGGAGAGCTTGAGCTACAGGACAGTCACCCTTGACTCAGTTCTCCAACACTGGCTCATTAGTCCTTGCCAGGTGACTATGATCACAGGTCCTCAGTCAGCAGACACAGAGGTTGGGGCCCTGGACTTAGCCTGCTGGAGATGCCCTGTGAGAACAGAAGGCAGCTCCTGGTTATCCTTACCGAGTTCTACCACCTCACACACCAGATCTGGCTCTAGTTCTTTCCAGGAACCTGAGTGCATGGACACACCATCCTTTTAGGGGAGTCTAATTTTTTTTTTTTAACTGTTAAAAATTTAGCTTCTGAATCCCCAATTGCCAACTCACTCCAGGGAGGGTCAAGAGGTGAATGAACGATTCAAATTTCATTCTTCCGTGGCAGAATCAGAATCCACCATCTGCATGCTGGCACAAAAGGAGCCAGGTGGGAAGGAGACTGCAGTTTCTTTATCTGGCCCCTAGCTGGCCATCGGTGGGGGTAACCAGCGAAGTAGTCAGTTAAAGAATTTAATGTGCCAGGTAAACATTCCTCCGAGTGAGCCATCCTTGGCTGGGCGAGGGGGATGGGAGTATGGGGGGTCGGGGTATGAAGGTTGTGTGCGTCCATACGGTGTGGAAGACAAGAAAGTAGCAATACATAATTTCTGTGTGTAATGGATATCTCCAGCGAGCGAAACGGCCCAGCTTCCAGAAGGAGAAACTGAGGCTCAGGAAGGAGTCCTAAACCCTTAAATGGATCTGTCCATTTTTACTTTATTTTTATTTTTTAAGATGGTCTATGTAGATCTATTTGTCCTGGGACTTTCTATCCAGGCTCGAACTCACAAAGATCTCTCATCTGCTGGGAAGACAGCTGCTCATGTAGCCCAGACTAGCTTCAAACTCCCTACGTAGCAAGGATAACCTTGAACTCATAATTCTTTAGTTTAGTCTTCCCAAGTGCTGGGATTACAGGCATGTGTCATCACAGCCTCCAGTTTATGGGGTGCTGGGGCTCCAACCCGGGGCTTCACGCATGCTAGGTAAGTACCAACTGAGCTACAGCTCAAACCCCATTCCAGCACTTTCTATGTACACTTCTGCTGGGAGACAGCAGGAAGGCTCAAAAAGAGGGGCTGCACGGCTTTCGGGGTGCTCTGGGGTCCGACTGCCAGGCTGGGAGGAGGCAGCTGGGCCTGAGGCGCACGCTGGGACTCCCAGCTTCGCTTTCTCAGACCTAGGGTCCGTCTACCCCAATCAATCAAGACTAGGGGCCCAACCCAGTTGCCTGGACCCGGGAGGAGGATGGGGCGCATGCGTCGCGAGCCTCAATTTCCCTGCAGCAGCCTCTCCCTCCCAACCACTTCGATAACGAACTCAGTTGCAGCCAGTTCTCTGCCTTCGAGCCCCCGCCCTTCGTGCTGAACCATTCTAGCGGGGGGGGGCAACGAGGGGCGCGCGGGTGACGGTTCCAGGGACGTCGCCTCTGTCGACAACCCCGGGATGTCAAGGGTCATCATGGAACCTGAGTGAGGGCCACATCTGGGACCACGGCCACCGCCGGGCCCCGGAGCCTCGATCCCTGCGCCACCCTCACCCCTACCCCCACCCCCACCCCCGGCGCCGTTGGTTTGCTCCGCCGCCCGAGGTAGTCAGGCTGTGCGCACGGCCCCAGCGCAGAGCTCGGGGTTCTTGTTGCTCGTGGGTCGTGTCCTCGCTGGGTGCGGGGCATGCAACGAGCAATGGCGCTCGCCGTTCGGATCGTGTATTGGTAAGTCCCCATGACCACAGGGACTTGGTCAGGGACTTTGTGCCCAGGACTCCTTCCCTGCCCCCCATCCTTTGTGCCCGGGACCCCTTCCCTGCCCCCCATCCTTTGTGCCCGGGACCCCTTCCCTAACCCCTATCCTTTGTGCCCGGGACTCCTTCCTTGCTCCCCATCCTTTGTGCCAGGGATTCCCTTCCCTGCCCCACAGCCACGGTTCCTGCACCCCAACCCCCACTCCCCGTCCCCCTGCCATAGGGAGGGACTTCCACGTGGGTGGGACGGAGCCTCTGGCCAGATCGCCTGCCTCTCAGCTGGGGCGTCTCACCCTGTGAAAGCGGAAACTGATGCTTGGGTCCTCTTTGAACATCTGACTCAGCAGCGCTGAGGGGAGGGGAAGGGTAGCATCGGGTTTCTCTGGGGACCTTCACCTCCCGACAGGTTGGTTCCCTTCCT
Source organism: Cricetomys ansorgei (assembly GCA_026225945.1). NCBI lineage: Eukaryota > Metazoa > Chordata > Mammalia > Rodentia > Nesomyidae > Cricetomys > Cricetomys ansorgei. The sequence continues at coordinate 944,251 of JAMJFZ010002944.1, forward strand.
CTCCCCCTCCCCCACTCTGGGCTGCACAGGGTTAGAGAAGGCTGGAGGCTGTCCTGCCTTATTTAGGGAAGACTTGGATACAGGACGTGGGGGTGAGGGTGTGTGTGGGGTGTGTGTGTGGGGGGGTGGGGATGGTCTGACACATCAGCGGTCTTGGGAGGTCTGGGGGTGTCCTGTATCTGGCTTGCAGTGCTTACACCTCCCTGTGTGTACCTGAAAAGGGGCGAATTGAGCCTCGGGGTGGGGGCTGGGACTGCAGCTGCGGCGCACTTTTAATCAAAGGACTTGCAGGTGGATCTCTGTGAGTTGCAAGCCAGCTTGGGCCGCTTAGCTATTTGGAGGCAGCCAGGGCTACACAGTGAGACCTTGTCTCCAGAAGAAGAAAAAAGGGGTCGGGGTCTGTGGATCCTAGGGCTAGCGATGTATCTCAGTGGTAGAGGGATTATTACCAGCACCAGGGCCTGCATTCAGTTCCCCACAATACAAAACACCTCTAGTCAGTGCGTGCTGGTGCTGTTAACCCCACTCCTTGTCTGGCCTTGGTTTCCCCTTCTGTAGCATGAAGGAGGGTGATGTTGGTTGTCGCCTGTCAGCTATAATTGTGTCCCTGCTTGGGAGTGGGGATGGGGGTTGTGCGTAAAAGGGAAGCCATTTCTCTCGATGGCTTTTTCCTCTTCTGCAGCTGATACTCAGCTGATACTTAGCCGGCATGCAGTAGGTGGTTAAGAAGTGTGTGCGGAATGGATTCTCCAGCCCTGAATCCCCTTGAGGGAGGGGTAGTCTATCTCTACAGGGGAGGAAACTGAGGCTGGCAATGAGTCAGAGCCCTTTAGATACTACTCCAGATGGCCCTGGTCCACTCAGCTGTCTGTGTGTGGGCCCCTCGAGGGCTCTGGTCAGCCCCCCGACTTTCAGGCTGCCTTTCCAAAGCCTGCTTTGATACTTTGAGGCTCCCGTGAGGAGCCTGCAGTAGGGGAAGAGGCGGTTGGGGTGTTTGCGTCTCACACTGGGTGCTGGAGAGAGTCAGGGTGACAGGGAGCCGGCCTCTGTCCTAATTCGATTCCCTCCGCTTCCCTCCCTGGTGTGTCATACTTGTGATCTCTCTGCCATCCTCCCGGTGCCTCCCCTCCCCCACTTGGCTCTCTTGCTTGGTGTCGTCCATGTTGGGCATCTCTGTGTGTGTGGTGGGCCCACGTCTTCCCCGCTCCCGAGGGTCTTTGTCACCTCCTCTGCCCCCCTCATCTGGGTCTCTTCTCATCTGTCCCCGCACCCCCTTCACCTCGCCCCTATTGCCTGCACCCCTCGGGCGCCTGCGCCGTCTCGGCTCCGTGCTGCCCCGGTGGACTGCCGACAACCTTGGATTTATCCACTAGTGGAGCTTGAGGCTACAAGCCCAAGGTAAGCGAAGGTTCTCTGAAGTGTTTCGACGTAGGTCGGGGTGGGTATATGGACGGGAGGCTTTGCCGGGCCCAGCTCTGACCCTCTCTCTGTACCCTGTCCTCAGTATCTCCAGCTCAAGGAGAAGCTAGAACATGAGTTCCCCGGATGCCTGGACATCGTGAGTTCTGGGATGAGGACAGAATCACAGGGGTCCCTTGGGACTCGGTGGGCAGTGGGGATGCGTTAGGCCAATCCTCCAATCCTTTTGACTTCTTCGCTCCCTGGGAAGTGTGGGGGCTGGGTATCCTGAGAGGCTATCTCAGCCCCCTCTAATAATACGGTCTCTCCTCAGTGTGGCGAGGGGACTCCCCAGGTCACCGGGTTTTTTGAAGTAACAGTAGCCGGCAAGTTGGTTCACTCCAAGAAGGTAAATCCGTACACCACTTCCGTAAGGGGGTCAGGGTGGGTTGGGGCCTAGGGTGGGGTGTGGGGTCTAGCTCAACTCTCTTCTCCTTCCCCTCTTTCAGAGAGGCGATGGCTACGTGGATACAGAAAGCAAATTTCGGAAACTAGTGACCGCCATCAAAGCTGCCCTGGCTCAGTGCCAGTGAGCCCCAGAGGCGGGGGTAAGAGGGTCTCTGGGTGGGGAGGTCCCACCTTGGGGTGTCATATTCCTCGAGTGGAGAGAGGGAGATGATCACATCCCAGGGAGCCCCGGAGCCAGGAGGGCTGAGAATGGTACCCAGTGAATGGTACCGCAGAGGTGTTGGGAGGGAGGGGCTTTTGCCTTGAGTGGCCTTCGTGGTTCTAGAGCGGAAGATGCTAAGGAAACCACGCTGCTCAGTTGGTGGGGCGCCTGCCTGCCTACTGCGCAGGAAGCTCAGTTCCAGCCTCAGCACCACGTAACTGGGCAAAGTAACTTGTCCCTAGGATGCCAGCACTAGGGAAGGCCGGAATGAGCACTTCTGAGGTGGAGGCAGAAGGATTGCCAGGACCTAGAAGCCAACCTGGGCCTCATGAGACCCAGTCTGAAAAAAATAGACCCAGTGGGCTAGAGAAGTGTCTCAGCAGTTAAGAGAGCATGGGTTCGGTTCCCAGAACCAGCCAACAAGATGAGTTCGTAATTATCTGTAACTCCGGTTCCAGAGGATCTGACTCCCTCTTCTGGCCTCTGAGGGCACTGCACACACATGGTGCACAGACGTATATGTAAACAAACACTTCATACGCATAAAATAAAACATAAAAGAATTATCACTGTGGGGCAACATCTCGGAGGTAGAGTCAGAAGGATCAAGAGTTCAAGGTTATCCTTGACTCCACAGCGAGTTGGATGCCAACCAGGGCTATGCGAGACCCAGTCTTCACATTAAAAAAGACGTTAGGGCCGTAGAGATGGCTCAGGGGTTGAGAGCACTTGTTGCTCTTGCCAAGGACCCAGGTTCGGTTCCCAGCACCACGTGGTAGTTCTCTGACAACAATCCCTAACTCCAGTTCCAGGGGATCCAATGTCCTCTTCTGACCTCCGTGGCTCTAAGTACTCAGTAAGTACTGAGGTACTTACGGGGAAAACACTAACACACAAAGTGACACATCTAAACAACAGCGTGACGCTAAAAATCCTGGCTGTTCGGCCTTGGGTCACCTTTGTCCCTTTGACAGAAGACTTCCTGACACAGTGGACCTCTCGAGAGCAGTCCAGGGACTAGTGTCTGACCCAGTGTGTCCTGGCGGATAGCTCTTACAGGCCGTTCCCTGTTGACAGCACATTCTCGGTTTGGTTTGGTTTTCTTTATACTAGCCAGGTACTCTGCCCCCTGAGCCACACCCCCAGCCCCCCATCACTAGATTGTTCTAGGCAGGGGCTCTACTACCCCTGACCTACCTTAATATTTTTTTAAAATTTAAGACGGTTCTGTTGGGTTCGCCGCACCAGCTTGAACTCAACGGCGGCCTTGATCTTGATCCCCTGCATGATCTAAACTCGATCCTCTACAGCTGGGCAGCGCTGGCTGGCCCAGCCTGGAGCTAAGTCCTAGTTTCTGACTCTACAACCCAGAAGATACCCTCTTTCTGTCCTGGAGGCCTTGGTATTCATTCGTTCCCGAGCCTTGATCTAGAGTTGGGTCTCACGTCCCATATCCCGTGGACTAGATGCCCGCTCCCAGCGTGCTTTGCACGAGGACTCTAGTCCTCTAGTCGATGGTCTGGGCTCAGCCACACATGGCGGCTCATCTGTGAGAGCCTCACTTGAGAGGCTGAGGTAGGAAGGCTGATGGGATCGCAAGGATGTGCCACTATACCTGGCTTTGCCTTCCCTTTTATAACCCCCCCCCACCCCCCCGCCTCACAGGCTGACCGTAAACCCCCCTACCCCTTAATCTCTCCACAGCCTGAGACCCCCTGGCCGGTCCCTCTTGGCAGCCGCTTCATGACTGGAAGGACTGAAATGTCTCACAGATCTATGGTCTTTCCTCGATGTTCCTGCGGCCACCAAGTCAGGCCAGAGATCGCCTCTGTGAAGGGGGTGTGCCTCCCCAGAATCCACCTGTGCACACGCCCTGTCCTGCCCTTCTGCCCTCTTCACCTCTCCCTGAGATCCTCCGTGTCTCCCATCTGCCTTCCTGCCTTGGTTTTTCTTCTCCAGCTCAGACTAAGAAGACACGTAGCCATGCTGCCCGCTGTTCCCAGTTGAATAAAAGTTGGATGAAGCAACTTAAGGGAGACATAGTTCTTTTCTATTTATTTATTTATTTATTTTTTGAGACAGGGTCTCTCTGTTGTTCCTCTGGCCATCCTGGAACTCACTCTGTAGACCAGGGTGACCTGGAACTCAAAGATCCGCCTGCCTCTGCCCTCCCTGGGATTAAAGGCGTGTGCCACCACCACCAGGCTGAGACGAAATTTATTTTGGTTCACAGTTCTAGGTCACGGTCTGTCATGGCGGGGGCTTGAAGAAACTGGTCCCTTCGTTATCTGTAGTCTGGAAACAGAGCTTGGGCTGGTGAAAAATGGCTCAGCGCACAGAGGCGCTTGCTGCCAAGACTGATGGCTGAGTTTTGTCCCTGGGTGACAAGGTAAAAGGAGAGAACCAATTTCTGCAGCTTGTCCTCTGACCTCCACTGCCTTTTTTGGCACACGCACACGTGTTAAGTAAAGATGTAATAAGCAGAGTGAAGAATGCATGCTCGTGCTCAGGGAATAGTTCCTCTCACAGTCAGCTGGAGAGCCGGCTCACCCGTTAAGAGCACTGGCTGCTCTTCTAGAGGACCCGAGTTCAATTCCCAGCACCCACATGGTGGCTCACAATCATCTGTAACTCCAGTTCCAGAGGATCTGGCACCCTCTTCTGGCCTCCTCGGGCACCAGCCATGAACATGGTACACACACACACAGGCAAAACACGCATACACATGAAGTGATAAAATGAGAATTTTAAAAGATGGTAGTTTCCCACAGGCGTAGCTATATTCCCGTGTCCTAGGTGATCGCTGGTTCTGTCAGTTTGATGATTGGCTGGCCTTGAACTTGCTATGTTGCCAAGGCCAACCTTGAAGTCCAATCCTCCTGCCCTTACTTTCCGGAATGCTAAGACTACACGCGGTTGACACCATGAACTCTTTAGCTTCTTGTTAATGGGTGGTGACACAGTGCCTTATGGATAGATGCCCGCTAGATTTTCTCACCTATTGTGACCGCGCGCACGTTCTGTTTAAACACCCGTGTTCGGTTCTTGCGGTACTGAACTTGCACTGCTGCGTCTCCAGAGTCATCCTCTCACGGCAACGGTCACATGAGGACACCTGCATTATTTCTTTCTGAATTGAGGAACTTGGTTCTTCCTCTGCTCAGGAAGGGCAAGGGGGCTGGAAAAGTTTTTGTGACCAAAACAGCCCGGGGTCCCACTTACTTGGACATGCAAGAAAGGGGGGACTCAGGCAGAAGTAAAGTACTTGCTGAAAGCACGAAGACCACAGTTGGACCCTGAGCACCCATGTAGAAAGCCAGTCGTGGTGGTGTGGACGTGTACCTCTAACTCCGGAGCTGGAGAGGTGGAGATCTCGGAGTCGCAGGCCAGCAAGTCCCGCGGAATGGCTGAGTCCAGGTCCCAGGGAGAGACGGCGTCTCAAAACACAAGGTGGACGGCTGGCAAGATATCTCAGTGTGTAAAGGTGACTTCTGCCAAGCTTGATGACGTGAATGCACTTTCTGGAACACACGGGGTAAAAGGAGAGCATCAGGAAATTTAGGCCAGCCCAGATTCCATGAGACTTTAAAGACTCCATGGTGTTTAAAAAGTAGAACACAAAACCTGAATTCTAACAGTGCCACCTTGTGGCCAGGCGTGTGAACTGCACCTTAACAGTTGGCGAGGCCGGCCACGTCATCTCCGGTTTGCCTGTTTCCGAAGACGCCCCCTCCCCCAGTTGGAACCACACAACCTCTTCATATTGCCCCTTTCCCTCAGCCACAGGCTTTACGCCAGGCGCGGTGGTACAGGCCTGTAATCCCAGCTGTTCTACAGGCCGAAGGGCGAAGACAGCAAGTTCAAAGCTACAGGCTGACACTCTGTAAACACTCAACACAGAGCAAAGAGGGTTGGGGAATCTAGCCATCTGGCCTGATGCAGAGTACCTCCATCGTTCTAGAAAGTTCTCTTGGGAAGCATCGGTCTAGATCCTACACTTGATATTTTTAAAAAAATTTAAAATTCGTTTTATGTGAATAGGTGTCTGGCTTGTTCACATGCTGTGTAACCCACGTGTGACTGGTGTCTGTCAAGGCCAGAACAGTGCTGAAGATCCCCTGGGGCTGGAGTTTACAGTTCTGAGCCCAGCACGTGGGTGCTGGAAACTGCACCCAGGGTCTTCCGGAAGAGCAGGCATTGCTCTTTACACGGAACCCCTCTGTCTCAGTCCTCAGGAAAGAGGGCTGGTGGGATGGTTCAGCCCTTGCTGAAAAGCTTGGTGACCTGAGCTTCACCCTCAGAGCCAACATAAACTTGGAGCGAACTGAGGTCACAAAGTTGTCCTCTGACCTTCACGTGTACCCTGGCACCTGTACCCCACTCCCCAACACCACACACACACACACACACACACACACACACGAAATAAAAAAAATACCTCTGGGTTCCGTCCTCAGAACTGCAATCATAAAAGAGCCAAATCTAAGCCAAAAGCAAACCCAAGAAACTCCCTGGTGTTCTGCCCCATCTGTAGGATCTCTTCCTGTCTCTGAGTCGATCTCAGGGTCTGCTGGGTCATATAAGTGTTTTACACAAGCTGCCTGTCCCTACTGTCTTTCTCCAGGAGCCTGACTCACAGCGGACCTAATTCTGTACCCCTTGTCTCCCCCCAACCTGGATTTAGAGGGTTGGTAAATGGTCAGAGAACCAGCTGTGGGGAGAGCTAGGGGCTAGAAGGGCCACGAGGGGGCGGCAGAGACTCTACAGATCCACCGGGAGATGGTAGTAAGGGCCTTGGGCCTCTTTCAAGGAGGTCACTACATAAAGATCTAAAAAATAAAATACTGGTAGCTGGAGAAGGTACCAGACGCTCACATGGTGCACAGATCATGCAGGCAAGACACCCACACTATAAAATATTTCTTTAATTTTGTTTTAAATTATTTTATTTCCAAGGCAGGGTCTTAACTATGTAACCACAGCCGTCCCAGAACTATTTAGACCAACCAGGCTGGCCTCAAACTCACAAGAGATCCGCTGGCTTCTGCCTCTTGAGTGCTGGGATTAAAGGTGTATGCCACAGTGGCAGACGATTTTTGTTTGTAAAGTAAAATATTATAAAGTAGAAATCAAGATACAGGTAGCTGGGCCTGCGGGTAGTCTCAGCACTCTGGAGGCTGAGGCAGGAGAATAGAGAATTGTGGATCGACCTGGGCTGCATAGGGGATCCTGTACAGCACCCCAAGAAAAGGTGGTCTGGAGATTTCGTTTGGTTGCTTAGCAGACACAATGCCGTGGGTTGGATCTCCCCAGCATAGGAGGGCTGAGGTAAAACCCGACCCTCAAAATCCAGCTGCTACCTTAAAGGGAGCAAGAGGTGGTTTATTCTGAGCCAAATAAGAGGGGCAAGGCACGGGTCTGGAGTTCAGCTTGCCTGGAAGAGCTGGGTGGATACAGTGGAACCCTCACACCCAGGAGGTAGAAGTGGAAGAATCCCAAATTCAAGCTCACATTCTTTGGAAGGAGCTGTAGGACAGGGCTAGACTCTGAGAGAACCATCGTCAAAACAAACAGAAACACCAAACCAAAATACATTGCTTGGATTCTAAGTAGTTCTCAACCTTCCTGATGCTGCGACCCTTTAACACAGCTCCTCATGTTGTGGTGACCCCCAGCCGTAAAATTATTTTCGTTGCTACTTCATAACTGTAATTTTGTTACTGTTATGAATTGTAATGTAGATATCTGGCATGCAGATGGTCTTAGGTGAAAGGTTCTTTTGACCCCCAAAGGGGTGGTGACCCACAGGTTGAGAACCACTGGTTAGAAGGACACATTCCACCCTGGAAGCAGTTACAGGAAGTGAAGTGTTGGGGGCTGTCATTTGGGCAGATTACAGGGAAGCACAAGAGCCTAGCTCTGAGATGCCTTCTGTAGATGTAGCTTTCTCTGCAGCTGGTAGATGCTAATGATATGCCCATAGTACATTCTAGAAGGTTTAGGCCAGACATGGTGGTCCCCTATGAAATCCTTTCCCTCTGGAGGCAGAGACAGGACAATCTCTTCCAGTCAGGGGAGAGTCCCAGGTCAGCTTGGAAAGTTGAGACAAAACCAGCAGGAACTCGAACACGCAAGCACAAGCCTTTCCCCAGATGGCTGTATTTTGTTTTGTTTTGAGGCTGGGCAGGAGCGCCTTTAATCCCAGCACTAGAGAGGCAGAGGCAGGAGGATCTCTGTGAGTCTGAGGACAGCCTGGTCTACAGAGCAAAGCCAGCTTCAGGACGGCCAAGACTGTCACACAGGGAACCTCTCAGAAAAGAAAACAAAAAACTGGGCATAGCTGTGAGCCTGTAACCCCAGTACCGGGAGACAGGAGCAGGCAAAGTCAGGCCAAACAGCTTAGCCAAAAGGGTGGGTTCAGTGAGCAATTCTGTCTCAAGGCAGTAAGTTTGAGAACAAAAGAGAAAAACACCAACAACCTGGTCTGGCCCCCACGCACACACACAAATGCATACATATACATACAAAAATAACTTTATATACAGGACGTAGATCTGTGTGAGTTCCAGGCCATCCAAGCTACATAGCAAGACCCTATCTCTTAAATAAATAAATAATAAACCAGGAGGGTCTCAGATAGACCAGGCTGGTCTTGCTCTGCCTCTACCTCCCAAGTGCTAGGAACAAAGGCAGGTACCACCACGTTTTGCTTGTTATTTGTTTCATCTCTCTACATAGCCCTGGCTGTCCTGGAACTCACTCCGTACACCAGGTTGGCCTTGAACTCACAGAGATCCGCCTGCCTCTGCCTCCTGAGTGCTGGGATTAAAGGTGTGTCCCCACACCTGGCTTGTTTACGGGTTCTGGTCTGGAAAGGAACTGACCTTGAGTTTTCGGAGATCCACCTGCCTCAGTCTTCCGGGTTCCGGGATCAAAGGCATGCGCCACGCCCAGCTTAAAGTAATTTTGTTTTTAAGTTTTAAAACTTTCCAGGCACAACTGTATAGTGGCACACGCCTTTAATCGTAGACCTCCAGAAGGCAGAGGCTCTCTGAGTTCCAGGCCAGCCAGGGCTACATGATTAAAGAAGTTAAAAGCCAGTTAGATTTTGTTTCAAAACAAAACAAAATACAGCCGTTGGGGGAAAGGCTTGCGCTTGCGTGTTCGAGTTCCTGCTGGTTTTGTCTCAACTTTCCAAGCTGACCTGGGACTCTTCCCTGGCTGGAAGAGATTGTCCTGTCTCTGCCTCCAGAGGGAAAGGATTTCATAGGGGACCACCATGTCTGGCCTAAACCTTCTAGAATGTACTATGGGCATATCATTAGCATCTACCAGCTGCAGAGAAAGCAGCTGTAGAAATGGCTGCTCAAATTCAGGTCCTCTTACCCTTGAATAACCTCCTCAGACCTCAGTCCTTGTCTTTAAAGAAAAACAGGTTTCCTGCGTTTATTTAAACACCTGGCAGGGTGTAGAGGCTTCTGCATCTCTTTCTTGAGAGCACTTCCCTCCGGCAGAGTGGAGGGCCAAAGAGAGCCAGAGCCTATCTACCTACGGTTCACAGCTACTTAAGGAGGCTGGGCAGGCGGGAGATGGACATGTCTCGGAAGGGCTGTCACACCATCTGGTGCTCTGTCCCCAACCCCGTCTTCATTTCTCTGACCTGGCTGACATTCTGCAGACACTGGCTTGGCCGGGTTCTAAGAGGATTGGGCTGGGTGATGAGTTAGGCTAGGTCAAGGTCAAGGAAATGTGCTGCTACCTGGCCATCCATCCAGAGTCTAAAGAGGAAGAAGGGGGAGCCAGGCATCAGAATGGCTCAGTGAAGCCAGGTGTGGGGCCGTGTACCTGTAATCCCAGCATGGCAGAGGCTGAGGCAGGAGGATGGCTTTGAATTTGAACTCCTTAGCAACCCACACACGCCCCTCCCCCACACTAATGAAACTTTTTAATTGTCATTTTACTGTTCTCTACAGCCCCCCGCCCCCCCTTTTTGGTGAGCATTTTTGCAAGCTACAGGGTACTTAGAACCAAACAGCTCCCAGGTGGTGGTGGTGGTGAAGCAGGTGAGCCAGAAGGTTGGAGAACAAGATACAGTTTATCACAATTAGCTCTTGAAGCCCGGGGGAGCTGCAGCTGCAGAGCCCGGAGATCAGCTCCTCTCTCGGAAGGCCTTGCTCTGTATCGGATACTCCGGCCTGAGCCAGTGATGCTGATGTCATCAGGGTTCGTAGTCTCCCACGCTCACCCCAGCTCGTCATTGCACAGTTGAGAGCAGGGATTCCCGGCTGAGGATGTACACCCGACCTTTGAAGACAGACAGACTCCTGCGCCTTGCCTCCCACCTGCTCCTGGGACTCGGCAATGCACAGGAACCTGTGCGCACTGGGAATTTGAGGTCCAGGCCTTGCTTGTATTTTTCCACACTTTCCCGATCCGTGGTGAAGGCTTCCGTGTCTAAAGCAGCACCGGCGAAGGATGGTCCCTGCTGGGGTCTCATAGATACCCTGGGACCTCATTCTGATAAAGTGGTTCTCCGCGAACCCACTTTGTGCTCGCCTGCAATTGGGTTCAGGTAGACAAGAGCTCCAAGGAGATGTGGTGGGTGATGTAATCTTTGATGATATAACCTTCACAGGGGCCCTTCCTCCTCTTCTGAATTCTATTTCAAGGTCAAGGAGGCTGTTGGGTGCTTTGGCAAGGTCCTGGGTCTTTGTGTAGAGACCTGGAGGTGTTTTGTTCTTGGGGTCTTCTCCTCCAAAGTCCAGGGGCTCTTGGGTGTGACGAGAGCGGGGATGGGGGAACGGGACGGGGGAGGGGCAGGGAGAAACATGTCCATGTTACTTTGGATATTCCCATCTTCGGAGCCCTGGAACAGCGTTGAAAACCCAGAGGGCATTGAGTGAGCTCAAAGCAGACGCACTCTGGACCCCTACAAGCTAGGCAATTCCCACCTGTTCCTGGGCTCTGCAGGGCATGGTGAGAGAGGAAGGAAGGACCCTCTCAGGCACCGTGGTGCGTGCCTGTGATCTCAGCACTGGGTAAGTGGAGGCAGGAGGGTCAGGAATTCAAGATGGTCTGGCTGTATGAGAACCCTTCTCAAAAAAAATAAATAAAAAATTGAGTGCGTACTACCCTTGCAGAGGACTCAGGTTGGGTTCCCAGAGTTCCCAGAACCTTTATCAGGCAGCTCACGACAGCAGGTAACCTTCTTTCGAAAGTACCTGCACACAGACACACTAAGTAAATAAATCCTTGAAGCCTCCCCAAGCTGGCTATAACACATGTCTTTAATACCAGCACTCAGAAAAGGGAGAATCTGAGTTTCCAGGCCAACCTGGTGTCCACAGAGACCCTGTCTCAAAAACAAACAACAAACGACCCCCCCCCCCCCAGCCCAAAGCAAAACTCCCTGCGCCTCAGGTGTTTTTCCTCAGACTTGCCCTCTAAATCTCCTTGAAATAGGTTTTCCTGTATTGTCTCTACCAGGGGCTCCTTAATAAGCAGCCTTGTCACATTGCGTTTGTACCCAACTTCCACAGCCTGTCACCCGTCCTTCCAAATCCCTGCTAATGCGCCCCGTTCCGCTGAGGCCATGTGGCTTAAGAGGATTGAGTATTTGCTAAAACAGACCAGGCTGGTCAGAGAACCAACCAGCTGTGGAGACTCTGGGGCTAGGGGAGCCCCAAGGGGTAGCCGAGGACAGGAGATAGAGAGGGACCCAGGGCCCCCCGACGGTGGCGCAGAGAAACCGGGAACTCAGAATAGACCAGAGGCCGAGCCAGATGGCGAAAAGAGAAAACCCTAAGTTATTCTCTGACCTCCACAAAAGTACTGTGGCATGTGCTCCCCACAGATAAATTATAGAACTACTACGGGACCCAGATTATCGCTTCGGGGCATCTACCCAGAAGACTTCATTTCCTTTGAGCATCATGCTTTTGTGTGTATGTGCGGCCGGTGAAGGCAGGAGCTCCGTTGAGGGTGGTTGGGAGCCACCCCGTGGGTGCGGGGAAGGGAAGCAGGGTTCTCAGCCATCTGCTGAGCAATCTCTTGAGCCCACTCCACTCTACATCTTACGACAGAGATACTGACCCAGGAAATAGAAACAGCCGTACAGGGATAAGGAAAATGTAGCGGGTATACACAGTGGAATCTTACTAAGCTGTAAAGAAAAAAATCTGCAGGAGACCGGAGATTGGAAAATATATTCAAGGAGGTAACCGGGATTCAGAAAGATAAGTGGACTCAGGTTTCTGGTTTCTCTGGGTGTACATGTGTGGGTGGGGACTAGGGAATGAGAGGGACTCAAATGCTGGAGATGCTCAATGGTTAAAAGCATTGGCTACCCTACCCTTGCAGAGGACCTAGGTTCGAAACCTAGTACCCACATGGCAGCTCACAACTGTCTTTACCTCGTACCATGCATACATGCAGGCAACATGTCGGAGAAATGCATGTGGAAATGAGAAATGCCATAGGAAAACTTACTCTCGGTTTGAGACAGGGTCGCATTGTTTAGCTCAGGCTGGCCTTGAACTCCGCTGACTGCCTCCTGGGATTAGAGGCCACCATAGCTGCCACCATGCTACTTGTGTAAACTTGAGGGGTGTTGGTGCATTTCTTTAATCCAACCCCCACCCGCACAGCTTAGACCGGAGACTTCAAGGCCACCCAGGGTAACAAACCCAAAAGAGTTTCTGAACACAGAAACCAAAACTCTGACCTTCAACATACCCACCCTCAATCTCCAATCCCTTCCAGGGTATTAAAACCCTGTTTTGTTTTTTTTTTAAAGCCATTTGTTGTTATGAATAGCTTTATTATCAATCTACCATTAATAGACATAAAAACCCAATAGCCCCCCAAATCAAGTTGAAAACAGACAACACGAGGGGAGAAAAGTGGGGTAAAACCAACCAAAGAAATGTCCCATAGGAAGAAAAAAAAAAAAAAAAAACCCAACAACCAAATCTCAAAGATTGGGCAGCCTTAGCACCCGGAAGGTAATAGCTGCAAGTTCCTGGCCGGCAGCAAAAACAAAGCCTGAGACACAGAAAAGCTCCGAAAAGTGAAAGCTGACTAAGCACAACAGATTAGGGGGTCCGATGTAGACAGGAGGGACTCTCTATAGAGTTAGGAATCTTTTGACATGTCCTCTCTGCTTTGGTACCCAGTAGAGAGTTTGAGCCCCTTCAAGGTCTCCAAAGCTTCGGAGAGCTCAGGGTTTTCGGTGTTCTGGGAGGTCTCTTCAGGGTTCTTCCTTGGGCAGAGGTCGGGGGAGCCGTCACCAGCATCCGAAAGACAAGAAAAAATATAAGAAAGAAGGCTGAGTCGGGTGGGTCTGTGGTGGCTGGCTCTTGGGCAGTAGATGTATTGGCAGTGGTCGGCCTTTTTCCGGTGAGAAGTCTTGGCCTTCAGGCGGAAAACGCTGCCAGTGGGACTGGGCTGGAGACAAAAAGAAGGAAATAGGTCACCAAGTAGTCTCTTGGTGTCATTTGGGCTGCTAGAAGTGGGGGCAGGCCTCTTTTCATCCTACCCTTACCCTACAGCTTCAGGGAGACCCTAAAGAGTGGGAGGGCCATTAAGGGCAGGGCCATTTGCCTGGGGAATCATTTTTAAATTATTAAGGGCAGAGGTTGGAGGACCCAGGCAGTCAGGTCTGGAACCCCTCAAGGTTATACAGTCAGGGCTGATTGTTTGAGACAGGGTCTCTGTAGTTCAGGCTGACCTCCACCAGCTGTGTACCCCAAGATAAACTGAACTTCAGAGTCGATCCACACCCAAGCTTCTGTTTTTTCTTTTTCCTTTCTTCCTTTCTTTCTAGAAAGGGCAGCTGAGGCTGACTTCTAACTATATATTATATATGACTATATTACGAATGACTTTGAACTTCTGGTATACCAGCTTTCACCTCTAGTGCTGAGGTGGACTTGTGGTCACCAAGAGAGGGCAATAATATCTTTTCTGTGGGGGAGAATGGGTCTTACTCTCTAAGCCTTGGCTAACCAGAGCAGGCTGGTCTTGAACTCACAGAGAGCTGTCTGCCTAAGCGTGGGCAACCACACGTAGTTTAAGGCCTATCTTGATGTCCCACAGGGATGGAGGTCACCCAGGAAACCCTCTACCCTCCTGGGCTTCTGGGAATCTGGGCTGTCCTTCAAGTTGGAGGGGAATCTGACCTGAATAGTCACTTCTGTGAGGTTGAGTCTGTTAGCCAGGGCCTCCACAGCCTTGTAGTTTGGGTAGCGATCCTCGGAGCTTGGGTAGCGATCCTCGGAGCTTGGGTAGCGATACTCGTAGTAGCGTGGGTAGCGATCCTCGGAGCTTGGGTAGCGATCCTCGGAGCTTGGGTAGCGATCCTCGGAGCTTGGGTAGCGATCCTCGGAGCTTGGGTAGCGATCCTCGGAGCTTGGGTAGCGATCCTCGGAGCTTGGGTAGCGATACTCGTAGTAGCGTGGGTAGCGATCCTCGGAGCTTGGGTAGCGATCCTCGGAGCTTGGGTAGCGATCCTCGGAGCTTGGGTAGCGATCCTCGGAGCTTGGGTAGCGATCCTTGTAGCTTGGGTAGGGATTCTCGTAGCGTGGGTAGCGATCCTTGTAGCTTGGGTAGGGATTCTCGTAGCGTGGGTAGCGATCCTTGTAGCTTGGGTAGGGATACTCGTAGCTTGGGTAGCGATCAGTTGTGAAGAAGAATCTTTCTGCCTCTTCGAGCGTCTCACCAGTACTGGATTTATCTCCCCAAGAGGCTGAGAGGAGAGAAACCGATCAGACAAACCCTCTCTTCCCTTCCCAGGTGTTAGATGGCTTGGTCTATAAAGGAGCTTGTAGTAACACCAATAACCTAAACTCCATCCCAGGGACCTCATGGCAAGAGGGAACCAACTCATTCCTGAATACATTGAGTTTTGTTTTTTTTTTTGAAAGGCAGGGTGGCAGAGGGTTTCTGAGTCTGAGGTCAGCATTAACCCTTTCCCCCTCCAGTGCCCACCTGAGGCTCCGACATCCAGCAGAGCCCACCCATGCTGCAGAGGCCTGTGGAAGATTCCATCTGTTGCATTTTCCACCCCTAGGCACAGAGCCTATCTAGGCCTCGGTAGCCACTCTGACGTAGGCTGACCACCATCTAACACTCAGGGAGCTGAGCTTCGTATGGGTGGGGTTTGTTATCGGTCTGATGCTATTTCAAAGACTATAATTGCTGTCTGTCGGGGTGCGGTAGCCCAGACCACCGTATAGCTCCCCAAAAGCCATTTCACTCATTCCAAATTCTACAACTCAGGTCCCGTATTGGACTAGCCCAGGCCTCTCCTGAGGGCCAGACCAGATCTGCAAAGCCTGAGTCCCAGGATCGCATCCCTCCCCTCTCTCCCCTTAACACCCATTCTTCGGGCCCAGACTCACACGCCGACAATGACAACGATGAAAACGACCACGACAGAGATGCCAGGGATGCCGACGACGACGACGACATTGACGGTGACCATGACGACGGAACCGCAGCTTCCTTTTTCGGAGGGACTTCCATCTTCGCTGCAACTCACTGGAGTCCAGTTTACCAGTTCGAGCCTCCGCTCCAGGACTTCCGCTTAAATCCCCCAATTGGGCCCCGCCCATCTGCAGCGCCTCCCATTCACCCCACCCTCTGCCCGCACCCTCCACGGTCTTGGCCTTGCTGAGTTCGACGGTTCCTTATTGAACAGCTACTATTGCTACTTAATCAAAGGAATTGGGAGGTAAAACAAACAAACAAACAAAAATCCCTCAGCCTTGGCCCCGCCCCCTTAAACCTCCAGAGCCCAAAGGAAGTCCTGCTTGCTTTCACGTGCGGTCTTCACTACAGAAAATGGGCCTCCAGCCGCCTGATCTTCCAGGTGTTTTCATTCCTTCCAAGGCTAGGGTCCAACCCAGAGTTCCATGTCCCTGGCTGCTACTCTACATCCCCAGCATCTGCCCGGACCATCGGGCAGGCTTTCCTGGGTCCCCAAGTACACGGAGGCTGTTACCTCAGTCACTGGGTTCTCCCGGGTGTGTGTGTTGGGGGGGGCGTTGTGTCAGCCGATAGGCAGCTGCTGCTGTCTCCTGGTTTTGAGCAAAACCATTCCCTCTCCTTGGTCTACCTGTCTATCTGTTTATGTAGATATTATTTTTGTTTGGTTTTTGAAACTGGTTCTCACTGTGTAGCTCTGGCTGGAACTCAATACGTAGAGCAAGCTGGCCTCCAACTCTCATAAGTCTCCCTGCCCCTGTTTCCCCAGGCTTGGGAATAAAGGGGTGGGATTATTTATTTATTTTGAGACAGGGTTTCTCTGTTGTAACTCTGCCTGTCCTGGAACTCACTCTGTAGACCAGGCTGGCCTCGAACTCAGAGATCGGTCTCTGCCTCTGAGTGCTGGGATTAATGGTGTGCCCTTGTTTTTGATACCGTGTCTCTGCACAGCTGACTGTCCTGGAATTCAGTATGCAGAACTGTCCGGTGGCCTCCAGCTCCCAAAGATTTACCGGCCTCTAACTCTGGAGAGCTGGGATCTAAGTGCGTCCTAGCTTCTTGGAGCTCTGACCTTGGCTGAGGCTGACTTTGATCAGCTGACCTTCCTGACACACACACACACTCACACACACACACACCCCCCGGCCAGCCCCCAAGTGCAGGGATTATAGGCATGTTTCTTTGGAGTTTAAGATTGTTTGTGCTTCTAGAGGTGGAATGGAGGACTTTGTTTGTGCTAGGCCACACCCCCATCTATTTTCTTGAGACAGGGTCTTACCAGTAACTCTGGCAGCCCTGGAACTTGCAGTTTAGACCAGGCTGACCTTGAACCCAGATCCATCCGCCATGAGTGTTGGAATTAAAGGCCTGTACTACTACACCCAACTTTCTCTTTGAGACAAACCTTTGCCAAGCAACTAGGGTGATATTAGTGTGCAAAACTTCAGACTGGAGGAACTCCTGCCTCTCTGTGATCAAGCACAACTCACCTGTAGTTAAATAATTTACTGAAATATTGATTCATGGAATCAATCTAGGTTCCCATAAACTAAAATTCCCAGAAAAACAGCTGGGCGTGGTAGCCCACACCTTTAATCTCAGCACTTGGGAGGCGGAGGCAGAGGCAGGTGATCTGTGGGGCCAGCCGGGTCTACAGAATGAGTTCCAGGACAGCCATGGCTACAGAGAAACCTTGTCTCAAAAAAAAAAAGGAACAAAGATTCTACAAGGAGCTGGGTGTGGCAGCCTACACCTTTAATCATCCCAGCCCTGGGGGTGGGGTGGAAAGCAGGCTCTGAGTCTGCGGGCCAGCCTGGATTACATAGAGAAGTCCAGGAATTCCAGGGTGTTACATAGAGACCCAGTATAAAACAACAAAAACCCCCAAAATTTTATGTGGAAAAGCCAGATTATCTTAGGCTGTCATCAGATCACATGGTAGCCATTCATTGCTCATCCAACATCCTGTTCTAACGTAGTAACAGAACACTAGCTCCCACCAGTCCAAAAGACTATCATCTGCAGGCTGGGCGTGGTGGAATACACCTTCCTGTCCACTCATTTTTGTGAGTTCTAGGTCAGCCTGATTGTCTCTATAGCCAGGGAAGTTAAGAACGGAGAACCCTGCCCTGCAGTAACCCACTTACTTATGGTCAAACCCAGATTTGGTAAATACCTTCTAGATTCAATCTTCTACCTTGTTACTAAACAAGGTCTCAGGTTTTCCCAATCTTCATGTCACTTGGGGAAACTCAAACCTGTTTTTTTATCGCTCATATTTAGCTCAGAACCATTTTCTTGTGTATGGATGTTTTGCCCGCATGACTATCTGTGTACCACAGAAGTACAGTGCCCTTGGAAGCCAGCAAGAGATCCTCTGGAACTGTAATTTCAATTTCAAACCACCACGGTGGGTGCTGGGAATCAAACCTGGATCCTCTGGTAGAGCAGCCAGTGTCTTAACCACAGAGCCATTTCCTCCCCAACCTCCAAAGTTGAGTCTAAACTCTTAGGCTCAGGATGAGCATGGTAGCAGATACCTTTAACACCAGTCTAAGGCAAGAGATGTGGTTTAAAGCAGGGGCTGGGCGTGGTGGTGGCACTAGGGAGGCAGAGGCCAGCAGATCTGAGTTCCAGTGCAGCCTCGTATGCATTGCAAATTCCAGGCCAGCCAGAGCTATATAGAAAACCCAAGTTCCATCCTCAGGGCCAACATGGTGGAAGAATGTATTCCTACGGGATCTTCTCCACAACCAGTTGGCACAGCTCCCACACACTCGTTTTTTTAAAAACTAATTTTATTTATCAACAATTTAATTCTATGAGTCAGTCACTCCCTGATCTAAAAGCCCCAACAGGTCCCTAATGGAAGCAATGAGTTAGCACTAGTAAATATATATATATATAAAAAGTCAAATAATAAACTCATAGGCATGAAATAAAGGTCTCAAAGCTTCCAGTGTAAGCCAGTTAATCTAAGCATCAAGGAGCATGAGGCAAGGTGGACTCTCCAAGTTCCTGGCCAGCCTGGGCTACAGAGTGAGACCCTATATCAGAAAACATAAACCCAGAAAAGACTGTCGGTGGTATATAGGGGCCTGTAACCAGTCCTTGGAAGTGGGAGTCAAAAAGATCACGGTCAACCTCTGGTGCATATTGAACTAAAAGCTACCTAGCCTGGGGTACAGGCAACCTCTGGGGAATTGGAATGTCTACCTCCAGATCAGATAAGAGGCAGAAATCATGGAGCTGGCCTTTGTGGGGTGTGCAGGCCCCGCAGCAGAGTCGACAGGAAGCCCTGGCTGGAGATTTAGAAACTAAGTCTGATTTTGTCGTTTGCCATTTCAGTACAATGCCAACTGTCTTGGTACCCAGGTGTTGAAGCATCGGACCTAGAGTCTCGGGAGAGCCTCCAGGCATTTTGGTGGATTTGGTGCAGCCAGGAGGACCAGGCCACAAGGAGCAACGTTTGAGTCACAGAATCAGCAATTGTGCTCACAGCTGGTTTTGGGGATCAACTTGGACCGCCAGCTTGGTGATTGGCAGCAGTGGTCTTTGTGGGAAGGACAGGAAGAGGTGTCATCCCGGGCAGACCGCATCCGGGCAACAATTTGAGAGCGCATCTCCTGCTCCAAGGAACGCTGGATGAACCAAGTCTGCAGGGAAGAAGGGTACAAGGAAACATATAAAAGGGAGGGGCCTTTGGGATCCTTAGTCCCTGACATGAAGATGTTAGCTTCATTTGGAACCCAAAGGGAAGACCCAGCAAGGAGCCAGCCTGCTGGAGCACCTGGCGGTGGGATAAGGGACTGACCTCAACCTGATCCACTTTCAGCTTGAGTCTGGTGGCCAGGATCTTCCGATCCTTGCGGTCTGGATACGGCTCTATCTTGAAATGTTTTTCCAGCTCCCAAAGCTGCCTCCAGCTATACTTCTTGTCAACGGGGTCCAGGGTACAGGAGGCTGAGATAAAGAGGTGGGGGGGGAAGAAACAGATCAGAGAAATCCTATCACGGCGGGTGGAGAGTCATATAGCTCAGCCCTAGCTCCCACGCCATGCCAGATGACTTGAGTTTTGATCTGGAGGGACCTCGGGACCTCAAGGCTATAGGAGGTAACCAACTCAGGAAAGTTATCCTTAGAGGCTACACACACACACACACATACACACAAATAAGTGTAAAGAGAAAAGCCTTTCTCACAACCTCAAGCTTTGCTTTCCTTCTTGGGGAACCACTGCAGAGCTAAAGCAGGAAGGCGATGGGGAGTCAGCTGACCCTGTGACCCCTACCAAGTGCTGGAATTATACTCTCTAAAAACTGAAGTCTGTCTAGGTGTGGTGGGCACAAGCCTGTGATCCCAGCCCTTCTGTGGGAGAAAGGGCACGGGATTGCTGAGTCTAAGGTGGCCAGACGTGGTCGTCTTTGATCCCAGGACTCAGGAGACAGGAGCTGGAGCAGTTGAGGCCAGCCTGGTCTACAGAGCGAATTCCAGGCCAGCCAGGGCTGCGGAGAAGAACCCCTGTCTCAAAAACAAGCAAACAAACAAGAGTTCAAGATCATTTCCCATATGCCTGACTGACGGCCATGACATCGTATCTCCAAAGAACGATTAACATCCTCTCCCAGAGAAAACAATCAGCCAAACAAAAAGCCTACAAAAGAAAAAAAAAATCAAACTTAAACAAGTTGCCAGGAGGGCAGGTGATGTGTAGGGACCCCACCAGGAGCCTCCAACCGGGCTGCTGCCCACCTTGGCTCCTTCAACCTCAGAGACCCTGAGCTTTGCCGGAGCCAAAAAGCGCCATGTGCTCCGATCAGCTCCCCTGACAGCATCACACCGACCCTCAACTCCACTGCAAGGGCCTCATTTTCTACAAGGCCAGGTTTGCTCTGGGGGGGGTCCAGATGGGATCTGTAAAACCCGAGCCTCAGGGTCGTCCTCTTGCCCGACCTGCAGCATCCGAACAGGCTCTTGAGGACCCAGATTCAAGCAGGGAACGCGGAGAAGCTTCCATGTTGCCCGTAGCTCCCTTCAGGTGTTCGAAGGTATGTTCTAAGAACCTAGGTTTAAGTCCCACCTACACCCTGGGCCCACCCACTGCGCAGCCTCTACCTCTCTAAACCCATTCACCGTGCCCCGCCCCCAGGCACGCCCACCGTCGGGGGGGCGTGGCCTGGCTGGGTTCTAAATTCCTCTTTGAGAAACTGAGACTCCAGCCTCCAGCCCAGAGGAAGCGCGTGCTCCTCGCAGGAACTCTTTGGCAGGAAATGGCCTCCAGCCAGCTCCAGATGCCCAGGTGTTTATCTTCACTCCTTCAGGAGTTGGATGTCCCTCCTCCATGGTGCCTAGTGTCTCAGGCTGCCACCCTTCCAAATGCCCGGATTATCGAGTAACCCCTAGGGTTACCCCTGGACTGGGAGGGCTCCGGTGTCCCGGCCTGGGTGGCTTGGTTTCTGTTAGGGTTGTTCCAAGACTGAGGGCTAATGGGAGTTCAAGGGACAGCGCTGATGAGTCCTCGCGTGGGTGAAACAGCTTTTTCATTTTTGTTATTTTGTTTGAGATGATCTCATTGGCCAGAGTAGCTTGGAACTTTCCAAGTGCTGGGACTATAGGCTTGTGACACCTTTGGAGTTTTAATATATACATAAATTAATATATATTATGTATTATTACATAATTAATAATTAATATATTATATATAATATATAATAATTATATATAATCGATATATATGTACTAGGGGAAATATATATAATATATTCCCCTAATAAGCTTTGAACCCAGGGGCCTGCACATGCTAGGTGCTTTATCACAGAGCCACTCTCAGACCCTCCCCCTCCTCCCTTATTTTTTGAGACATAGCCCTGGCTATCTTGGAACTCACTATTTAAGACGGGCCAGTGTTAAAAGTCCAGTTCTTGTGTAAAAGATGTTCCTTCCTGTGAAGTAGCACAGAAATATGTGAACATTTAACACAGCAATTACGAACTAACATAATTCATATGCTAGGCAAGAGCTCTCCTGTTGAGCTGCTGGACAGTACCTAGAGAGCTCATTTAAAAAACGAATCTTCCCAGCATGCACTCCTGTGCTCCCTGCGCCTCTGGGGCAGAGGCAGGAAGGTGGTTGCAATTCATCCGAGGCCAGTGTAGTCTACTTAGAGAGTACCAGGCTTTCAAAACAAGGCTACAGAGTGAGACTCTCACAAAAATTGTGAGCCTAGCCAAGCCACGCAGTGGCCCACGCCTCTAATGCCAACATTTGGGAGGCAGAGGCAGGTGGATCTCTGTGAGTTTGAGGCCAGCCTGGTCTAGTGAATTCCAGGACAGGACTACATTGTAAGACCGTCTCAAAAAACCAAAACAAAACAACAAACCCCTAAATTACTGTTTTTTCTTTTTGCAATTATAATGACATTTATTCTTAGCTGACATCAATGAAGTCTCTGTACTTATTAAACAACAATGTCAGCTTCCCTCCTCGAGTCTAGTTAATAATTTCTTGAAATTAAAAAAAAAAATTAGCCAGGTGGTGGTGTTGCATACAGTTTAGTCCCAGCATTTGGGAGGCAGAGGCAGGTGGATCTCTGTGAATTTGGGGCTAGCCTGTCCTGAGTTCCAGGACACCCAAGGCTACACAGAGAAACCCTGTCTCAAAAAAAACAAAACAAAAAGCAAAATAACAAACAAAAAAAAAAATAAAAGGAAAGAACAAAAAAGAAATTAAAGAAAAATAATGTTTATGAGTGTTTTGTCTGAACGTACGTAGGGGTACCACCACGCAGGTACCTGGTGGCTGAGGAGGTCAAGAAGGGAACTGAATCCTTTATAATTGGGGTCATGGATGGTTGTGAGTCACCATGTAGATGCTGTAAGTGCTCTTAACTACTGAACCATAACCAGAATGAGGCAGGCAATCCAACGATAGTATAGATAGTATAGATAGATTATAGCATAGATGTAGTATAGTATACACAGTATAGTATATATTTCTCTGCCCACAGCAACAAACAAATTTAGATAATGTCTAGTTAAGTGTATTCCTAGTGTATAGGGTAGAAAGAAGAGCTGATCCAGTTGGAACTGGTTTGGGAGCATGCACAGTGAGATGGAACTCTCTCTGGAATGGACTTTTAGCGAGAGTCTCTCACCGTATTACGCATGCGCAGCTGGGCATGCCTATGGTTAAATCAGACCGCGCTAAGAAGGAACATTTGGAGCAGCTATATGACGTCATCTGTCAATCAGAATAGAGAACCCGAGGCTGAATGAAGAGATGGCTCCCGGGGTTATGAGCGCTGGCTGTTCTTCCAGAAGACTCAATTTACGTTCCCAGCGCCCACATGGCAGCTCACAAGCATCTGTAACTCCAGTGCCAGAAGATTCAATGCACAGGGTGCACAGACATAAGCTCGGGTAAAACACCCATACACATAAAATAGAACCAGGAGGGCCACCCAAACTACACCCTTTAGTAACCAGCTTCTCTTTTTCTCTCTGGGGTTCTGTGTATGAATATGAGCGATGTACTCCCTGATAAGCAGGCAGATAGGGAGAAGGGCCATGACTAGGTAATAAAAGGTGAACTTAACAACATGGCTGGCTTCTTTCTCTTCCTCCTGACGAGAGACAAAAACCTGGTAGCTTCAAATCAAAACTGTGTGGGCCTTTTCTCCAGCCAGTAGGGCTCCCGTTGATGGACTGGCTCAACAAGTTTAAGGCCAGATCAGGACTTGTTTAAGCAACAGTTGCAGGTCAGTCAGCCATTCTGTCTATCTTCAAACTGATGAATCCTAAATTAGAGAAGGAAAGCCTTCAATGACTTAAAAACAGAACACAAAACAGACTCGGAGGAGAAGCTGGGCTTCTGCTTTGAGTCTGTCCATCATGTTCCCCCCACCTTCATGGACTCTGGTCCCGTGCAGAGGGTCTTTCCTCTGCATGGTTGTTGCCCATGCTTCCTCACCCCTGATAAAGGCCTTTTTGACTGACTGAGTCTGTCTGTTCCTGCTTGCTGCATCTGAGAAGTTTCCTTGCTGCTGTCTGCCTTTTCTTTAACTTGCAGAGAAAAATGAACCTAATTAAGACCCCTAGATGGTAACAAATATTTTGCCTGCGTGCATTACTGTGCCTCACAGATGTACCAGAAGAGGGTATCAGACAGATCCTCTGGAACTGGAGGTAGACCGGTGGTTGTGGGCAGCTGTGTGGGTGCCGGGAATCAAATCGGATCCTTTGTAAGATCGGTCAATGCTGTTAACTGCAAAGACACCTCTATATCTCCAGCCCTTCATCTTAAGTCCCATTAAAGGCAGCTCCAAAGAACCCGGATGGCTGGGTACCCTCACACATATGGTCTACTATCAATCTTGACAGGGGGGGTCTCTCTTAATCCGTACTACTGTTTAGCTCCAAGTAAAGTTACCTGGTAACTTTTTCCTACATCTGTGAGCCCTTATTTTCTTTAAGAATTTTTTTTAAATTATAATTTATTTTCTTCTGAAGCCCATTCTCTCCTCCCTCCACCCCTCCCAGCTCTCCCTTTCTCCCCTCTTCTTCAGATCCAAGTCCCCTTCCCCTCAGAAAAGAGCTGCCCTCCCAGGGTTAGCACTCCAACAGGAGCTCTTAATTTCGGTTCTTTACACAAGAAGCCAAGCACCTAGACACACCCAACCCAGAACATTAATATCAAGGATGAATAACGAATTTGCTTAGCGTTCACTACATGCAAAGTCTCTCAGGACACTGAACTGCCAGGGTTTCTGTTTCTCAGTGCTTTGCACACACCTATAATCCCCAAATCTGGAATTCAAGGTCAGCCTAGGCTACGTAAAGAGATCTTGTCTCAACAAAACAACCCCCCCCCCACCCTTGGGAGCCCCCTCAGGGCAAGGCTGTGCAAAGGTTTATCGGATCGGTGTTCTTATTTGGATAGGAGAGTCTGGAAATTCCTTACAAAACACTGGGGTCTGATAAGAATCCAGCAGGTTGCTAGGCATGGTGGTTTATGCCTGTAATCCCAGGGCTTCAGAAGCAAAGGCTAGAGATAACCTCAAACTAGAGATAGCCTGGACTACAGAGTGAGATAGATCTGTAGAAAGAAAGAGAAAAAAAGAAAGACTCATCAGTTTGCCTGTCCTCTGTCTGAACATTTTGTCTCCTCTGCAAGTTTGTCTGGACATCTCTTTTTCTCTCCTTATCAGAAGATCCTGGAAGGAATGAGGTTCTGGGAGCCAGGCGTGGTGGCATAGGTTCCTAGCCCCAACATTCAAGACTGAGGCTGGAGGATTCTGAGTTTGAAGCCAGCCTGGGGTACAGAGTGAGACTGTGCTTCAACACAAACAGCAACATCAACGATAAACAAGCAAGCCATCATACAAACAACCTCAAACTGAAACAAACGGTCTAAGAGTTACGAGTAATTCCGACTCCAGCCAGGGACGTTGATAGGCTACCTTGCAGACCTTCACCCCTCGGCTCCTCCAGATCCAGTCCCACAGTCTTATCCCGAGCTCTGCAGCAGACCACCAGCTGCAGCCCCCCCCTTGCTCTCCAGTAGATAACACAGATCTTCCATTCCAAACTGCACACCCCCATTGTCTTATTCCAGACCCCAACTCCAGCGGACATTCCCTGGGAACCCACAAGCCACTTTGACCAGGAAAACAGGAAGGCTAACTGCAGATCTTCATCTCTCCCTCTGCTCCACCGAGTCTACCCCCCTGTTATGGGGCATTCACCAAAGAAGACTGCATGGACGTGGGTTTAAGTTGACTGAAAGTCTTTATTAGCCAGTTGGTGACTACACTGGGTGTTTGGGATCCAGTGTAGCCCCAAGCCTTTCTCAAGATGAACTTTTTGGCACACAAACCATGTTTTGGGTTGACATACTAACGGTTAACAAGAACCATTAGCCAGAAGCAGAACTACAGAAGCTAAAAAGCAAGGTCAGTACATTCTGAGACTTTCCCAGAGCTATATGGAGTTTGGTGAATTCAACTTTTGTTTTAGTTTTGGCAGGCGGTGCTGCCTGAATGGCACTTCCAATATGGAGTCAGCTGTGCTAAAGTCTCAGGGCCTACTAAGGTCTGGGGCCCTATTACACAGCCATTCTCATTCCTGGCTCTGTAGCAGACTTCCTGCCGTGGCCTCTCCTTACTCTCTTCAAATCTCAGAGAACTAAGAAGATCGTGGTGGAACACCCCTCTTTCCTCCCTCCTGTGGACTCCCCCAGCCCATTCTCTTAGCCCATTCCCATTTCTAAATGTCAGCTCCATGAAACACAGTCTACCTGGAACCCTCAGTGGCCACAACTATCAGGATCTCAGAAGAGTTTCCTACCAGGCAACACACAACCACCACATTCTCCTGAGAACCAGAGAGGAAACAGAAACCAAGGAGGAAGACATCCACCCAACAGAGATAAGACCAGATATCAGCACCTAGAATGACCATCTTTCCAAACTCAGATGCCTAGACATTATCATAAAAACACAACCAATAATAATATCCAGGACAATATGGCTCCACGGATACCAGCAACAGCAGTTCCTGAGTATGGCAACACAGCTGAAGCACAAGAAGAAGACCTTAAAGTAGCCTTTATGAACATGACAGAGTTCCTTAATTAAATTAATTAGATAAATCCATTGGGGGGCTGGAGGGATGGCTCGGCGGTTAAGAGCACTAACTATTCTACTAGAGACCCTGGTTCAATTCCCAGCACCCGAATGACAGCTCACAACTGCCTATAACTCCAGTTCCAGGGAATTCGACACCCTCAGACATGCAGGTGAAACACCGGCGCACATAAAATAAAAATAAATATAAGTTAAAAAAGAAATCTATGAAAACATGAAAAGTAGAAGGAAATGAACGTCCTTCACCCAAGAAACACACCTTAACGTCCAAGAAAAACACCGCCTCAGGGTGAAAGAGAGATAGTGCAAGCAAATGAACCTAAAAAAGCAAGCTGGCGCAGGCATTTTAGTATCTAACAAAATAGACTTCAAGCAAAAAGGAATCAGAAGAACAGGGAAGGACACTACATACTCATGAGACAAATAATCCGTCAAGAGGACGTTGCAATTCTTAACATCTGTGGCCCAAACACAAGGACACCAAAGCTTGTAAAAAAAAAAAAAAAAAGATATACCACTACAGCTTAAATTACATTTGGCCTTCGCACATGGATAGTGGGAGACTTCAATATCCTATTCTCACCAAAAGATGTGTCATCTAGACCAAAACTAAACAGAGAACTACTGGAGCTAAGTGACATTATAACAGACCTAATAGATATTTACAGAACGGTTAACCCAAACACAAAAGAATATATCTCCTTCTCAGCACCTCGTGGAACTTCCTCCAAAATTGACCCCTTACTCAGACACAAAGCGAGTCTCGACAGATACAAGAAAATTGAAATAACACCCTGCATCCTATCAGACAACCTCAGGTGAAAGCTGAACATCAACAGCAACAGAAACAACAGAAAGCTCATAAACCCTTAGAAACTGAACAACTCTATCCTGAATGAAAAATGGGACAAGGTAGAAATTAAGGAAGAAATGAAAGGCTTTCTAGAGTTGGCAAAATTAACTCAGAAAAACCAGTAGCCCTTCTGTATACAGAGGACAGACTGAGAAAGAAGGTAACACGGGAACAGGACCTTTCACAATTGCATCAGTAATACAGGATATCTCAGGGTCACTGTAGCAAAGCAAGTGAAAGACCTGTATGATCAAAACTTAAGGACATTAAAACAGAAAATGAAGAAGATGGAAAGTTCTCCCATCGTCATGGATCAGTAGTGAACAATGGCCATCTTACCAAAAGCCATCTATGGATTCAATGCAATCCCCATCAAAATCCCAACACAATTCTTCACAGATTTTGAAAGCACAGTTCTCAACTTCGTATGGAAACACAAGAAAATCCGTGACAGCGAAAACAATCCTGGATAGTCAAAGAACTGCTGGAGGTCTCACCATTCCCAATTTCAAGTCGGACTACAGAGCTATAGTAATAAAGACTGTATGGTATTGCATCAGAGCAGACACTTTGTTGAATAAGATCAAAATGAAGACCCAGACATAAATCCACGCACTTCTAGACACCTGATTTTTTGATTAAAAAAAAATCCAGAAATAGTCACTGGAGAAAAGAAAGCGTCTTCAACAAATGGTACTGATCAAACTGGATGTCCGCATGTAGAAGAACGCAAATAGACCCAAACCTATCACCCTGGACAAAATTAAACTCAAAATGGATCGAAGACCTCAACAGAAAACCAGATACCCCAAGCCTGATAGGAGAGAAAGCAAGGAATAGCCTTGGACTCATTGGCACAGAGGACTTTCTGAACAGAACTCCAATAGCACAGGCACTAAGGCCAACAATTAATAGATGCGCTCTCATGAAACTAAAACGCTTCTGTAAGGCAGAGGACACATCGCTGGGACAACGTGGCCGTCCACAGAATGGGAAAAGTTGTTTTTTTTTTTTACCAACTCCACATCTGATAGAGGACTAATATCCAAAAATACGAAGAACTCAAAAAACTAGATATCAAGAAAACAAATAACCCAATCAAAAAAACGGAGCACAGAATCTAAACAGAATTCTCCAAAGAGGAATCTCAAATGGCCCAGGAACAGTTAAAGAGATGTTCAACACCCTTAACCATCAGAAAAATGCAAATGAAATGAAAACCACTTTGAGCTGTCATCCTACCCATCAGAATGGCTAACAAGCAATAAAACAAATTGCAGCTCAGCCTGGCGAGGATGTAGAGTTAAGGAAACACTCATCTTTTGCTGGTAGGAGTGCAAACTTGTACGGCCGCAGTGGAAATCAGTGTGGTGTGGTTCCGCGGGAAGACGAGAAGATCCGGTTCTACCACTTTTAGGCATATACCCAAAGGATGCTTCATCCCACCACAGAGATACTTACAAACTCGTGTTCATCGCTGCTCTGGTTATAATAGCCAGAGATTTGAAACAACCTAGATGTCGCTCAACAGAAGAACAGATAATAAAAATGTAGTACACTTGCACATTGGAGGGTTAGCCATTAAAAAAATAAAATGTGCCTGTGGTAGATCGGAGCCCTGTAGATTCTGCTCACACCAAACGGAAAGGTAAAGACCTAAGATGGTGCCATAATAATACCATCACCATCCCAAGTAATGTGTCTGAGGGGCTAGCATAGGCCGGATGTCCCTCCCTCTCCTCACACGGAAGGAGGGGCTACTCAA
Organism: Cricetomys ansorgei; assembly: GCA_026225945.1. Taxonomy (NCBI): domain Eukaryota; kingdom Metazoa; phylum Chordata; class Mammalia; order Rodentia; family Nesomyidae; genus Cricetomys; species Cricetomys ansorgei. The sequence goes on from JAMJFZ010002944.1 coordinate 973,064, forward strand.
GAACAACTTTAGGAACGAGTACCAACACTGGGTAACATTTGGGTCCAGAAACGGGATAATGTGTGAAGAACTACTTCCACAATGGGGCTGTGTCCTCGTTCTTCACAGCAATGTATCTCATAATACCATGGCATTCGTTCATCATTGTTTACAGTTGGAAAAATTAATTGGAATCGACCCGAAGGAGGTATGTCTCGTTCCACCTGTTCTTTATATATATATGCTTATATATAGTACTCCTGTTAATTTGAACTCCCAGAGCACTTATGCACTTGGAGCCCGGATTGTTGTTTGGATGCCTGTACAGATGGACTGGGCCTGGGAAGAATCTCCTGGCACGTCTATGCTTTATCATACATCGGATCGAATGAAGAAAAAGCCTAAGAGGATGGCGGGACTAATCACCGCCATGGTGTTGAGAGTTATTGCCATTACCGCCGCTTGCTGCTGCTGTTGGAGTAGCCCCGTATCAGAGCGTTCGAAATGCACACTCTATTCAAAGATGGCGTTCTGATTCAGAAAACGTATGGCACTCGCAAAGACCGACACATCATATGCTGCATGCTGAAATCGCCGATTTTAGAACCGTCTGTGGTTCTGTCAGGTGACCAAGTTTCGAGTTCCAAGAAAAGTCTCAGGATGTGACTGGAATGTGACTCCATTCTGTGTCACTCCCGTGCGCCGGAATCAGACCTGGTTCCCTTGGGGTAAGGTTAGAAAACGCTTGCTAAGTCGTGGTAATATGACTCAGGAAAGATCAGAATTACGGTCTGACATTAACCACACATTTGCAGAACAATTTCGGGGACTCTCTGGAGATGGGTTACCGGAGGGTATGGCCGATGGCTCGGGGAAGTTAAGCCCATTTAGTCGATTTAAGGTTGCAAGCCCCTCCTATGTTGTGATGTCTATATTGATTGTAAGCTTATTTTTGTTATTTTTAATAGTCTTGAAAAAGAAAAAAACCCGACATTGAGAAACGGCTAAACATCGAGCAGCTGTGTTCGACATGATGCTAACATTACATTAAAAAGAGGGGAAAATGAAGGAGATTTGCTGATCTGATATCAGGCCGGACCAATGCGCTTATCAGACGTCCCTTGAAAACAAGAGGATGTTTGCAGCGTTATGGCGGCGTTTCCTTGGCCAAGGAAAATGCGTGTTCTTTGCAGTTGTCTGCTGGGAAGATAATTAGTGACATTTAAAGAGCTGTTCTTTGTGTCCTCAGGGCTCAGGGAACCCTGCAGAAGAGGAGGCAGGAAGAATGTAAGAGCCAGAGGGGATGGAGGACATCAAACAAGGCTCTCTAAATCATCATGGTGGAAGCTTATGTGAACTCACAGATACTGAGGCAGCACGCACACAGGTCCTGCACTGGTCTGTGCCAGGTCCTCTGCCTATTGATTATGGCTTCCTGTTTATTTTTTTACTTATTTCTTTGTTTAAAGTGGGATTCCTGAGTGTGTATTTTATATTTTACTTTATTATCCCTTAAAAGCCTGTCCTCCCTCTCTCTCTCTCACTCTCTTTTTCTCTCTCTTTTTCGACAGGATTTCTTGGTTGTAACTCTGGCTGTCCTGGAACTCATTCTGTAGACCAGGCTGGCCTCAAACTCACAGAGATTGGCCTGCCGCTGCCTCCCAAGCGCTGGGATTGAAGGGGTGCACCACCACCACTGCCTGGCCTTTTTTTTTTGGAAACAGGATTTCCCTGTATAGCTCTGGCTGTCTGTAGACAGGCTGGTCTCGAACTCACAGTGATCTGATTGCCTCTGCCTGCCTCTGCCTTTTGGAGCGCTGGGATTAAAGGCCCGCACCACTGCTGCCCAGCTGCCTGAGACAGAAAGCAAGTGGATCTGGATGGGAGGAGGGGGTGTGGGGAGGAACTGGGGGGAGGAGGGGAAGAGAAAATAGTAAGCAGGATATATTGTCGGAGGGGGAAGAATCTATTTTCAATAAAAGGGGAAAAAAAGTAATTCTTTGCAAGATATGGATGGCACATACTTTTAATCTGAGAACTGGAGAGACAGAGATAGGCAGACCTCTGTTCAAGTTCAAGGCTAGCCTGGTCTATATAGGGACATCCAGGTGAGCCAGGGCTACATAAATGAGATGTCTCAAAAAAAACCACACACAAACAAAAAAGGGGATTGCTGGAAGGTTTGACCTCAGTGCCACGAAACAGCAACAGAAACCCTAACCAACCAAGCCAAAAGAATGTGTTTCCAGCAATCCAGGAGGCCCTGGGGGCTATCTGTGGAGCTGTGCCCTTGGGTGGGGCAAGGCCAAGAAAGTCTAGGCGGGAGTTACAGGAAATCGAGCTGCTCTCAGGAGCCACCTGTTCCTTCTCCACGCTTCTCAGTCTCAGCACAGGAGCCTCCAGAGCCACGGGGTTGGGGGTGGGGGCGGGACGGGGTGGGGTGGGGGAGCAGCTTCCCCACCCTCTCTAGCCTGCCCCCTTTCGTATTGTCTAAGACGCCAGCAGTGTACTGTTGAGCGCACGTGCCAGGATCCGATGGCTCCGCCCTAGAGCCTTCACGGTAGAAGAACAACCAACTTCCGGTTGTCTTTTGCCTTCCCCACGAACGCGGCTTCCCCAAACAAGTGAACGATGTAGTTAATCGAAACAAAACAGACGCGTCATGAATTCACGATTCTGGCCGAGGGGACACATTCTGATGACTTGGGGAGAGGTACCCAGGGTGAAGGGGACCCTGGAGGGTGAGCCAGGTTAGGGAAACTTTTTCTTTTGGCTTTTTTGAGACAGGGTTTCTCTGTTGTAACTCGGGCTGTCCTGGAACTCACTTTGTAGAGGAGGCTGGCCTCGAACTCACAGAGATCCGCCTGCCTCTGCCTCCCGACTGCTGGGATTAAAGATGTGTGTTATCACCGCCGCCCGGCCAGGGAAACATTTTATTTCCCCTGCAATGCAGTGATTGGACCTAAGGCCTTGTGGCTAGCCCTTCTCCAGTTAGAGTGGGGAGTCTCTTGACAGGTTCAGGGGGCCAGATGCCTACTCCTCTGCTGCCAAGTCTGCTAATGAGATCTGCTTTGATTCCCCTGCTGGCCCAGAGGCCCTAATCTCTCCTGGCAGGGGTCTGGGGAAGGGGTGGTGGGGCGGAGAGAGGGCCCCCTCGTGACGAACAGTGACCCGGTGGCCAGCAGGGATTACAGAGTGTGCGTGCGTGTGGCTTGGGTGCGTGGCCCGGTGTCCAGGGAAGAACAGATCTGAGTGGGGACTGGGACTCAGTGAGATATTAATGCCTAGAAAAATGAAGAGAAGGACACAGAGAGGGAAAAACCAAGGGAGGTAACTACTGAGAGGGAGGGGGTGGGGGTGGGGGCCTCCAGCGCGTGGGTTACAAGAAGCAGACAAAGGCTCTGAGACCCGGCTGGCCTCAGGCTTGCGTGCACACGAAGACCCGGTTCCATAACCAGTACCCGAACCTCTTGCAATTCCAGTTCCAGGGGCTCTGATGCCCTCTTCAGGCCTCTTCAGGTACCACGCACGTACAGGGCGTGCAGGCAAAATACCCATAGACACGCGGTACAAATAAATAAAAGCAAATCTAAACAAAACAGACACAGGGAGCCAGAGCCAGAGATGCAGAGACAAAAAGACAGAGATTAGGAGAGACAGGGGGAAAAAACAATCAGAAACAGAGACACACAAAGGGACTCGGAGAGACAGCCAGAGATGGAGATTAGAGACTCGGTGACTGAGCGAGAGTCTGACGGAGACACCGGCAGAGATTGACAGAGACGTGGAGACACAGGCAGAGACAAAGACACAGAGACTCAGAGAGACAGGGTCAGAAGTCGTGGTAAAGATAGAGGGACAGAGACAGCGTATGCAGGCAGAGATTAGAGACACAGCAACAGAGAGACAGTCACAGATACAGGTATAGAGAGACAGAGTAGGGGGAAGGGGGGAACAGAGGTAGGGGGTGGGGTTCGGATTGATGGAGGGGATCAGTAAACGCAGGAGGCAGGGACTGGCATAGGCTGATAGAATTGTCATAGCCTCAGGTCACAGAGACCGAAGACAAACAGAAGGGAAAGAAAAAGAAGGAATTTTATGTCTAAAGACAGAGAGGCCACACTGCAGAAAATGAGACCAAGGCAAAGACAAAGGGGCGGTGGAGGAAACTGAGGCAGAAGATAGGAGCTACATCTAATTCATTCACCCAAGGTTGGTGGCACATGCCTGTCACCCCGGCTACTCCAGCTGAGGCAGAGACTTACAAGTTCAAAGCTAGCTTGGGCTACAAAGAACAATCCAGAAAGCCCCGCGCCTCTACTTTCTCAATCTCCCTGGAGCACTGTGCACATTTCTCCCCGTGCTTTTGAGACATTTCTTCCCAGATAGGAGCTGAAGCTGGAGGAACATTAGTTAGACCTAAGGAAGAACTTCCCTGAGGAGTGGGGTGGGGGGCTCCTTGTTGCAGGCAGGAGTTAGGTCTTCCCTCTCTTCCTCATCAACCCTAATAGCCAAGATGTCACTGTGGGGGTGGTGGCGGTGGGATTAAGCAGACGGTGCCCTTCCCCGAGCCAATGTCACCTCCCTAGTCGGTCCCCCACCTTGGCTGGGATTACCGTCCGAGATCCAGGCCACAGCAGATGACATCACTCTCAGCTCAGTTTAAAGCCGCTCCATGCGAGAGGACCTGTTTCCTCCAGTCTCCGTGGTCTGGTGACACCCTCCAGGACGTGGGTCACCAGGAGAGTCCTCGTGTCTTCTCTCCGAAGGTGAGTCCTTGCAGGAGAGGCTGAGCGGACCAAGGAAGAGAGAGGAAAAGAGAGAAGGAAGGGTCGTTTAAACTCTCAGCTGTGTTTTCAGAGCTTGGCGTAGTCTGACACAGAGATGGATCTGGGGTGTCTTCTGAATAATAACCTAGGGTAGAAATTCCTGCAGGCGGGTGTGGGGGGGCAGGCTAGTCAGGCCCATAGCAGGAGGGAGTGAGGTTAGACCAGCTGGGGACCAGCTGTTTGGATTCAGGAGTGGCTTTAGGGTGAACTGATTTAATCCTCTGAGGACACTGGGACGTGGGATGTCCCGTCTTAGCACACATCCCTGGTGCGCGTGCATATGTGTGCGCATGTATGCATGTGCATGTGTGTGCAGATGTGATTTCACGTGTGTGTACATGTGAGAGAGTGCCGGTGGAGGCCAGAGACGGGCAGATTGAGTGTCTTCCTAAATGCATTCAGCTTACTATGTTTTCCTAGAATTTACTACATAGGCCAGGCTGGACTCGATCTTACAGAGATCCTCCTGTCCCAGCCACCCGAGTGCTGGGATTGAAGGTGTTCACCATCACATCCAGCCACTTGAGACAAGGTCTCTCACCAAAACTGGACCTCCCTATTGAGTGAGGCTAGCTGGAGCCTTGTGGATCTGTTTGTCTCTGCTCGTCCAACACCGGAGGAGATCTCTGCGCCCAGCTTTTATCTGGGGTCTGGGGATCTGAACTCAGATCCTCGTGTATGCACAGAAGGTGCTTTACCCACTGAGCCTTCTCCCCACTCTCCCCAGCTTATTTTTGAGACAGGGTTTCTCTGTTGTAACCCTGGCTGTCCTGGAACTCACTCTGTAGACCAGGCTGGCCTCGAACTCACAGAGATCCACCTGCCTCTGCCTCCCGAGTGCTGGGATTAAAGGTGTGCACCACCACTGCCAGGCTATCATTTTATTTTTTGAGATGGGGTCTTACGGGGTACAGGGTAGCCTTGAACTTGTTATGTAACTGAGGCTGGTCTTGAACTCCTGATCCTTGTGCACCGCTGTACCTGCCTGCATTTTCTTTAACTCTTTGGAATTTTTTTTTTCTCTTTTTAAAAAGAACTTACATATATTGTCGTGTGTGTGTGTGTGTGTGTGTGTGTGTGTGTGTGTGTGTACGTACGTGTGGCTCATGACTCTCCTGTGGAAGACAGAGGGTAATAACTTGCAGGACTCAACTCTCTCCTATTACGTAGATTCCAGGAATCAAACTCAGGCTTTTAGGTTTGGTGGCAAGCGCCTCTGTGGTCGAGCCATCCGTGGCCCCTGGGATTTCCTTTTGATCTGTGCATGAACCGATGCACGGATTCTTGGGGAACCTTGGTTTCTTCCCACTGTCCAGCACTCGGTTGGGATTTTACTGTTGTCTAAGAGGATGCCTGTCCCGTTAGACTATTTATTTATTAGCTAAAACATGGCCTGGGGCTGTAGCTCAGTCAAAAGATAAGTCTACCTGTCCTGCAAGACTATTTGCTCTCATACAAATGGGGAGAATTAAGCTTAACTTTTCCAAAATGCCAGCTCAACACAGTAACCTGGAGTTCTTTTTCTGAAGTTGAGGGCATTGCTAATGTTTCTGAAAACTCAGGTTATGTAGTTCATGTATTTTTTATATTTATTTTGGAAGGAAAAGGCCAGTAATAGCAACATGTCTTGCTTCAATGGCAGCAGAAGTTATAGAGACATAGAGATGCACACCTTTAATCCCGGCACTCAGAAGGCAGAGAGGCAGGCGGACCTCTGCCAGTTTGAAGCCAGCTTGGTCCACAGAGTGAGTTTCAGGCTAGCTAGGGTTACCTAGGGAGACTGTGTCTTAGAAGGAAAAAAAGAGGCAGAGGCTGGATCGCTCAGTGGTTAAGAGTACTAGCTGCTCTTTCAGAAGACCAAGGTTCAATCCCATCACCCACATGGTAGCTCACAACTGTCTGTAACTACAGTTCTAGGGGACCCAGCATCCTGGCTTCTGCTAGAACCAGACACGCGTGTGGTGCCTAGACACCCACGAAGACAGAACAGCCCTGCGCATACTATTTAAAGCAACTACAAAAACAAAGTAACAAAAATCCCAGAAGGAGCAAAGTTCAGTTATGACTGCAGTATTTGGCGTATTTTTCTTCCTTACAAGACAGTCTTTTGCAGCAGCACAACCTTGAATTCTGATCTTTCTTCTTCCACCTCCAGAATACTGGGATTGCAGGAGTGTAACACGTTGTTACTGCTGCTTCTCGTGTGTGTGTGTGTGTGTGTGTGTGTGTGTGTGTGTGTGCATATATCTGAATTGGCCTGCGTATGTGGAGGCCAGAGGAGGACATCAACGTTTTCCTCCATTGCCCTCTGCCTTGCTACCTTGAGACAAAGTTGCTCACTGAACTGGAAGCCATTTTGACTAGGCTGACTGGGTAGCCAGCTTTTAGGATCTGTCCGTCCCTGCCCTTGCTAACGCTGTAGTGACAGGCGCCTGACCACTTCTTCAGTCCTCTCTTCACTTCTGAGATGGGGCCTCCTGTGTCCCGGAGTAGCCTCCAGCATGGTCGGTAGCTCAGAAGGTCCTTGACCCTCCAGCCTCCGTCTTCTGAATTCTGGAATGACAGGTGTGTGCCGCCATGGCGGTTTTCATGGCGCTGGGGATTGAACCTAGGGCTTTGTACATGGGAGCCAAGCGCTGCACCCGCCGCGCCCTACCCCACGCTCCAGCCTCCTTTGTGCTTTCTGAGATAGGCTGCCGTGAATCACGCTCGAGTCAATCCTCCTGCCTCAGCTTCTTGAGTGCCGGGATGACAGGTGTGAGGACGATTGAGAGGGAGGAGGATCGACACTGTGTTGACAGGGTGGTTCTGAGCCGGGCATGGGGACCCATGCCTTCAGTCCCACGCAGAGTCAGGTGGAGCTCTGTGAGTTCAAGCCCAGTCCCATCTACAGAGCGAGTTCCAGAAAAGCCAGGGCCGTTACACACACACACACACACACACACACACACACACACACACACACGGGCTCTGTCCTGAAAGACAAAACAAAAACAAACAAACAAACAAAAGCGGGATAGTCCTGGCTGGAGGTCAGAGAACAGCATAGTTCTCTCCTTCTTCTGGGAGACAAATTCAAGTTGTCTGGGTCTGCAGCACGTGCCTTCGCCCACCCAGGATGTTGTTGTTGTTGTTTATTATTATTACTACTTGTGTGTATGTGTGGCGTATGCTCATATGTGTGGCGAAGTGTGCTCACCTGTTGGGACCCCGGCTGTTAGCCACTTTCCACGTTATTATTTTGAGATTCAGTCTCTCGTTGAGCCTGGATCCAGGCTGGTAGTCACCAAGCCTCGGTGATCCTCCGTCTGCCTCTCATAATAATAATAATAATAATAATAATAATAATATTAATAATTAATAATTATTAATATTATTATTATTAAGAGTTTCTCTCTGTAGCTCTGGCTGTCTTGGAACTCACTATGTAGAAGCAGCTGGCCTTGAACTCACAGAGATCCGCCTGCCTCTGCCTCTTGAATGCTGGGATTTGAGGGATGCACCATCACACCCAGCAAGCCGGGCTTTTAGCTGGCGTGCTGCATCTGAACTCACCACCCTTGTGTGGTGCGCCGAGTGTTCTTACTCACTGAGACATCTTCCCAGCTCAAGGGTTAGCAGAGTTATTATCATTTTTAAGATTTAAAAATATTATTTGTGCCATGTGGTGGCACACGCCTTTAACCCCAGCACTCGGGAGGCAGAGGCAGGCGGATCTCTGTGAGTTCGAGGCCAGCCTGGTCTACACAGTAAGTTCCAGGACAGCCAGGGCTACAACAGAGAAACCCTGTCTACACACACACACACACCACACACACACACGTGTATACACACTTGAGTGAGGGCACCCACAGAGTCCAGATGAAGGCATTGTTTCCCGTGGAGCTAGAGTCACAGGAGGCTGTGAGCTATCTGATATGGGAACTAAACATGTGTTCTCTGGAAGAGCAGCAAACGCTCTTAACCACTCAGGCACCTCCCAGCCTCTGCGTTTTGTTTTTTTCCTTCTTTTTTTTAAGAATATATTTTCATTATTAAAAAGTGTGCATATGTGTGCGTGTGTCTGAGGACATGTGCATATGAATACAGGTGCCTTTGGAGGCCGGGGGATAGGATTTCTGGAGCTGAAGTTACAGGTGGAACCATTCAATGTGGGGGCTGGGAACTGAACCCGGTCCTCTGGAAGAGCAATGAATGCTCTTAATGGTTCAGTCATCTTTCCAGACCTTCCCCTTCTTTCCCTTCCCTTCCCTTCCCTCCCCTCCCCTCCTCTCCCCTCCCCTTCCCGTCTCTCTTCCTCCTCCTCTCCTTCCCCTCCTCCTCCCCTTCTCCTTTGTCTCCTCCTCCTCTTCTTTGAGACAGAGTCTCTCTACATAGTCCTGGCTGTCCTGGAACTCACTATATGGATCAGTCTGACCTCGAACTCACAGAGATTCACTTGCTTCTGCCTCCTGAATGCTGGGATGAAAGGCGTGTGACACTAAACCTGCTCCCCAGTCCCTCTTAAAGAAAGATATTTTTATATGTGTGTACTTGAGTGTACCTGGGTGCACCTGTGCATGGAAGTTAGGAGAGGAAGTTGGATGTGAGTTATCATGTAGAGGCTGGGCATGGTACCCAGGTCCTCTGCATGAGCCAGTGTTTCTAACTGCTGGATCCTCTCTCCAGTCCCTATATGTAGAGGAACACTTGATCCTTGATCCAGCAGCATGGCTGCTCTGGGAAAGGATCGACATTTGATCTCTGATCAGGCGGTATGGCTGCTCTAGGGTAGAAAGACTGTTAGTCAGGCTAATTTGTGCTAATGCTAAATGAAAGGGAATTCTGTGGTTCCTCCCCAGTGACTAACATGGAGATATGAGGAATACCTGGTGTCTCTCAATCTGACCTTTGCCTGGTAGCAGCAAGGCTGACTGGCCTGGCATTTGGGAAGAAAATTAATAGGGTTCATTAATGCAAAATAAGACTATGTATCTGAAGGCAACTTAGCACAGGCCTTTAAGTAAGCCAACTCATAAGGTAACGGTGGCACACGCCTTTAATCTCAACTCTGGGGATATAGAAGGAAACAGTGTGTAGAAGCAGAGAGTGAGAAGCAAGAGTCAGAAGCAGGAGATTAGGAGATTGAAGAAGCAGGCATGTGGAGAAGACAGTTAGTTAGAGTTCAGTTCAGAATAAGTTCAGTTCAGGCTCGGAGGCTGAAGCCCTCTAGGTCCAGGCTTGCATCTTGAAGATTGTATTTCATTCTTCCTTGAACTCCACAAATAAAATATTTTACAAGGCTGGTCTCAAACTCACAGAGATCTGCCTGAGCCTCCCCATTATGAGTGCTGGGATTAAATGAATGTGCCACCACACTTGCCCTCTAAAAACAAAAGTAAGTGGGAGAGAGGGAAAGAGAGAGAGAATGCGAGAATGGTGGGCAAAGTTGGTTGGATCCCAAAGAAGCCCTGAATCAGGATGCGCGTCTCAGCCTGTAAGCACCCAGGTGGTGGGCAGAGTTGACTGTTGGACACCCCTCTTCTCTTTCAAGGTGCCCTCATCTGGGCCAAAGTCTACAAAGATCATGATGGCGTATATGAACCCGGGGCCCCACTACTCGGTCAATGCCTTAGCTCTGAGCGGCCCTAGTGTGGACCTGATGCACCAGGCTGTCCCGTTCTCAAGTAAGTGTGCTCCTTCTTCCCACCCCTAGCCTGTCTCTTAGGAATCTCTGAGGCTCCAGGAGGAAAGTATTCATGGGGTGGAGGGGATCTCTGTCCATCTGCAAAGGAGTCTGGCATTCAAGGGACTCTTACATGTCTCCCAGGGATTCAGGAGAGTATAGAGCCAGGACATTCAAAGGGAATTGGTTGGAAGCAGGATCAATAGGAATTTCCATCTGTTTGTAAAGCTTTATTTCTAAAAGAAGTGAGCATTCCAATGTCCATAGTATCACCCCTGCCCCCCCCTGCTTTTCTTTTATATTTCTCTTTAAGAGTAGAGGTTGTTAGGCTGGAATCCAAAGCCTTGTGGATTCTAGGCAGGCATTACCATGGAGCCACACCCCCAGCCCCTCACTGGGGGATTCTAGGCAGGGGCTCTACCACTGAGCCACGCCCCCAGCCCCTCACTGGGGGATTCTAGGCAGGGGCTCTACCACTGAGCCACGCCCCCAGCCCCTCACTGGGGGATTCTAGGCAGGGGCTCTACCACTGAGCCACGCCCCCAGCCCCTCACTGGGGGATTCTAGGCAGGGGCTCTACCATTGAGCCACGCCCCTAGCCCCTCACTGGGGGATTCTAGGCAGAGGCTCTACCACTGAGCCACGCCCCCAGCCCCTCACTGGGGGATTCTAGGCAGAGGCTCTACCACTGAGCCACGCCCCCAGCCTCCTGGCTAATACTATTATTATTTAACAGTTTTCTTCTCTTTCTTCCTTTCTTCCTTTGTTTCCCTTTCTTTCTTTCTTTCTTTCTTTCTTTCTTTCTTTCTTTCTTTCTTTCTTTCTTTCTCTTTTCCTGTTCTTTCTTTTCTTTGTTTCTTTTGAGACAGGCTCTCACTATGCAGCCCTGGCTGGCCTGGAATCCACAATGTAGAACAGACAACTTGACAAAGTCACACAGCTCTGCCTGGGTCTGCCTCCTCAGTGCTGGAATTAAAGGCAGGAGCCACCCGATCTGGTCTTTTTCTTTCTTTCAAGAACAAAGAGCAGGGTGCATGTGTGCTGTGGCTCCCTTGAGGAGTGAGGACAACTTTTGGAAGTTTTTTTTTTCTTTTTCTTTTTCTTTTTCCAGTGGGTCCCAGGGATTGAACTCAGATACTCAGGCTTGTCCACAAGTGCCTTTACATGCTGCACTACCTTGCTGACCCCCGTTGTCTTTTTCTTTTACATTCAGTTGAATCATAGAGACTTAGCGCTTTTAAGGACCAGAAGTGGTTGGTTATTAACAACATCGTAGTTCAACTGAATGTCTTCGTGCATAAGAAGTTTCAGGATGGGAGTCTGGTGTAGTGGCCCCTGCCTGTAGGTCCCACTATTTGGGAGGGTGAGTAGGAGGGTCACTTGAGCCCAGGACCTTAGGGCTAGCCTGGGCTACATAGTGAAACCCTGTTATAATGAAAGAAAAGGGGAGGAGAAAGAGGAAGAGAGGAGGAGGAGGGGGAAAGAGGAGGAAAAGGAAGAGAAGGAAGGGAAGGAGGAGGTGGAATAAACTCTTAGGCAAATCTTGTTGGTCTAAAACCAGTTCCCTCCAGTGGACCGTGACTGGAACACATCTCCAGGGTGCTGGAAGGCCCCTTGCTCAGGCAGACGGATGTGCAGAAAGGACTTCTGGGAAGGTGCCACACTGCACCTCAGGGCCTCCAGCCATCAGACCTAGCTAGCCTTCCGTTCATCCCTTCCCAGGTGCCCCCAGGAAGCAGCGGCGGGAGCGGACCACGTTCACCAGGAGTCAGCTGGAGGAGCTGGAGGCACTGTTTGCCAAGACCCAGTACCCGGATGTGTATGCGCGCGAGGAGGTGGCTCTCAAGATCAACCTGCCTGAGTCCAGGGTCCAGGTAGGGTGTTCTGCTCCCTGGACCCCTCCTGACCCATATCACGACCTTCCGTGGGTTCTTGTCGGATCCAGAGTGGACCTGTTACTGCAGGCTCACAGCCATGCTTATGACCTTATGTCTCATAACTCCCTTCCTCCCCCTCCTCCTCCTGCTCCTGCTCCTCCTCCCTCTCCTCCTGCTCCCCCCTCCTGCTCTCCTCCCCCTCCTCCCCCTAATCCTCCCCCTCCTCCTCTCTTCTTCCCTCTCTCTATTAGATGCTGTCTCACCACAGTGCTCACTAAGTGTTCTTCCCTCTGCGCTCTCTGTTTCCTTTTATTTTCAGAACTGAGGATTGCTTTCAGGGTCTGCACAAGTGATCTGCTATTGAGATCCATTATCAACCCTTATTTTATTTTATTTTTTATCTTGAAACTATTTAATTTTGAGACAAGGTCTTCCTTTGTAAATCAGGCCGGCTTTGAACTCATCAGAAATCCACCTGCTTCTGACTCCCAAGCACTGAGAATAAAGGTTGTGCCACTACACTACACTAGGGATTCATTTTTAGTTGTTCCTATGTGTGCATCTGTACACACGAGTTCAGTGCCTGGGGAAGCCATCAGATCCCCTGGAGCTGGAGTTACAGGCAGGAACGAACCATGCAATGTGGGTCCTGGGAACCGAACCTGGATCCTCTGTGAAAGCAATGTGTGCTCTTAACCATTGAGCAATCTCTCTACTCTGTTTTATTTTCTGAATTAAAAAAAAAAAAACAAGACAAAACAAAAAAACTAGCCAGGTGATGGCAGCGCACACCTTTAGTCCCAGCATCCAGGAGGCAGAGGCAGGAGGATCTCTGTGAGTTCCAGGCCAGCCTGGTCTACAGAGTGAGTTCCAGGACAGCCAGAGTTACAACAGAGAAACCCTGTCTCGAAAAACAAAGCAAAACAAAACAACAACAACAACAACAAAAAAATGTCATCCTGAAACTTCAGTGCTACTTCTTCCTTTCCCCTTCCTTGACAGCTTCTTCCAAGTACCAAGTACCATGCTAGGCATGGAGACTCACACCTGTAATCCCAGCATCTGGGAGACAGAGGCAGGAGGATTGCCTTGAGTTCGAGGCCAGTCTGGGCTACATAGCGAGCCTCTGCCCTAATTGTATGGTTTACTGACTGTAATTAATATTCCTCACCAAAGTAGAACCCCTCTGTTGTCTCCTGTAAGCGTAGAGGATGACTGAAGGGATTAGTGGGTGAGAGGTGTGTGTGTGCGTGTGTATGTGTGCCTGTGTGTGTGTGTATATGTGCATGTGTGTGTGTTCATGTATGTGTGTATATGTGTGCATGTGCGTGTGTGTGTGTATGTGTGCATGTGTGTGTGTGTTCTTGTATATGTGTATATGTGTGAATGTGCGTGTATGTGCGTGTGCATGTGTGTGTGTCTATGTGCATGTGTATGTGTGTGTGCATGTGTGTGTGCCTGTGTGCATGTGTGTGCATGTGTGTGTATGTGTGTGTACATGTGTATGTGTGTGTGTGTGTGTGTGTGTTCTGCAGTGTGGGGGATTGAACCCAGAGCCTTGTGCATGCCAGGCAGATGCTGTATCCCTGAGCTGTGTCCCTAGCTCTGGTATTATTGTATCTATATGTACAATTGCATATATGTGTATCCTATGGGGTGGACTGATGAGTATTTGCATGTATGATATATACACTTATGCATAGATGCATGATTTCATGTATGAATCGTGAGTATAATGCATGTATAATTGCATGCATGTATTCATAGGCAGGAACATGCAAATATAATGTGTTCATATGTGCAGGATTGTATATTTATATGTGATAATATATTTGCATGATTACATACACATTTATGTGATCAAATGGGTGGCCGAATGCATGTAGGCATGTATGTGTTTATGTGTATGAGTGCATGCATATATGTAAGGGTAATGCCTGACTGTATGCATGCATGTGTGATCAGATGGGTAGGTGATGCATATAGGCTGATATATGCATGTATGTATGGCTGCCTGTATGTATGATACATGTGTGATCAGTGCATGTAGGTTGCTATGTGTACATGTACATGCGTGATTGGATGGGCACATAGATCGTGAACAGGACTGCCCCATCAGCCTTGTCTTCCCTTGGCATCTGAGGACTCCCAGGTCTCTTCGGTTTACTTACCCTCATCTTCCCTCTGTTGCTCTAGGTCTGGTTCAAGAACCGCAGGGCGAAATGCAGACAGCAGCGGCAGCAGCAGAAACAGCAGCAGCAGCAGCCCCCAGGCGGACAGGCTAAGGCTCGTCCTGCCAAGAGGAAGGCAGGCACATCCCCACGGCCCTCCACGGATGTTTGTACAGACCCTTTGGGCATCTCAGATTCCTACAGCCCATCTCTGCCTGGCCCCTCAGGCTCACCCACCACGGCGGTGGCCACCGTGTCCATTTGGAGTCCGGCCTCAGAGTCTCCTTTGCCTGAGGCCCAGCGAGCTGGGCTAGTGGCTTCGGGGTCCTCACTCACCTCTGCCCCCTATGCCATGACCTATGCCCCTGCCTCTGCTTTCTGTTCTTCCCCCTCAGCTTATGCGTCTCCAAGTTCCTATTTCAGTGGGCTGGATCCGTACCTTTCGCCCATGGTCCCCCAGTTGGGGGGTCCGGCTCTCAGTCCCCTCTCGGGCCCCTCCGTGGGACCATCTCTGGCTCAGTCCCCCACCTCCTTGTCAGGCCAGAGCTACAGCGCCTACAGCCCCGTGGACAGCTTGGAATTCAAGGACCCCACAGGCACCTGGAAATTCACCTACAATCCCATGGACCCTCTGGACTACAAAGATCAGAGTGCCTGGAAGTTTCAGATTTTGTAGAGGAGACTTCCCATTCTCCTTCTAGCGGAAACACCCTCTCTGGACTTAGTCTCCTCCAGCTGAGATTCCAGGAGGGTAGCCCCCAGCAAACAACAGGAAGTCGCAATTCCGCCAAACGCAGTCGACAGTTCAGCCTCTGAAGCGGTCTACCCTGGGCTCTATCAGAACGCTTAGCCCTGACGCAACCGACCCCACCAATGAGAGAGGCCCCTTCCTCTCCTGAATCCCGCCCCGCAGCAATCAGTGGTTGTCACGATTGTGATGCGTGCATCTGATGCTTTTCCCCCAGACCTCAGTTAAGGTGCTGAGAATTTGCTCCGGAGCGAAAGGAACTCTGTCTTGAAGTTGACCTGGAGAGTGTTTGGGTCAGAAACTCTCGGCGCCCGAAGCCAGATGTGGTGACTCCATGTTTATAATCCCCAGCATGGAAGAAGCTGAGGCAGGGGGATTGCTGGGAATTTGAGGGCAGCCTGGACTATAGAGTGAGACCTCTAAATTCATGTGGAAATTTTATACAGTTAAAGTTAACAGATGTCAGGTTTACATGGTAGGATTTAGGGGGTTGTTCATTCGATTGACATGTATGTAATATAATTTATGTATCTGTGTGTATAATTATCACCAAACAGAGCTGGGAGGCTATGTCTTGTCCCAAAAAACGAAATGCAAAAGAAGCTTGATGTGAATATTTGGGAGGACTTGAAAGACGAATAGAATGTTCTAGAGCCCAACGTGGCCCCAGTCGCAGGGTTTCCAGGGTCTGATTGAGGAGGTACTAGTTCTGGGGTCTTCCAGATTTCTGTAGGAGTTGGAGCTCATCGAGGGGCCGGAAGTCCATTTCATGGGCCCACTCGGGTCGAGGTCTTCTAGTCGCCCAAAGAGTATGTCCAACATTCTATTTCTTAAGCCAGGCGTGGCGGCACATGCTTGTGGTCTTAACACAAGGGAGGCGGAGGCAGGAGGATTAAGAGTTCCAAGTCATTCTAGGGTACATTGCAAGTTTGAGGCCAGCCTGGGCTACAGAAGACCCTGTCTCAGTACCCTCCGTCCCTCCTTTCCAAGCCACAAGGCAAATGGCGTTACAGCGATGGAGTCAGGCATCCCTTTCCCTTATGTTCGTGTCTCTGGTCTGTCCTGTCCCGCTCGCTGGCCTCTCAGGTCTTCTGGGCTGCCCAGAGTGAAACTGATTAAAAACGTTCGATCCTACTCAAGTCTGGGTGATTTTCTACTTTTTGTTTCTGTGTGATTTTTTTTGTTTTTGAGGGGCAAACTTGGTTAGGTGGAAAGTAATTAAGATTTGCTCTGCCCTTTCTGCCCAAAACACACACCTGACTATTTTCACTGTTTTGGCAATGCTTTTTTTCTCCATGTCTTCTGGAAGTCCAGTAAGAAGGAACACAGGCCCTGAGGAGGGTAGATCTGGCCTGGGATCCCAGCCAGCACTTTGCAGCTGAGGAACGAGATCTCAAGTTTAAGACCTGCCTGGGAAATTTAATGCGACCTTGTCACAGATAAGTTTTAAAAGAGGCTGGCAGTGTAGGTCAGTAGTAGAGCCCCTGCCTAGAATCCCCCAGTGAGGGGCTGGGGGTGTGGCTAAGTGGTAGAGCCCCTGCCTAGAATCCCCCAGTGAGGGGCTGGGGGTGTGGCTTAGGGGTAGAGCCCCTGCCTAGAATCCCCCAGTGAGGGGCTGAGTGATACAGTGCTTGTCTAGAATGTTGGAGGCCGTAGGTTCAATCCCTAGTACAGCGAAAGGAAAACAAGCCAGTTCTAACTGTTGGAGTCATCACAGCAATGCACCAGATAGACACTTATTATTATAGGTGAGGAAACTGCAAGGAATTGAGAAGTCAGGACACCCACCATATCCCTCATCCGGAAGAGGGCAGAACTGGGTTTTATTGGTTCTTTCTTGGGATGTGGTATTCCTTTCATTAATTTTTTAAAAAAAATTTATATATCTATGGGTATTTTGCCTGCATATATGTCTGGAGACCAGACAAAGGCATCCGATCCCCTGGGACTACAGTTACAGATGTGTGCTAGGTCTCCTGCATTTTCTGGTAGCTTCTCCTCCCTTCTTACCCTTTCTGCCCTCGCAGGAAGCCCTGTCTCTTATCGCATCCCCCTCCCGACTCCTGCAGTCTGTTTCCCGTGTCCCTGGACAGGACTAATTTAGTAAATGCTCCAATCCTCTTAGGACAACAGTCCAGCCTCAGCAGAAAGGCAAGGGATTTATGGAGGATTAGGCTCAGCCTCAGAACCGCTGGGGGAGGGGACTCGGTGGGGCCAACCGTTTTTTTTTTTTCTTCCCCTTTAAACTGTATGGCATCCGTTCCTCGAGTTAGTCCTTCCACACGAACACAGCTGTGTTTGTGTACAGCACAATGACCAACCGTGAACTTAACGTTTATTTATTCACGTATCTGTGTGTCTGTGTGTTCGTGTGTGCGCGTGTCCCTGTACTTGCACTTGCTGAGGTCAGAGGAAGACATAGGGTGTCTCCTAGCATTCTGTCTTCTTTCCCCCCCCTCAATTGTTTTTTAGATTTATTTATTTTATTTAATGTGTCTGGGCACTTTGCGTGCATGTAAGCATGTACACCGTGTCTGCCAAACGCCCTGGAAGGCTAGACCACCCCCAGAAAAAAATAACTAAATTACATTTTACTTATTTTTTGTGTGGGTGCCTGTGGACGTACACACAGTAGGTATGGAGGTCAGACCACAACTTTAGGTTAGGGACTTGGTTCTTTCCTTCCACCGTGAGGGAATGGGGGGTCGTTGGGTTTGATGGCAAGCATCTTATCCACCAAGCCATAAATTGTCAACCTGCAAAGAATCCTGTCTCAGAAGTCCTGGTATGGTCTAGACCAGAATGGCCACCAGTTATTTGGAAAATATGACTGGAGCTAACTTTACAAAACTCACAGATCACAGGCTATTCTACCCTGAATGTATCCGATTTTGTCTGAATTTTGGAAGCTAAGCGGTTAGTGATTAATATTTGGGAAGGAGAACTCACAGTTCTGACCAACTTGGCTTCTAGAGGGGACATGGAGGAGACTCCCATGTCTGAAAGCGTCTTGCTCAGAGCAAAAAGCACTTTAACTGATCTTCAGAAATGATTATCTATTTTGCCAGATGTGGTAGGCACATCTTTAATCCCAGCACTTGGGAGGAAAGTGGATCTCCATGAGTTCAAGGCCAGTGTGATTTACCTATAAAGTTCCAGGACAGTCAGAACTTTATAGTGAGACCCTGGCAAAAATGAAGATGTTAAAAAAAAAAAAACAACTATTTTCTGGGGATTGAACCCAGGTTATTCCCACAAGACTGGGCAGGTTCTCTGCCACAGAGCTACATGCCAGGGAAGATTTCTTCCTTTCTTTCTTTCTTTCTTTCTTTCTTTCTTTCTTTCTTTCTTTCTTTCTTTCTTTCTTTCTTTCTTTGGTATTGAGAACTATAATTCTATAATTTCTCTTATTTCTTTTTCTTTTTTAAAATTTATTTTTCTTCTCTCATACAATACATCCCTCCCCTCCCCCCACCCTTCCCAACTTCCCCCATCTCCCCTCTCCCTCAGATCTACCCCCGCCCCCACCCACCAGCTAACTATCCCTCAAATCCCACTTCTCCTAGAAAAGAACAATCCTCCCAGGGTTACTGCTCAAACGGGGCAGACACTGCTCCCTACATCAAGGGTGAACTAGGTAATCCAGTGGGAGCAAAATGGTCCCAATGTCAGGCAAAAGGCCAGAGACTCCCCAACTTCAGCCTGTAGGAGTTTTGGAAGAACAGCCATAAGACATATTTGGGGGGCCCTGCAGGTTCTGTGTCTGCTGCTTCAGTCTCTGTGAATCCCTAAGAGTGCTCGTCAGTTGACACTGTGGGGCTTGTTCTCCTGATGTCCTCCAACCCTCTGGTTCTCGAAATCCCTTCTCCCCCTCTTCCATAGTGTTTACCGAGCTCTGCATGATGTTTGGCCCTGGGCCTCTCCAGATGCTCCCACCAGCTGCTGGCAGGGCCTCTCTGATGGGGACTGGGCTAGGCACCGATCTATGAGCAGAGCATGGTATCATTAGAAATCATCTCCGGGCTATCTAGTCTCTAGTTCCTGGTCTGGCCTGCAGTATCAGGCAGGGTTCCCTCCTTTGGCATGGGGCTCTGCCCTTCGATTGTCCAAGTGGATAGGCCATAGGTCAGAGGTTTTGTGGCTGGGTTGGTGTCCCAGTCTTAGCACTGGAAGCCTTGCCTGGCCGCAGGAGATGGCCTGTTCAGGCTCCCTGTCCCCAATTACTAGAGGTCCTTGCTAGGGTCTCCTGATGACCCCTAACTGTTCCTGATTCCTGTCATATTTTCTCCCTCCACCCCTCCCCATTCTGGTTCTCTCTGCTCCCATTCCCATCCTCCCCTAGCCCGCCCGCACCATCTGTTCAGTTTCAGGGGCGCTTTCTTAATCTTGTGTCAGATTTTGTGTTCAATTTCACCCTCTATGAAATCAACAAACTTTTCCCAGGACTTGATACAGAGAATACGGTTCTTCCTCCGGCACAGGTTTTCAGACCTAATCAAGAAGTTGAAGCTTACGTGCTCCTGCATTTCTGTCCAGCTGGGAGGGGCTGGATTCCTGGGAAACAAATTGAGGGGTCCCAGGTATGGACCGAAGGCTGTTCAATCCCTCACAAAGAGTCTTCAGTAGCTGTCACCCAAATACCCACTTAACCCAGGGACAATCTGTGAACAGAAAGCAAGCCACGATCAAGCGAATGCTTTGAGTCTTCTGTGTAGGAGTCTGGGGAAACTCTGGGTAGAAGCCGTGGGGGCTCCAGTGACCTCCAGTGACTCTATCTGGATGGCCCAGGTAGATGGGAGGTGGCTGGAAAAGGTGACAGGCAGGGAGATGGAAAACTGAGCAGCCCTTGGCTTTCAGGAAGGGGTCCTCAGCAATGGGAAGGAATGAAGAGGACCTCTGGAAGCAGGGTGAGTAGAAGCCCATCTCCCGAGAGGGTCAACAACAGGTGAAGTCCAAATTTCTTCTGGGCTTGAGCCCCAAGAAGGTGGTATGCCTTCCCAAGCAAACCAGCACTGAGTTTATCTGCTCCATATAGAAAGAGGACTCAGTGGGGCCAGACTGCCATAGTGTGTGGTTCTAGGCTGAGCGGGACCACAGGGTGGGAGAGTCTGCTGCATGCGAGGGTGTCTTAGTTAGGGTTTCCATGGCTATGATGAAACACCATGACCAATGCAGGTTGTGGGAGAAAGGGTTTATTTGGCTTATGTTTCCCATATCACTATTTATCACCAAAGGAAGTCAGGACAAGAACTCAAACAGGGCAGGAACCTGGAGGCAGGAGCTGATGCAGAGGCCACAGAGGGGTGCTGCTTGTTGGCTTGCTCCTCATGGCTTGCTCAGCCTTCTTTCTTATAGAACACAGGACCCCCAGCCCAGGGATGGCACTATCCACAATGGGCTGGCCAGCGCCCCCCCCCCCATCAATCACTAAATTAAAAAAAAGGTTTGCCTACACCCTGACATTATGGAGGCATCGTCTTTTTTCTTTTTTCTTTCTTTCTTTCTTTCTTTCTTTCTTTCTTTCTTTCTTTCTTTCTTTCTTTCTTTCTTTCTTTATGCGTTTTCAAGACAGGGTTTCTCTGCTGTAACTCTGGCTCTCCTGGAACCCACTCTGTAGACCAGGCTGGCCTCGAACTCACAGAGATCCACCTGCCTCTGCCTCTCGAGCGCTGGGATTAAAGGCGTGTACCACCACCGCCCGGCTCAATCATACTTTTAATGAAAATGACTATGCTACATACCCACACTTAGGGGGCACACTGAAAGTGGTTCTAAGAGGCAAGTTCACAGCACTAAGTCCCTACATGATAAAATGGAGAGCTCTTACTCACATTAGCACCTTAACTGCACACCTGAAAGCTCTAGGACAAAAAAGAAGTAATCACACTCAAGAGGAGTGGATGGCAAAAAATATCACACTGAGGGCTGAAATCAATAAAAGAGAAACAAAGAGAACAAAACAGGGAATCAATGAAAAACGGTTCGGTCTTTGAGAAAAATCAATACAATAGACAAACCCTTATCCAAATTAATGATAAGGCTGAGAGAGAATATCCAAATTAAAAAAATTAGGGACAGAAAGGGTTGTATAACTGCAGACACCGAGGGAATTTAGAGACTCGTGAGGACATACTATAAAAGGCTGTACTCTACCATATGGGAAGATCTGAAAGAAATGGATAGTTCTCTCAATAGGCACCACTTACTAAGGTTAAATCAAGATCAGATAATCAATTTACGTAGACTTACAATCCCTCCTGAAACAGAAGCACCTATTAAAAGTCTTCTAACCAAAAAAGCCCAGGGCCAGATGATTTTAGCATGGAGTTCTACCAGACTTTCGGAGAAGAGTTAACGCCCAAACTCCTCAAATTATTCCACAAAGTGAAACAGAAGATTCATTGCCCAGTTTGTTTAAGAGGCTGAAGTTACCCTGATACCGAGCCACACAAAAACCTAACTAAGAAAGATGACATCGTGAATTTTCAGGCGAATGGATGGAACCAGAAAATAAATATTGTATGCCTTTGCTAATGCCTGGGTATTAGCCATTAAATAAATGATAACCAAGCTCCGATCCACAGACCCAGAGAGAACAGGCATGGGGGGGCATGAATCACCTTAGGAGGAGGAAATAGAATGGATTTTATGGGTGGAATATAGCTGGGGTTGAGGGAGAGTCAGGAATGGGAGGATCAGGTGAGAAGAAGGAGGGAAGAGGGATTGATGGAGGAAATAAGGAAATAAAATAGAAATAAGGCTGGAATCGAATCACATCTGAGGGGCAGTATGGAAATGTATCGCATTGGAAATGAACAATCAAATGATATTCTGCTGTACTTATATATCAGGGGCAGGAACTGGGAGAAGTAGAGGGAGAGGGAACGATATTCAGATGATATTGTATGAGAAAAGAATCGATGTTTAATAAAAAGGGAAAAACTTTACGAAAAAAAATAATGCAACGTCCCACATCTTGGATCCACGCGTGACTTTTTGGGCTCCTTTACTGGGATTGGGTCACTTCTCCGGCTCTGCCCTCTGCTGCATACAGAGCCTTTTAGGCTCTGGCTGGCTCCACTCCACCAGTGCTGCTGTTCTTTGTGGTCATCCCATGGTTCTGGCATCTCCAAAATGCTGGAGTCTTCTGCTGCAACTGGCTGCACTTTCACTAATAATAGCCTCAAGGACTCCAGACCAGCCACACAGTTCCAAGCCTCATCTACTCTCCGTGATCCCCTCACTCCGTCAAAACCAGCGCTGCCTGGGTGACTCTTACATTACCAAGTTCGGCTGCCAGCACGAGGTACGGCCTTGGCCATGATGGAACACAGCTTCTGTGTGCTGACTCTCAGGAAACACTTTCCAGAAGTGTTGGTCTTCTCTTAATCACTGCTAATTTCTCAGCTCCAGCTGACCAGGATCGAGTACCCCAGCAAAGCAAAGGTCTCACGTGAGAGGCCTGGTACCTTGTTAATCACAGCTGATTCTTCAGCTCTGGATAACCAGAACCACAGATTCTTCATTCGAAATAGCAGATGGCCCCGATAGAGTCTTTAAACTCTCCTCGGAAACTTCGTGTGCCAGGCTTTCATCTTTTGCATCGTTCTCAACATTTTTATCTTCCAAACTCCCACAGAACAAATGACTGAGATCTCAACACTCAGTGCTTTCCTGGTCCAGATTTCCAAGTCCTTCCACAACCTTCCCCCATACTAGGCCAGGTCTATCACAGAAATACCCTATTATCCTGATACCAACTCGTCTTAATTAGGGTTCCCATTGCTACGATGAAACACCATGATGAGAGCTAGTTGGGGAGGAAAGGGTTTATTTAGCTTATGTTTCCCGTATCAGTGTTCGTCATCAAAGGAAGTCCGGATAGGAACTCAAACAGGGCAGGAACCTGGAGGCAGGAGCTGATGCAGAGGCCACGGAAGGGTGCTGCTTCCTGGCTTGCTCCTCATGGCTTGCTCAGTCTGTTTTCTCATAGGACGCAGGACCTCCAGCTCAGATGACCCCATCCACAATGGGCCGGGCCCTCTGCCATCACTCATTAATTAAGAAAATTCTCTTTAGCTTGTGTCAAGTTAACAGAAAGCCATCCATCACAGAGAGGATATAAGGTGAAGATGTTTAAGGCTAGGACCTTGAAGTAGAGCATCAATCACCAGCAGGGATCTGGGCAAAATGGAAGCGCCTGCTGATAGCCAGGGTGAGTTGTCCACGAAGGCTCCTGTGTAGATGGTGAGGTGGGGTGGGGACACCTTGGTCTTGCCTGCTCCATGGCCGTGTCACTCCTTGATGGGAGACATAGGACACCAACGGAAGGAAAGAGGACCCGGGGCTGGTCGACTCTGGGTGAGGTTCCTCCCGGGTGCCAGCCTCCCTGGGCTGACAGTCTTGGCACGAACGCAGAAGCTGTTTGTATGTTTATTCCGCACTTGAGGACACTCAGGGCCACAGGAGACAGAGAGGCAGGGGGTGAGGAAGGATGAGGCCCCTGGGGCATCCCGGCTTCATAGGAAGTCTGGAGCAAACGCCGGGAAGACTTGATCTGCAAGCTCCATGATTTGGGGAGCTTATCCGATCCGTTTCTCTTCTTCCAGGTTCTCCAGTACAGGAAGCTACTCCAGTAGGAGAGCAGCCCAGGATGCCCCCACATACACCAGTGCCTGAAGATTTCTCACCACACTTATCATCCCCAAGAAACTTAGTCTCTAAAGTGCCTCAACATGCCCACCAACCTCCAAGTTCCCAAGAGCCTCAATGGCTGGCAAGGAACCTAGATCTCAAAATGTCTAAGGGCCCTATGGTGCCCACAGAAGCCACACTGCAAGCAAACCTCCAAATGCATCCAGGCCCAGCAAGGAAGTTAGGTCTTCTATTTTACCCAGGAATACCAATACAGCCAAGTCTTAGAATGTATCCAGGTCCCGTGCAGTGTCAAAAACTCCAAGCACCAGCAAGCTATAAAACGGGACCGGGTCTTCAGGATCCCTCAAGTCCCCAAAGGAGCCCTGCTGCTGGCTGTGGTTCCCTGGTCTTTCTTGTCCCCTCCAAGTCTCCAGGGTCTCAAGCTTTCCCAAATGCTCTGGGATGTCACCAGAAGGCACGCTTCGTGTTCACCTCAGAACAGAAGCTAGTGCTGCAGAAATGTTTTGCTCAGTGCATGTATCCAAGCAAGGAGCTGTGCATGGCTCTGGAGAAAAGCATTGGAATTCCACAGTATACGACCAAGGTCTGACTCTCTCATGCCCCTCTCTCATCAACCAGAATAGTCATTCTCCCACCATCCACCTGCTTACTTAGACGAACCCCACATTCTCGGTGCTGGTGCACTGATTGGTGCAACTTGGGTCAGTTTTGGAAGGGGGAGATACATATACACCCCTGCAGCTGAACCCCTCATTCTTCTTCAATATGGGTTTACCCTGGATCCACATGATAGCCCTACAGGGGGAACAGGGTCAGAGATATCAGGTCTCACACAGTGCAACTCTAGTTCTTGGATTGTCAGATCATTACCCATCTTCTCTTCATCCCCCCTTGGCATCAGGATACCCACAGCCCTGTGTGTGTGTTGGGGGAGGGATGTTGGGCGGAGCCAGCCTTCCCCATTCATCTTCTTGACCTTGTATCCCAGGCTGAGCACAAGGATCTTCTTCTGATCTCTTCTTTTATCTCTCCAGATCTGGTTCAAGAACCAGAGGGCAAGATACAAGCGGGAAAATCCCCAGAATCTTCAAAAGGCACTGCCTCCTGTGCACAGACACCCAGGAGCTGGTGATGGATCTGGCCAGCCCCGTGGCCGATCACCTATCATGGCCTCTGCCAATGTGGGTTTGGAGTATCTGAGCACCTCCCGGCTGAGCTCCAGTTCCAACTTCTACCCCAGCCTGGAAGCTTCTCCCCGTGGTGCTCAGGCCCATGAGGGTGCGGGGTATCGTCCCCAAGAAGAGGCGCTGGATGGCCAAGGCCCAGCTGCGGCAGACCCAGGTCAGCCCTCAGCAGCTGAAGCCATGCCCGGCCCAGCAGTAGCTGAAGGTCCGGATGCAGCTGAAGCTCCAGTTCACAGGGCAGCTGCAGCCCGAGGCCCAGGGGCTGCTCAAGGCTCCGGTCCATCTGTTTTGGAATTCTGCCAAAGAGTCCTTAAAGATCTCCTCGCTCTTATATACATTCTTGTACATCTCCACACCACCCAGCACCGCTCTCCCCTGGACTAGACCCTTGGTCCATCCAGGTCAAGGAATTGGTATAGGAAAGAAGAAGAGGCCTGAGAGATAAGATCCAGGACATTTCTGAATCTGTGGGGCTCGGGGAATGGGTGCTCCTGTGTCCTAAGTACCACAGGGCTACGTATAGACTAGGCTGACTCCCAGGTTCTGCACATCCTCCTCCTGTCTCCTGAGGGTTTACCTTCCTCGTGTGTGCTAAATAGCTGGGTTACTACGAACTTCTTTTAATAATGAATGTGGTTTTTTTTTTTTCTAAATAAAGTGTTACTGAGTAGAATGTAATGTTGTCTATTTTGCTACTTCCTGTTGCAAAACTTTAAAACTTAAAGTGTCTGGGTGGGGTTAGAGACGGCCAGTCGCTGAAGGCTTGCTTGCTCGGGGCTGGAGAGATGGGTCAGTGAGTCAGAGCAATATTTGCTTTATCAGAGAAGCCTGGACCAGTTCCCAGAGCCCACCTGGTGTCTCACAACCATCCATTTGGAACCTCAGCCCCTGTCGATCTGAGCCCTTCTTCTGGTCTCCTAAGTACCCAGGCATTCCCGCGTTGTGCAAATCCCGAAGCCTGTTTAAAAACTTAAGCCAGGTGTGGTGGCTCACGCCTTTAATTTCAGCCCTTGGGAAGGAGAGGCAGGTGGATCTCTGTGAGTTGGAGGCCAACCTGGTCCACATCGTGAGTTCCAGGATATCCAGGGCTATGTAGAAAGACCCTGTCTTCAAAAATAAAGTAAAAATCCATTACTTATTAGATCACATGGTAGGTTAAAAAAAAAAAGAGCAAAATATTTTCTGAATATTATGATTTTCTCTTGGCAGCATAGCTATTAGAATAGCTTGTTTTTATTTCCAAAGACCTAAATATTTTAGTTTAGATTATCCAAGACAGGGTCTCTCTATGTAGCTGACTATGATGCATCTGGCTGTGTAGACTGGGCTGGCTTCCCAGTCTGGGAGATCCTTCTTTGTCTCCCTCCCAAACGCTGGGTGAATGAGTGGCCTGGGTCACCAAGCTCAGCGTTATTCTATTTGCACACGTGAATGCTTGCACGCATGTACGGATATTCCTGGTACCTGGGAGGCCAGTGTAGGATCCCATAGAACTGGAACCGCAGGCAGTTGTGAGCCACCTTGTGGGTGCCCGGAACTGAACTCAGGTCCTCTCCAAGAGCGCTGGGTACTGTTTTATTACTTCCACAGAGTCATCGTAGTAGTATGCTGCTCTCCGAGAGGACGCCAAGGAGGCTTATTCATTGGTGCAAAGCCTGCCAGACCTCAGCAGAGGGAACCGCTGCCATGGCCAGCGCCGTACTGGATGGTAGTACCCTGAGCGTACGAACTCAGGTGTTTTTATTGATACAGAACTCCTCAGGTGTTCTAACGATAGCATGTGCCAAGCAAGATCAAACATTCCCCCACATAAATCCAACACCTGCAGAGAATAATATGCCGAGGCCTAAGTAGCCCCCTCACCCAACAACGCACAAAATTACTTTACACGAAACTAAAAGTAAACTTCTACATCAAGTCGTAATGGTTTTAAATCATGTATGGGAATTCCCGACACTCTCCCATGATGCACAGAGCCCGTAGGAAGAAAATGCTACCTCTGTTTAGCTTAAATTTGATGTGACTGTGGATTCCAGCCACATGGGGGCTCACTATCAACTTCAACTCCAGTTCCAGGGGCTCCTGTGTCCTCTGAGGACACTGCATACCCCTGGTGAACTTATTTGCAGGCAGAACCCTCGAGCACATAAAATAAAAGCCATGATCTATTCAGCCGAGGAGATACAAAAAACCTCACCGTTGAACTTGTTGGACCCCAGGGGCCCAAACCGGAATGCCGCACCCCCACAGAGACTCACAGTCGGAAAATTGATGCAAATAGCAAGAGGATTTTATTCAGTATACTGGGACCATTCTAACACGCAGGATAGAAGCGACCACGAGGGGCAGAAAGCAAGCCTTTTTATTATTTACAGTTGAAACGGTTGCTAGGGGGCTGCATAGATGCTAAGCACAGATCATGCTGGTGCAAGTTGATTGGTCTCTAAATTGTTTTTCCATTTTGATAGGTAGGGGCCAGTTAACCTCTAAACTGGTTGGTGCTAGCATATAGCAAGGTCGTGGGCAACTGGGAGGAGGGAACTCCTCAGCCCAAGGCTGTGGGACCAAGATTATGGACCATCTGCAGGAAGGGGGGCACATTCTCTAGCCCAAGGCTGTCTAGCTGCCTTGTTTGTCTTAGAAAATGTTTTTCTTACAGAAATTGTTTTTGCTTTAACCTGGGAAACTCTGGAACTGTTCTGGGTCACACTGCCCCTGGCTTGGGCCTATACAATTTTGGTGTTCTTAGAAGCCTGACTAAAGTTTCTTAGGCCTGGGCGAGGGACCTGAATCTTAAGGTGCGACCCCCACAAACTGTATCCCAGCTTAGCTTCTGTGAAATAGTTTTGAGTTTCCTATCAGAGGACAACTTGCAGAAGTTGGTTCCCTCTTTCTGCCTCGTGGGGGCCAGTGCTGGAACTCAGGTCACCAGGCTTGCTGTCAGACTTCTTTACCTGAAGAACCGTCTTCTGTGGCTCCCATCTTCATGAATATTTTTATTTTGATACAGGGTCTCACTAACTTGTTCAGACTGCCCTGATTTGGAATCTGGCTGCCTCAGAACTGAGCAGCTGCCATTACAGACCTGGACTCCACGTTCCTTTTCTTTGGGTCTCCTGTGCTGGAACGAACCCAGGAACGGCCATTGGGAGGTCTGTCCTCTACTGCCCTTCCATGGCTGTCGTTCGCCCCTGGTGGACTTCAGTCTTGTGCTCTTCCACAGACTCCCTCCCAGCCCTGTTTCGCTTCCTGTTGTATATGATATTTCTATCGCTCTTTCTGAAAAGGAGCAGAGCTCAGGAGCAGAAGCCGAGTGTGGAAGAAGAGTTCACAGAGAGAAGCAGCAAGGTAGACGTGAAATCAAAGCAGAGGTGAAGCAGACAGGGAGCAGAGGTCAGAGAGAGAAGCAGGGAGTTAGTTCAGTCAGGCAGTTTGAGTCCAGTTAGCTCACAGACAGCTCAGTTAGAAGGAGAAGCTGAGAAGGGCAGAGCCAGTCTAGCATAAGCAAAGCGTCAGAAGCAGTCGGTTTAAGAATTACAGTTTGGAGTTTGTAACAGATCAGAGTGAAAAGAAGCGGAGGAGAGCTAGTCGGAGTGAACCCAGTCAGTAGTAAGTCTTGGAGGCTGAAACATTCTAGGTTTAAATTTGCAGATTAGAATGTTTGGAGGTCCGGGTTTGAATCTTTAAGATTAGATTGTATCGAGGCTGAATCCCTTAGATCTAGGTTTAAGATTAGATTTTGAGGAGGCTGAATCCCTTTAGATTTAAGATTAGATTATGACGAGGCTGAAACCCTCTAGAATCAGGGATTGAATTACTGAAGTATAAACTGCTTTTTGCCATGAACCCTTGAGAATAATTAAAAACAAATGCATACATTTTATGCTCACAGTCTTCTGCATCCCGGACAGGCTTTGGAGCTGCTATGTAGTATTGACTCCTGGTCTTCCTTCCTTCGCCTCCCAGGCAACATTGGCCTGCTGTACCAACCTGGGGTGTAGAAGAAAGCATCAAATGTGCCCAACAACTACTTGTTTCAGAGATCTGTCAGTGCATGTAAAGCCCCTTAAATTGGGGCAAGGTGGGGAACAGACAATCTTGGTGCCTGCAGGCCATGTACGTTTTAAATCCACATCCCATAAGATCCTGTGTTCCGAATTAAAAAAAAAAAATCAGTGAATAAAAAATTACAAAATATCAAAAAGCCAGGCGTGATGGCTCACATCTTTAATCCCAGCATGAAGGAGGCTCATCAAAACCTCTGTGATGCTCTGCCTCAGCAAAGCATCAAAACCCCCAGGTGGTGGGGGAGCTCAGTGCTCAGTGGGCAGAGTGGGCTCCGTCCTCAGCACCAGGGCTACTGTGTGCTGAGCCAAGCTGCTAATCGGTAATCTCAGCTCCTCAAGATTAACGTCAGCCACAAAGCAAGTTCAAGGCCGGTTTAGGATACACGAGGCCTCAACTAAAAACAGAAACGCTGAGAAAGTTATCACTACAGAGACCACTGGTCATGTCTTCCAGAACAAAATTGCTCTCCTGTCTGTGGCTTACAGTAATAAGAGCAGCTGCAGGACCAGTGTCTTCCCAGATGCCAAAGAAGCAGGATCAACCATGCACTTAGGGCACAAAGCATCAGGAAAGAAAGCAGAATAAATATTCAGTTAGAGCAGAAGGTCATCCGGGGATATACTCGGTAGCAGCTAAAGGGCATGGTAAAGGCACACACAACAGATCTTGGCCTGAAATCCCAGAAATTGTGAGGCAAAGGTTTCAGAAGTTTCTAGTCATCTTCAGTCATACAGTGTGACCAGCCTGAACTACGGAAACCCCTTGTGAAGCTCTACCCTTTCACAGGAGACAAAACCCATAGAATTGGGAGATCTAGCACAGTGGCCATGGCTCACGCCTTTAGTGCCAGCACTCAGGAGGCAGAGGCAGGCGGATCTCTGTGGGTTCGAGGCCAGCCTGGTCTACAGAGTGAGTTCCAGGACAGCCAGAGTGACAACAGAGAAACCCTGTCTCGAAAAACCCAAAACCAAAAGAAACAAAAAGATTTGGGAGATCTAGTGTTCTGGGAGATGGTTCAGCTTGTGAAGGTATTTGCCTCAAAGTCTAGGACCCAAGTTTTACCCTCAGGACTCCCAGATGTCCTCCGAATATCCATTTCATCCAGGGCTAATCTGTAAACAGACATACCACCACCAGGCTGATGCCTTGAGTACTCTGGGCAGGCGCTTGGGAGGGGGCAAGTCTGGGTAGACACCAGAGGAGCTCCAGTGACCTCTGGGCACCGGACGATGCTCTAGATGGCCCAGGCAGAAGGAGCTGGGTGTTGGCAGTGGTGGTCAAAGCTGACAAGAGTGACAGCCATGGATGGGGAAGGCAGAGTAGGCCTTTGGCCATCGAGAAGGGGTGATCAAGCTGGGTATGGAGGACCAATCCTTTAATCCTTCCATCCCTCCTTTAATCCCAGCACAAATTAGGCAAAGGCAGGCAAACGTCTGTGAGTTGGAGGCCAGTGTGGTCTATAGACTGGTGTGACCCAGGACAGCTAGAACTATGAAGACAGACCCTGTTTCAATTTAAAGGGAGAGAGAGGTGGAGGGGGAGAGAATGTAAGAGGTGCCCAGCATTGGCAAGGAATGAAGAGGAAGTCTGTGGGAAGGTTGAGCAGATGTCCGTTTCTTATGATGGTTACCAACCAGCGGCGGCTAAATCTCTACGGGCCCGACACCCCAAGAGGTCGGGAGACCCAAAGGGTGAGGCCAAGGTTCTGTTAGTTTCCACTTTCCAAGCAAACCAGCACTGAGCATAACTGCTCAATAAAGAAGGGTGTACTCAAGGGAGCCAGGGTTCCAGAGGGCGTGGCTACGACCCGAGTGAGACCACGGGGTGGTGGCATCTTCCGGGTATGACTGGATTAACGGAGGAGGAAGCAGGGAAGCTCCTGGATGGAGAAGGCATTTAAGGCCAGATTGTTGGAGTAGAGCTTCAACCACCAGCAAGGATATGGTCAAGATGGGTGATCCTGCTGACATCCAGTGTCAGGAAGGCTCCTGTTTAGACGGTGAGCGTGGGGTGGGGGTGGGTATTTCCTGCCCCCCAGGGTCCCTTCATTTCTTGGTTGGAGACAGAGGACCCCAGAGGAATGTGAGAGGACTTGGGACAGGTCAACTCTGGGTGATGTTTCTCCCCACTGCCAGGTTCCTGGATGACAAGTCTTGTATTAACTCAGGGGTGCTCTATATTTATTCCAATGTGGAGAACACTTAGAGGCACAGGAGACAGAGAGTCAAGTAGAGAGAAAGGATGAAGCCCTGGAGTCATCTCTGTTCTATAAGTCTGGGGAAAATGCTTTGAAGACATGGCGGATAAAAGCCCGGGTCTGTGGAGCTCCTCTGACCCTTTTCCCCTCTCCTCTCAGGTTCTTCAGTTCAGGAACGTTCCCAGGTATTATCACATCCCAGGACTCTTCCGTGTTCACCAGTGCCAGGAGGTCTTCCAGAAAATTCAGCCAACCCGGGGAACTCAGGCCTCCAAACGGCCCAAGGTCTTCATCCACCTCCAGGTTTCCAAACATATCCAAGTCCTTCAAGGAATCCAGGTCCTCGAGCGCACCCAGGAACACCAGCGCAACCAAGTACTGGTATGCATCCAGGTCTCTCGAAGTGCCCAGATCTCCAAGCTACTGGAAGCTGCATAATGGAACCAAGTCTTCAGGAGCCCTCAGTTCCCCGAGGGAGCCCTGCTGGCTGTGGTTCCCCAGGTTCTCTGGGTCCCCCTGGCTCTCCA
Source organism: Cricetomys ansorgei (assembly GCA_026225945.1). Lineage (NCBI taxonomy): Eukaryota > Metazoa > Chordata > Mammalia > Rodentia > Nesomyidae > Cricetomys > Cricetomys ansorgei. The sequence continues at coordinate 1,004,967 of JAMJFZ010002944.1, forward strand.
GCACCTCGAGCTTCCCCAAATGCTTGGAGAAGCCATCGGAGAGAGCGTATCACCTACACGACAGAACAGAAGCTCGTGCTGCAAGAACGTTTTGCTCAGTGCATGTATCCGAGCAAGGAGCTGTGTGTGGCCCTGGCACAAAGCATCGGAGTGTCGGAGTATAAGATCAAGGTCTGACTCTCTCCTGGCTTTCTCTCACCCAGCCAGAATAGCCAGACTCCCGTCATCCACCTGTATATGTAGATGAACCCCACATTCTCAGTGCTGCCACACTGATTGGTGCAACCTGGGAGAGCTGTGGAAGGGGGGACATATATGCACCCACAGCTGGACCCCTCTATTCCTCTTCAAACTGAGTACACCTGGATCCATGGAATAGCTCTGCAGGGGCTTAGGGTTAGAAATATTAGGTCTCCCAGTGATACTCCTGAGTTTCTCAAGTTTCTGGTTTGTCAGGTCATATCCATCCTCTCTTTATCCCCCCTTGGCATCAGGATACCCACAGCCCTGTGTGTGTGTTGGGGGAGGGATGTTGGGCGGAGCCAGCCTTCCCCATTCATCTTCTTGACCTTGTATCCCAGGCTTAGCACAAGGATCTTCTTCTGATCTCTTCTTTTATCTCTCCAGATCTGGTTCAAGAACCAGAGGGCAAGATACAAGCGGGAAAATCCCCAGAATCTTCAAAAGGCACTGCCTCCTGTGCACAGACACCCAGGAGCTGGTGATGGATCTGGCCAGCCCCGTGGCCGATCACCTATCACGGCCTCTGCCAATGTAGGTTTGGAGTATCTGAGCACCTCCCGGCTGAGCTCCAGTTCCAACTTCTACCCCAGCCTGGAAGCTTCTCCCCGTGGTGCTCAGGCCCGTGAGGGTGCGGGGTATCGTCCCCAAGAAGAGGCGCTGGATGGCCAAGGCCCAGCTGCGGCAGACCCAGGTCAGCCCTCAGCAGCTGAAGCCATGCCCGGCCCAGCAGTAGCTGAAGGTCCGGATGCAGCTGAAGCTCCAGTTCACAGGGCAGCTGCAGCCCGAGGCCCAGGGGCCGCTCAAGGCTCCGGTCCATCTGTTTTGGAATTCTGCCAAAGAGTCCTTAAAGATCTCCTCGCTCTTATATACATTCTTGTACATCTCCACACCACCCAGCACCGCTCTCCCCTGGACTAGACTCTTGGTCCAGGCCAAGGAATTGGTATAGCAAAGAAGAGGTGGCCTTAGAGATAAGGTCCAGGGCATTTCTGAATCTGTGGGGCTTGGGGAACCTAAGCATAGCTAATGTGTCATTTATTTATTATTTTTTTTTAAATAAAATGTGATGGAGTAAAATGTAACATGTTCTATTTTGCTACCTCCCGTAGTATGCGTGTGCCTGAAATTGAACTCAGTTCCTCTAAACAGCAGCAAGTGCTGTTTTATTACTCCCGTAGAGTCATAATGCTTTTAAAACATGTATGGGAATCCTTGAATTCTCCCCTCCTTCCCCGCCATGATGTACAGAGTTTATAGGAATAAAATGCTACCTTTGCTTAGTTCACATTTGATGTGACAGCGGATTCAAGCCACATCAGGGCTCCCTTCCACCTGCAACTCCAGCTCCAGGGCTCCTGCGCCCTCTTGTTCACTCAGAAGACACTGTGTGCATCTGACGCACTTATCTGCAGGCGGAACACCCGAATCACAGAAAATAGAAGCAATGAATCTACTCCATCCACTCTCAAGAGCTCTGCCGTTGAAGTATGTCCCATCTAACTTCTTTCAATTCGTTTTGTTTTGCATGTCAGAGAACACTCATGGCCCGTGGTGGGGGTGTAGATGTCAGAGGGCATTTTGCAGGAGCTGGTTCCCTTCTTCTATGCTGTGGGTGTTGGGGATGAAACTCAGTCACTAGGCTTGGTGACAAACTCCCTTAACCCAAAGGACCATTTTCAATTATCCCATTTCCCTTAGTATTTGTATTTTGACACAGGGTCTCCCTAACTTGTCCAGACTGCCCTGCTATGCATCTGGCTGCGTCAGAACTGAGCAGCTGCCATTACAGACCTGGACCCTGGTTACTTTTCTTTGGGTCTCTTGTGCTGGAACGAACCCAGGAACGGCCATTGGGAGGCCTGCCCTCTACTGCCCTTCCACGGCCCTCGTTGGGACTTCAGTCTTGAGCTCTTCCACAGACTCTCTCCCAACCCTGTTTTGCTTGCTGCTGGATTGGATATTTCTATTTGATTTCATCTCCTAAATATTGATATTAAGTTTGTGATCCCTGGAAAAAGGCCATAGAATCAATCCAAATATAATTAAATAGTCTCTGGATTAACTGGTAGCAGGAAGATAGCCTTAAAGCCCAATCCCAGGCATATACTGAAGGCAGAGTGTGGGAAGTGTTTTTAAAAGTGAAAAACCACAAGAAGACCTTCAATATCTATGCAAGCCAGCCAAAGCTGGCCTGTTCTACCAAGTTAAGTTCTTAATACAACAACACTTAAATCAACCAAGTGCTTAAATCAGTCTTTGGGTATCTGCATAAGCAAGTCACAGAAGTCAAAACAAAGCAGGTAGTCATATCATAACAAGTAGATAATCGCTGGGTGGTAGTGGCTCATGCCTTTAATCCCGGCACTCCGGAGACAGAGGCAGGCGGATCTCTGTGATTTCGAGGCCAGCCTGGTCTACAGAGTGAGTTCCAGGACGGTCAGAGTTACAACAGAGAAACTACTGGGAACTTATCTTTCAGGGACTGGAGTTGGAGACAAACGGCTAGTGGGTAAAACAAGTTGGATGCATGAAATAGAGTTTCATTAGCCATCAGACTCCCCACTGACTCTAGATCATATGGATCCGATCATCGATTCCCATTTTGTAGGGCTAAAGCTTGGTATATTCATTAACTCATTCAATAAGCTCCCAGCCCCCATCTTGAGTAATCCTTTCTGCAACTCTCTGATTTTGACAGGCATCTGTGATACTGACGGACCGGAGGCCTCCCTGAGATATAGCAGCTAATAGGCACCATAGATAGCCAGCTGTCCCTTTTCACAGTCATAGGTAAACGGCTGCTTTGGTGGAGAGGAATGGCTTTCCTTTGGACCTAACTTTCCAACCTTTTGTTAATGGTGAGGTTTGATGGGGTGTCTTCTGCAGCTGCTTCTCAGCTTACGTAGGGCACTGTTGTCAGTGCCCAGGAAGGCTGAAATGCTGGTCAAAGACCAAGAGGAGACAGGGTACACCTGGTTTGCTGTCGAGGTGTTGTTGGACCACGTGAGACTGGTGATGTGCAGGTAGTTTTGGCACAGTCTGGAACACTGGTCAGAAGCTGGGGCTCAAGCTGGTCGAAAATTTAACTAGGAGCACTGGGTTTACATGGGCGTTTTAGCAAGTCTAGGGATCATTAGTTTCTCAGAACCACCTGAGGCTGGTATGTTTGGAATACTTCGCCGTCTTTGGTTTCTTGGCCACCTGCTGGAGCAAATATAGACTACAAATAGAAGGTAAGGTGAAGGAGCTTAGTGGGAAATCTTCACTCCATTGATCAATATCAAAAGCTTCATCTTTTGAAGCTTCAACATAATAATAGCATAGCAAGAGGGAAAGAAATCTTAAATTTTAAATTATTTTATATTTACCTTAAATCATCTTAGACCTTTATAACTTGCATCGACATACCTTAAATCGCTTTCTGAGACCCTCACAACATACTTAAGCTTTCATATACTCAGAACTTTAGATACCTTAAATTACTTTCGTAGGACCTTACAACATATTTAAGCTTTTTTCTTTTTTTTTTAAAAATTGTGATATTATTCTTTAAAAATTTTCCTTTCTCCTACAACTTATACAATACATCCCGACACCCGCCTCTTCTCCCTCCACCCCCCACCAGTTCCCCTATACCCCCTCTTCCCCAGATCTACCCCCATCACCACCCACAAATACCCCCACCCCTGCTTCTCCCCAGAAAAGAATGGTCCCTCTAAGGTTACAGCACAATCAGAGCATGGCATAGCGGAATGGAACAAAGCCAGGCACCAATCCCTACATCGAGGGTGGGCCAGGCAGCCCGGCCGGAGCAAAAGGGTCTCAAGGGCAGATAAAATGGCCAGAGACACCTCCGCTCCAGCCTGTAGGAGTTTTTCAAGAATGTCAATCCAGATAGCCATAAGATGTATTTAGGGGATCCTGCAGGTTGTGTGTCTGTGGGCCCCCAGGAGTGCTGATCAGTTGACATTGTGGGGCTTGTTCTCCTGGTGTCCTGAACCCCTCTGGTCTCTGACATCCCTCCTCTCCCTCTTCCGTGGGGTCCCCTGATCTCTGCGCGGTGATTGGCCCTGGGCCTCTCCAGATGCTCCTCTCAGCTGCTGGATGGGGCCTCTCTGGTGAGGACTGGGCTAGGCACTGATTTATGACATTAGAGCATGGCAGCAGAAATCATCTCCGGGTCATCCAGTCTCTAGTTCCTGGCCTGTCCTGCAGTTTCAGGCAGGGGTTCCCGCCTTTGGCATGGGGTTCTGCCTTTCCGTTGTCAACAAGGATCTTGCAGGGAGGATAGACCATAAGTCAAAGGTTTTGTGGCTGGGATGGTGTCTCAGGCTCACTACTGGAAACCATGCTGGCCACAGGAGATGGCCTGCTCAGGCTCAGATTACTAGGGACCCTTGCTAGAGTTTCCCTCACGGATTCCTGTGAGTTTCCACTACACTAGGTCCCCCAATCGCCCCCTAATTGTCTCCCAATTCTTGTCCTCTCTCCATGTATTTTCTCCCTCCAGCCCTCTCTTCCTCCTGGTCCCCTCTGCTCCCATTCCCATCCTCCCCGCAAGCAACTTGTACCCTGTGTTCAACTTACACCCTACCAGGGAGAGCCCTGTGATCCAACCAGGCCCTTCTTGCTGCATGGTTTTTCTATGTCTACGGATAATAGTTCCTTTCTCCTTTGCTTAGCAGTAAATATCCACATATAAATGAGTACATACCATGTTTGTCTTTCTGCCACTGTGGACCCCATTCTTACTTCCGATTTCTAACCTGAATACCCTAGATTATCAGGAAACCTGAGGTCTAATGGAATTAGGGCCTAATTATATGCAACCAGCTGGGAGGTGACAGGAGGCTTAGGTGAATGTCCAATGACCTCACCTATATCCTTTCTGTTTTTTTGAAGGAATATTAATTTTTAGCAAGTCCAGCTCTGATTATTTTAAGCAGGCATATTTGGAGTTATTATTGAGAGATTTTAGACAGAGGGTTTTATTTTACTTTATAACCAGTTTCTCCCCCCCCCCCCCCCGCCCGTGTGTGTGTGTGTGTGTGTGTGTGTGTGTGTTTGCTTTGCAGATTTTTGTTTCACAGCTTTTTTTTCTCTTTTGTTTTTTAGAGACAGGGTTTCCTTGTTGTAACGCTGGCTGTCCTGGAACTCACTCTGCAGACCAGGCTGGCCTCGAACTCACAGAGATACGCCTTGGTCCGTCTCTGACTTTAATCCCCTTGGATTAAAGGCATGAGCCACCACCACCACCCACCACCACCACCACCACAGATTTTTAACCATCTCCAATAAGCTTATCAATCTTTAAGTACAGAAAGTTTACATTTTAGCTGCTTTACAGCACATAGTGTCTTTTCTTGGGTTTTTGATCTAGAATCAGATGACCTTCTGACTTAGGACAAAGATTTTGGAAGAGGTTAGAAAAAATTTTTTAGAAAAGATTTTTATTTATTTTTATTTTGTGTGTTTTGTCTGATGTATAGCCGCACCACACGCATGCAGTGCCTACCGTGGCCAGAAGAGGGCATTGTATCACTAGGAACTGGAGTTACGGATGGTTGAGAGCCGCCACCACGTGGGGCTCGGACCTGACCCCCAAGTCCTCTGCTGGAGAGAGCAACAAGTACCCTTAACCACTGAGACATCTCTTCAGACCCATTGGGAGACTTTTTTTTTTTAGACAAGCATGCTTGAGACACTGGGTTACAGAAAATAGAGGTTAAAAAAAAAAAGGCGTATTCCTTCTATCTCAGTAAGAAGGAGACAAAGGGAGGCAGATCTGCATCAGTCTAACGCCAGCCTTGTCTAGAGGCTACCCAGGACTACATAATGACACCCTGTCTCAAAATAATGATTATAAGGAGAGGCTGGCGCAAAATCTCAGTAGTTAACAGCACACTAGCTGTTCTTCCAGAGGGCACAGGTTGAATTCCTATCACCCAGGGGGCCATTCAGTCCCAGGGGACCCGACTTCCTCTTCGGGATTCTGAAGGCATCACACACTCATAAGGCTCTTTGTTGGGGCTGTGGACACTGGAGTGGCGGACGCTCTGAGGCTTCCGTTCTGAGCTCAGCAATTAAAAGGACCTTCTATTTGAGGATTTCATATGATGTATTTCGATCGCACCCACCACCCCGCTCCTCCGGGGTCCACCCTCCCGTCCCCGCACTGTCTAGAGAGAGAGAGAGAGAGAGAGAAGAGAAAACCAAGTCTAACCCATGCTTCCTATTGGAGCATGATCAAATCCCCAGTGGCCAGACCCTCTAAGAAAACTGACTCGCCCTTCACCTCTGCCCCCACCCAGAAGCCACCAAAAATGATGAGCTACACATCAGCATCTCCACCACAACTTTTAAGGCCTCTCCTCAATGGCTTCATGTCTAGACTATGGTGGCCCAGAAGCCTTCAGTGTCTCTCACGCTCAGCTGTGAATCTGCAGACATGGATACCGCTACAGTAGAAGCTTCCCTGGCCACAGCTGCCTGCGGCTGTACGGATCCTGGACATCGACATGGTTTCCGGGTGCAGCTCTGATCACGGATGTCTTTCGAGGAGACATAAGCCAGAAAACGAACCGTTCTTCAGCTTTGGTATCTTCTCCATGCACGGAATCAGGGTGAACGCGACAGAGCAGCGTGTCCAGGGCAGGACAACATGAGCTTCTGGTCTCTGCACACCACCCTGCCTGGGCACCAGGCGCCCTGTCTGTTCCCAAGGCCCCACTGCTGTGCCCCAGTCAGAGGGCAGCATCGTGGGCCCGCCGGCTCCTTCTTTTTATGTGTTTGAGTGTTTTGCCTGCATGTATATGCTTGTATGCACATGTGTAGCATGTTCCAGGACAGCCAGAGTTACAACAGAGAAACCCTGTCTCGAAAAACAAAACAAAACAAAAATATCCAGGAAGGAATTCTGAGACCTGGAGAAGTAGTGTTCCTCGGGGAAGAGCATACCCGTTGGTTATCCAACCAGTCAGCCGTGAAAACAAAATACAAGTAACAGTATACAAACCTAGCAACCTACGTTTAGGGGTATATGTGTATATGCACATACATTTATGCTTGTGATAACAATTAATGAAAAGAGATGAATTTGAAAGAAAGAAATGAGGGAATTTTATGGAAGGGTTTTGGAGTGGTAAGGCATTTGATTTGAACGCACAAGACTTCAGTCCTCAGCCACACAAAGTAAATCAGTAAAAATACCATCCACGTGTGGATCCTAACGGAAGTGAAGCATTAAGATAAGCATAGAGAGGTGTGTGCAAGGCAAACAGAAAGATGTCTGTGGGGAGGAAGAGACCAAGAGGCGGAGGCAGGAGCACAGGAGAGGAATCAGCACAGTCAAGATAATAAAAATACAGTCACTATGAAAAAAAATGTCTTTCTATAGTTCGGCGTGGTTGTATTGCAACAGGCTCTCACTACGTAGCCTTGGCTGGCCTGGAGCTAGGTGCCCTTGAACTCACAGATTCATCCATCTGCCTCTGTGTCTGGAATGCTGGGATTAAAGGCTCATGAGGGCATACCTGGCTCCTTTTGTTTACACATTGTTTTTTTCGGAGACAGGGTTTCTCTGTTGTGATCCTAGCTGTCCTGGAACTCACTCTGTAGACCAGGCTGACCTGGAACTCACTCTGTAGACCAGGCTGGCCTGGAACTCACTCTGTAGACCAGGCTGGCCTGGAACTCACAGAGATCCGCCTGCCTCTGCCTCCCCAGTGCTGGGATCAAAGGGGTGCGCCACCACCACTCAGCTCCCAGCTCCTTTTGTTCAGTAATCCACTAAACCCAGTTATTTCTGTCTGAAATTCATAGTATATACTAAATTATTATTTTTTAAATAAAGAAAAAGTAGGGGAGAGGGGTAGGTCCCTAATGGGGTGAAAGATACCAATTACAAAGAAAGATTCTGTAAAACGCCAAGCAGAGGTTAAAAGATGGTGGTGTATTACAGTGATCCCAGCACTTGGGAAATGAAGGCAGGTGAGGACAAAGGGATTATGAGTTCAAGGTCATCCTCAGGCTCAAGTTCAGGATGAGTTTGTGGCAAGTCTGGACTACAGGAAACATTTTCTAGTAAAAGCAAATTAAAAAAATAAAACAACAATCATCTTTTTAAAGGAAAAAAACAAATAATACAGTATCTCATGAAAATAGTTGTTGTTGGATGGTTGGTTGGCTTGCCTGCCATTGTGGGGCGCGCCTTTAATTCCAAACTCAGGACGCAGCAGAGGGCAGATCTGTTAGTTCCAGGTCAGCCTGGTTCACAAACCCAGTTGAAGGACCGCTAGAGCTGCATGGGGAGACTCTGTCTAAAACAATAGATTTAAATACATCTTAGATTTATTTTATGTGTATGAGGGTTTTGCTTGTGTATATATGTGCCACCTGTGTGCCTGGCACCTACAGAAGCCAAAAGGGGGGTGTCTGGTCCCCAGAAACTGTAGTTACACATGATTGTGAGCCACCATGTAGGTACTGGGAATTGAACAGGTCCTCTGCTACAGCAAGATGTGCTAGTAGCCATCTCTCCAGACACAAGAATAGTTTTTTTTTAAAAAAAATGTGTTCTGTTTTTAAAATAATTGTTTGGGAAGATGTTTGAGACTGCTTCACACAGCCACAACTCAAACTCACTATGTAAAGAGGGTGAACCTGGAATTCCTGGTCTTCCTGCACTGGTATTACAGGCCTACAAATACCATACACTTTAAACACAGGATTTGAGGAATGAAGGCAGGACTGGCTGGGATACACTTTTCCTGAAACAGTTTATTTAATTAATTAATTTATTTATTTATTTATTTTACAGTGTTGAGAGATGCTCCACAAGCTGCCAAGGGAGAAGAGCAAATCAACAGCTCCTCCTTGGGAGATGCCAAGGAGGGGGTTGAGTCAATTAGAAGTCAGTTGGTCAGGAGACTCTGAGAGAGTCAGATGGACCAGAGACTCTGTGAGGAGTTATTTGAGAAATACTCTGAGAAGACACTTAGTTAAAAGAGATTGAAGATAAGAGAATTAAGAAGACGGCTAGTTACGAGATAAGTTTAGAGATATCAGTTAGATACATAGATACACATCTTAGTCAAGGGTTATAGGTGTTTAGAATCAGAAGACAGTTAGATAAGAGAAGTCAGCTCCTTAGTAACTGCTGTGCTGGGAGAAGCCGAACTCCAAAGTGGGAGTTTGTTTTAGAGCTGGTCAATTTTCCTGGGAGCAGCTAATTAGAGTGGGAGTTAATTTTAGAGCCAGTTCAGTTCTCCAACATTATTCCTTTTACTTTCCCCCAGAACAAAACCTTTCCCATTGGAAAGAAGCTCAGGACAGAGAATATTAAGGGCAGATAAGGCTACAGGATGTGCACTGGGTGTTAAGAAGGGAAGTGAAGCTGGGTGGTGGCGCACCTTTAATCTTAGCACTTAGGACGAAGAGCAGGAGGAGGAGGAGGAGGCAGGCGGACCTCTGTGAGTTCGAGAACAGCCTGGTCTACAGAGTGAAAAACAAAAACAGAAACCAAAAAACAGAAAAGAGAGCGACAGGTGCCTATAAGTACACCCCTCAACAGGTACTATTATTGCTATTAGTTTGAGACCATCCTGGTCTGTATATCTGGTTCCAGGACAGCCACAGGTGAACAGTGAGTCCCTGTCTCCAAAACAAAGGGGGAGAGAGGGGTGAAACAATGGGACGCTTGTAGGAGAAGAGAGAGTTCCAATCCTGCAGGGAACAAGTGTGTGTAAGAGGTAGGGGACTGCTCAAAGACACTCTCAGACCAGCCAAGCTCCCTGTAAGAGGCTCCAGTCACCTTAACCACCAGGAAAGGCCACTCCAGCCTGTCAAGAACTGCCTGTAGGCTGTGCAGTGCACCTCAGCTTTCCAGCACTCAGCTGTCACGCTAGGTGGGGTGGGCTTGGCCGATTCAACTGAGTTTTGAGTGATTCCTGTTCTTGTAGGGAACTCCCCACCCATATTTTGGTGACTAACCCAAAGAGAACTCATCGGTTCTTGTAATTGGACTTTGGAGATACCGGTACTTTTGACGTCACTGCCTTGGGTGGGGACACATCTGCTCACTCCTCTCCACAGGAATAACGTCGCCCAACACAGTCATAGTAAGAAATCTCCAAGGATGTAATATTGACTCTTAAATCTTGGGAGTAGCAAACGGCCATTTAATTGGACTTAAGGCTGGGGCAGTGGGAGAGCATGCTTGGTACTGCAAACCGAGCCATTTACCAGTGGTGATGCAGGTCGTGAACCCTAGAACTACTGAGGCCACTAAAGCAGTATAATCGCTAAGTGCATTCCAAACCCTTACGCCCACTGATGCCCACAACGCCTGCCCCTAAGGCCCGGGAAACGTTAGTGACAGAGAGCATTACAGGAAGCCACAAGTGGTCGCAGAGGACAACTGGCCGTGGGGTGCCCAGCTCAATGTGTACCTAGTGCACAAATGAAGCAAAGAATCGAGTTTGATGGCACGATCTGTAATTGATAAGATTCACCAAAATAAAATACACAACAAGCAATAAAATCCATCTGGGACACAAGTTAGTAATTACCCAAAGCATAAAACCCCCAGTTCTGAGTGGCACAACACAGACCACCTGAGGAAACCCACACATGAGGACCTGGTGGAACTCTGGGCAATATCACCTGCAGGACAGTCGCCTGTGCCCAACCAGTCCACCGCTGGTCTTAGAAATTTCAGAGCTTGCTCCCTGGCCTCCAAATGGTCAGAGGGGCATTCATAAGCAGACGGTATTGTTCACAGGGGCTAGCTCTATGACAGAAGCCAATGCCCGTGGGCAGCAGGTGCATTCAGAAACATGCACCGAAACCAGACTTCACGTGGGGATCTTCAGGACCAAGCAAGCTCCGCCACACACCCCTTCTTCTTCTAGGGAAAAATGTCCTCCGCTCATCAGTCCTTTTTGGGATGCCACCTCTTCTTGGTACGATAATGCTTTAAAGGACCAAACGGTTCCTCCGAATAACCTTGGGTGAATAGGACTGGGAGAAGTCAGAGAACAATACAATTGGGAAAGAACACGGTGTCTAGGGAGCCATTGACTCTGTAGAGGCCTTGAACCCACATCTGGTCCAAGGATGCAGGCGTGCTCTGAGCATCATCTCCATGGTGGTTGGGTGGGGGGGTTCATGCAACTGTGGACAGAGTCTGCAGCTTTGGTGGGAGTTGAGCTGCTGCTGATTCTATGAAGAGGGAGGGGGGGGGTACTAGATCATTGGCTGGAACTGGGTCTTATTGCTGGAGAGGAGTCTCTTTATCTTCAAATGCTATAAATTGATCTGGGTCACTGGCTTTTGCTGCCGGAAATGGGCCACTGGTTGCTTCAGCCAGCACTTGGCCAGCCAAGCGCCACAACCAGAACCTTCCCGAGGTCTCATCAAGACTGGAGAAAGGCTTTTAAGGTATTAGGGGAGCTGGGTTGAAGAAGGGGGCCAACACCTGATAATTCTGGGCACGCAGGCTCCCCAGTGGCAGAGGCACCGACAGGCACATGATCTCTTCTCTAGGTGCAGTGAGCTCAGGCTCTATTTTGACTCCAGGGTTTTTGTGGCCGTTCTTCTGGATGCTCACGAAAGTATCTAGCCCGACGATTTTTAAACCACACCTGGAAAGACAGAGAAGGAGTGGAGAGGTCAGAGAGAGAAGCCTCACACACACGTCTAGGTTCCAGAAAAGAAGCTTCTGAATGGAAATTCCAGGCCTCTGCCCCCCTTTCTACCTCTGCCCCTCCCCCTCCAGCTCCCATGACACATAGGGCCTTGGAGGCCGAATATGAGGGAGGAAAGCAGCATGAGCAGGACCTGACCCATAGGGGCAAGGGAAATCTCTGCTACCCAGAGATCAGAGGATTCAGAGGGAACCCTGATCTCGACTCCTGGAAACCCCGCGGGCCACTAGCGTAACCAGGAGCCAAGTAGCATCTAGCAATGGAGGATCACCGGAAGTGGTGAGCATCTGCGCCGGGTGTAGGTGGCTGTGGGTGTGGCTACTCTGATTTGGGGAGAGAGGGTCATAGAGGAACAGACCTGGACCTGGTTCTCTGTCACGTGAATTTTTCGCGCTATCTTCGCACGTTGCTCGGAGGTCGGATACTTGCATTCTTTGAAATATGCTTCCAGCTTTTCCTTTTGTTCCGTGGTATAGCTGGTGCGCTCTCTCCTCTCCCTGCCCTGAGGTCTGAGGGGAACCTGGGGCCTTGGAGGGTCTTGGGGAACCACAATTGGGGGATAAGGTGGGTTTGACCGATGTGGGTAATCTAGGAAGCCTGGGTTCACTGGAGGTTCTGGAGACATTTGGAAACCTGCAGGTAACGAGGGGTTTTGGGGATATTGGATACTTTGGGAGATTAGGGGTTCCGGAGACATTTGGAGATCCGCAGGTAACGAGTGGTTTTGGGGATATTGGAGACTTTGGGAGATTAGGGGTTCCGGAGACATTTGGAGACCTGCAGGTAACGAGTGGTTTTGAGGATATTGGAGACTTTGGGAGATTAGGGGTTCTGGAGACATTTGGAGACCTGCAGGTAACGAGTGGTTTGGGGGATATTGGAGACTTTGGGAGATTAGGGGTTCTGGAGGCATTTGGAGACCTGAGGGCATTAGAGGTCCAGAGACCAGACTCATATCCGGAATGATCCTAGAGCCTTCCATCTGAAAGCCTGGAAGAGGGAATAAAATAGAGCAGCTGCCCATCAAGCCTTCCCCTCAATTGTTACAGGCTTCTTGGGCAGCAGAGTGCTCTGGGCTGATTCTTGGCAGGAGAGCAAATGGAAGCTTAGCCTAAGAACCAGCGCCTGGCTCACAACCGGCCTGCTACCTGCCTATCCCAGGCCCCGAGCTCATCAGACTCTGCGCTGATATCCTTGAAATCCGCCCACTCAGAGATCCTGAGTTAATACAGCACCCTCAGCCCTGAAAGGCTGGGGGAGAGAAAGGCCCTCATTCTGAAGTTGTGGGCTCCTGCCTCCAGCCTGCTTCCCCCCTCCCCCAGCCTCCTTCCTCCCCAAGCAAGGGATAAAGTGCCCCACACCACCCCTGCTATCCATTTAGCTTCCCAGGCCCCAACTCACCTAGGAAATCAGTGGGCGCCGGCTTCTCGTCAGACTCTGTCCTGGTGTTTGACGGTTCAGTCACCGGATCTGAGCTGAAATCACCCTGGACGGTCGGGCCCTCCCTTCCCATCCACTCCACAGCTTCTGCACTCCTCAGTCCCTGCAACATTGTCTTTCCTGGGCTCCACTCTCTCGTGGCCCTTACCTGTTCCTCAGCCACGCCCTCTGAAGGCGTGGCCTGCATGGCGGCAGCCATTCTGTCTTATGACCAAAACAGGGTCTCTGAGCTCCAGCCTGCCTAGGACTCCCTATAGAAATAGACCGACTCCACAAACTCCCAGAGATCTGCCTGCCTCTACCTCCCTCCCAAGCGCTGGGATTAAAGGTGTGAGGGGCCACTCCCGCCTGCTCTGCGGTGTGCTGGGGACTAGGAAACTGACAGTCTTGGCTCCACCCTCCCAGGGCTCCAGTGCAGCTCCCCAGCCCCCCACCTCAGGCCATGTGGCTGCAGTCAGCCATCTTGATGCTCTTTCTTAGCACTTTCTTAGCACATACTCGGCACCTCCATCTAAAAACAGGGACCTTTGCCGCCGTGAATGCCAGCACTCAGGAGGCAGAGGCAAGCAGATCTCTGAGTCTGAGGCAAGCCTGGGCAAACAGTTGGTTCCAGGACAGGCAGGGGTACACAAAGTGATTCTGTTTCAGTGGGGGGGAGGGGAAGATAATAAAATGAACTAAGAATGAAAACAGGGCCTTCCGACTACGGGATCTCTGTGGCTGGCTCCCCCTCTGCCTGGATCCCCCTGTAGGCTATTCATGGATTCCTAGGCAGGAGGACTGGCGTCTCTGGCCTGGTGATGGCTTTGTTTCTGCTGAGGGTTTGGCTAGCCTGTGCCAGGCACAGCGGTTGATGCGGGTTTTGTGGGTGACTGAACTGCCTTCAGGTTCATTAACTTAACTCAGCACACCTGAAAATCCAGAACACAAGGTCGGAATCACACCCTAGAGCAGTAGATGGCAAGAGATCATCAACCTGAGGGCTGAAATCAATACATAGAAACAAGGAGAACAATCCAAGGAAAAGCAGCAAGACAGACAAACCCTTATCCCAAGTAACTAAAAGGCAGAGAGAGCATGTCCAAATGAACAAAATCAGAAACGAAAAGGGGGTTATAACTATGGACACCTAGGAAATTCAAAGAGTCATTAGGTCGCACTTTAAAAACCTTTACTCCACAAAATTGAAATATCTCTTTTAAAAAGGATAATTGTATTGATGGATTCCACCCTGAAAAGTTAAGTCAAAACCAGATAAACAATTGAAATATTCCTATATCCCTGAAGGAAATAGAAGCAGTCATTAATAACATCCCGACCAAGCATGGAGGTGGTGGCACAAGCCTTTGATCTCAGCACTCCGAAGGCAGAGGCAGGTGGATCTCTGGGAGTTCGAGGCAAGCCTAGTCTACAGAGTGAGTTCCAGGACAACAATACAACAGGAAAACCCTTTCTCAAAAAGGAAAAAAAAAAAAATCCCAGGAACGGATGGTTTTAGCACAGAATTCTATCAGACTTTCAAGGAAGAATTAATGCCAATGCTTCTCCAATCATTCCACAAAATAGAAAGAGAAGGAACATTGCCAAACTCCTTCTAGGAGACCACAGGCACCCTCATACCCAAATCACACAAAGTTTCAACAGAGAAAGAGAATCACAGGCCGATTTCCCTTATGAACATGGATGCAAAACCACTTGCAGACTGAATCCTAGAACACATCAGAAGGTCATCCACCATGATCAAGTAGCCTTCATCCCAGAGATGCAGGATGGGTCAACATATAAAAAGCAGCCAATGTCCTCCATCATATAAACACACTGAAATAAAATAACCACGTGATCAGATAATTTAGAGCCAGTGAGGTCTAGGGAAGCCTGGCAACCCAAACTCACTGAGGAACCTGAGGCATCTGGGCACTTGGGCGCACTGGGAGGGTTCTCAGTGTGGGGAGACTTGAGTACATGAGGGGACCTGGATGCACTGGGAGACTGGGTTTCACTGATGGACCTGGAGACACTTGGGGACCTAGGTACCTTTCAGGGTCTGGTTTCCATGGAGACTTGCTAGCACTGGTGTTCTTGGGTCAATTAGGACACTTTGAGATAGTTGGAGACTTACTTTGCTTGCAGGTTTGGTTACTTTTGGTGACTTGATTGCATCTGGGGTTCCTGGAGGAACCAGGGGACTTTGAGACATTTGGAAACACAGGTTACTTGCAGGATCTAGAAGCATCTGGAAACTTGCTTCCCTGGGTGCGTAAGAGGTCATTTGGAAATTTGGATGCAAAAGAGGACATTGGGGCATTTGGGGAACTAAGATTCTTGGGTGGGATGAATCTAAAATCTAATGGGAGACCTCTACGCACTTGCGGCCAGGGAAGCATCCCGGGATCTGATCCTGCCTGAGTTCATTCCTTAACTGGAGACCTCCCTGGCACGAAGGAAGGAGATCAGAGAAGCCCCAGAGTTTTATTGATTTTGTTAGTCTTGTTTTGTTTGCTTTTGTTTTGGTTTTGAGTCAAGGTCTCTCCATTAGCCCAGGACACTCTAGAATTCAGTATGTTGACCAGGTTAGCCTCAAACTCACAGAGATTATCTTTCTCAGTCTCCTGGGTGCTGGCATTAAAGTCGTGGGTCACCACGATCCTACAAGATTAATCATTGTTTACAATTCCAGACAGATTTGTGTGAAAAATGAAAACCAAGGGATGCTGGCCTTGCCCTCCTGGGGCTCCAGCACAGGAGAAATTGGGGCTCCACCTGTCAGTCACCTCCTCAGAAAATAGGCTTCTGCTCTGCCTATTTTCAGAAATCCGACTCATTCCTTCCCTTCTTGAAGGCCAAAGGCCTGCTCAGTATTCCCCCTCCCTGTCTGATCCTCTGTCCCACCAAGGTCCCTCTTCTGGGCCATCCAGAGCCTCTACCTGGTCTCCAAGATCACCGAAGACCCTATGGTCTCTACCCAGATTCTACAAGGCTTCTGCACACGGGGCTCAAGGTATTGCCTTGGCTGTTGCTTGGTTTCTGTTCACAGATGGTCCCTAGGCTAATGGGGAGTTCAGAAGACAGTGCTGATGTGCTTTTGGAAGGCATTGAGCCCCATTCAGTCCAAACCCCAGACACCTCAGTATACATTCCAGGATCCCAGCCTCTCCCATCTGCAGAAATAGAAAAGGCTCAACTGATCTTTCAGTTGATCTGGAAAGCTGTGTCAGGGAAGACCTCAGTGTACTGAACCAAATCCCAGAAAGCCTTCTTTCTTGACATCTACAGAGGATTAAAGTTAAAAAAGCACAACCAAGCACGAATTTAACATGCGTGTCCTCCAGAGGCTTAGCGGAGAGCTCTTGTGCCAGTTTATGGGGGATCCCGGAAATCAACCCCCAATAGTAGATGATAAAGAAAAAATAGGAAATAGATTGAAAAAAATTATTACATGTCTTGGTTTGTGTATGTGTTTGTTCGAAAGCTGCAGCCCACATGTGGAGGGGAGAAGATACCTGGCGAGGGCTGGTTTTCCCCTCCCAGCACCTGAACCATGGAAATGAGACCAGGCGTTTGGTGAACCGTCTCCCAAGCTCCAGAACTCTCAATTCTATTCTCCATAGGCATGTGCATTCAGGGCTCACGAAATCACACATAGACATATTTCAACAAAGGAAAGCAAAAATTCACACTGAGAAACATTCTGGCAAGAACACAGTCTAAAAGCTCTTTGCAGAAAACATTTCCTACTTTTATTTAACAAACATGTAATCCAACAGTAAGTGTTGATTTTTTTTTAAATTGTTTTTTAATTGAGTCTCAGTATATGGAACACACTGGTCTGAAAAATAGTACATATTAGCCTGCCTTAGATTCCTAAATCCTGGGAGTAAGGCCATGCACTACAAAGCCCAGCTTAATTTTCTGGTTTGTGTGTGTGTGTGTGGTCTTTTAAGACGGACTCGAGTCTTCAGCATCCTCTGGGCCTTGGGTTGCAAATGCTGTTGAACCGGACCTTTGGCTGAGGCCAGTCGGGACTTCCAATGCTGCGGGTTGACCTGGGTTGACAGCCACAGCTGGGGCTCGGCCATCCTGCAGGTCCTCTTGAGAACTACAGCCAGCACCCTCACCGGTAGAATCATCGTGGGGAGAAGCTTCCAACCTGGGGTTCAGTTTGGAAACGGAGCACATACCGGATGTGCCCAGAGACGTGGACGCTCTATCAGCAGGTCACGAGGTATTTAAGCGGTAGTGGGAAGGTGTTGACTCCGAAACCAAATGAGAGCGTCCGCTTATCTCCGCAGTCCTTCCCGAACTTTCTGGGAATTCTCCCTGTTGTACTTAGCCCTTCGATTCTTATACCAGATCTGGAAAGAAAAAGAAAGGAGAGGTCAGAGGAAGACCCATGTGCTTCAGCCAGCTGGTCCCGGGTTTTCCTAGGAGCTCTGGTAGGAAGGACCTGAGAAAGCCTGCGGAGCAATATGTGGCTCCAGAGTGGTACCCTGTTTGAAGCAGTATGCTATGTCCAGCCTTGGATGCACATGTGCCCACCTTCCACAATTGTCAAGCTGCCCCCAAGCAGTGAAGGACAGAGTGCAGGATTCTGGTAAGCACGTAGGTAACTGACTGGGGATAGAGAGACAGAACAGGAATTAGTCCAACCCGGATTTCGTTCTCCGTCACGCCGATCTTTTGAGCCAGCTCTACCCGTTGATCATAGTTCGGGTACATGTTCTGGTGAAAAAATTCTTCCAGAAGGAGCTTTTGTTCCGTGTTGTACACGGTGCGTTCCTTCCGCTGTCTGGTAGGAGCGTTGGTGCGACCTACCTGGCCACTGTATGTATCTGAGGGCGCCGCAGGGACCAGGGAACACTGGCAACCAGAACCCACTGAGGAACACGAGGGCATCTGGAGACACCGGTGCACTGGGTGGGTTCCAGGTGTTGGAAAACCTGGGTACACTGTGGGACCTGGATGCCTTGGGGAACTTGTCCCTGATGGCCCTGGGCATATGTGGGGACCCAGGTACCTTTCAGGGTCTGGATGCCGCTGGAGACTGGGTGGGGTTGGGCTTCCTGAGGGACCAAGGGGACTTTCAAATATCTGAGGACTTAATTCACTTGCAGGGCCTGGATGTCTTTGAAGGTTGGGTTGCATTGTAAGTCCTGGGGGCTCTAGGGATTTTTGACACATAGGGAAACATGGGTTCCTTGTAGGGTCCTGAGGAATTTGAAAACCAGTTTCTTTGGGTACGTATGCGGGCATTTGGTGATTAGGATGCAAGGGTAGAACTTGGGGCATTTGGGGGCTTAAGTTTCTGGGATCTATTGGAAGATCCCTAGGCACAGGTGAACTCGGTAGCATCCTGGGATGGGATCCTACTGGAGTGGGTTCCTGAACCAGAGAACCTGTGGAGAGGAGAAAAATGGATCAGAGAAACGCCACAGACCAGCACTTACCCACCAAGTCTTCCCAGCATCTGCAGCAGAGTCTCCATGCAGCAGGGATGCCTAGGGAGCCTCGTCCTGTCTCTCCACCTGCCTCTGTCTCCTGTACCTCCACTGTTCTCAACGTTAGAATAAAGATACAAACAGCTCCGGGATGAATACACAGCTGTCAGCCTAGGGGAGGCTGGCGGTTGGGAGGAACCTCCTCCCCCAGAGTTCACAGGTCCCAAGTCCTCTCTTCTTCAACTGTTGCCCTCAGTCTCCCCACTAAGGAATGACTGGACCGTGCCTGGAACAGGTAAGAACTTGGTGCCCCCACCCAACCCTCGCCATCTACACAGATCCTTCCTGGCCAACTCACCTTGGGCATCAGCCTTCTCTCCCATCCTTCCCGGAACCTAGGGCTGTAGACGCTCTCCTCCAAGGACCTCGCCTTACCTGCCTTCTCTATGCAGGACTCTCAGCTTCTCCACCTTTATCCAGCCACACCTCACGGACCCTCCCACCCCGTGTCCCACTCAGTCTGCAGCCCCACACTAGAGACGCCTGGCCCCATGGAGTATGTCTGTCTTTAGTAAGCAGATGTATGAGTGCTGATAGGCTTGGGAGATAGGGAACTAACAAACCTTGACCCCAGTCTCTTGGACCTCCTGCACCCTGAACCTCTGGTCCAGAAGAGATTTGACCTCCACTAGTTGGCGACCATCTCAGGAAATGGATCTCTACTCAGCCTGTTGCTTGGGGGTCCCACTGTTTTCTTCCAATGCTGTCCTTCCTTCCCTTCCCTCCTTCTTTCCTTCCTCCCTTCCTCTCTCTCTTCTTTTAATTCTTGGGGTCTCTCTACATAGACCTAACTGTCCTGGATCTCACTATATAGACCAGGCTGCCTCCCACCTAGAAGATCTGCCTGCCCCTGTCTCCCGAGTGCTCTGATTATAGATGGGTCCATCACACCCGGCTTGGTAAACTTGTCTTGCTGGGGAATGACCTGGTCAGCCTTAGACCTTCCTGGATGGCTCTCTTTTCAGTCACGACACCACCTCCCTGCTCTACCTAGGCCATGTAGAGCCTCGTTCTGGTCACCAATATGCAGTGGAGGGCCCACTGGCAGATCTTCCTACACTAGGGAGCCTGGGTCTAAAAGAGAAATCCACCAGTAGACTCACTGTCCCCAGGGGCTGCCCATCGAGACTTCCTGTCCATTGCTCCAGGCTTCCTCTACACCAGGCTTAGGTGTGAGCCTTGGTATGAGAACAGTGCATGAAAGCTTAGAACCTGGTCCGGTACCCTGGCATCTCTCTGGCAGTCTTCCCTGGCTTCCCCTAACCCTGAACCACCTGGCTTTCAGTGTTCACATCTATGGGATAAACTTGCAAAGAGCTCTTAAGTTTTCAGAATACCCTCTGCCCATCGAGCAGGGGATGGAGTGGAACTCTCCCTCCAAACATGAGCAGTGTCAGAGTTCTATGAAAGGCTCCCCTTTAGCTTTCAGGCTCCCTGAATGAGTTACCCGCTACACACGCCGTATACACGCTTCATTCAAGCCCCCAGCTCACCAGGAAATCAGTAGCTTGCCACACCTCGTTTGGTCTGTCGGCGTGTTTGGCCTCTACTCCATAAACCTGGATTTAAATATCTTTTACAATCCGGGAAGCCCAAAGCCCCTCCCACTGTTTAGCTCCTCCTACCCTGCAGACCCTCAAATCCATCAGCTTCACAGGCCTCTGGGACCACGCGGGTTTCAGCCCCATCTTATAGAGGCCAGGTGTTACTGACTTGGTTATTCTTATCTTGTTTGCTTTTGTTTTGTTTTTGAGTCAAGGTCTCTCCATTAGTCTGTTCTAGAATTCAATATGTTGATCAGGCTGGCTTCGAACTCACGGAGATTATCTTTCCTCAGTCCCCTGGGCGCTGGCATTAAAGGTGTGGGTCACCACCATCCTACAAGATAATCATTGTTTACAGGACAGATTGACAAAACCAAGGGAATGTTGGTTTTGCCCTTTTGGGGCTCTAGCCCAGAAGAAATTGGGGCTCCATCTCTCATTCACCACCTCAGAAGAATCGTTCCTCCAAAAACTAAATATGCATGTAAAGATGGGTACACACACACACACACACACACACACACACACACACACACGCATGCACCCATAATTATATTATTTCCCCCTTTAGATCCTCACAGGTCTGTAGCCGCCCAACTTCAGGTTCTTTCGCCAAAATGAATAAGTAAGTTAGTAAATAAATAAACAAATGCTTCAGACACACACATCCACGCACAGCAGTGTCTTGTATTTAAGCCGTCACTCCTCTCCCAACCATAAGGCCAGCACTTGAGCACGGTTGTTATACCTAGTACTTTTCAACGTGTAAGGGACCCAAGCGTAAGTCATATCCACCAATATAAGTCCATATTCACATTTTGGGCTTTGGAGGTAACTGTAATTTTTTACGTCATGTGTTCTAGATATGGAGCGAGTAGGCACGCGTGGCTTGTGTCTCTGCAGGAAAGTTTTATCACAGAACAAGATCTGACCGAGAGATCTGAACTGCAAGAACTGGCAGCTCTAGTGGGTGTGGGGACACAAACCTTTAATCTCAGCAGCCTGAAGGGAGAGTCAACGGATCTCTGTGACTTCAAGGCCAGCCTGGTGAACTGAAGTATTCCTGAATGGGGAGGGCTACAAAGAGAGACCTATTCTCAGGAAGAAAGAAAGAAAGAAAGAAAGAAAGAAAGAAAGAAAGAAAGAAAGAAAGAAAGAAAGAAGGAAGGAAGGAAGGAAGGAAGGAAGAAAGACAGGAGGGAAGGAAGGAAGAAAGACAGGAAGGAAGGAAGAAAGCAAGAGAGAAGGAAAGAAAGAAAGGAAAGGGAAAAAAGGGAGGAAGGAAGGAAAAAAAGAAAGGAAAAGAAAAAACAAGTCTTAATAAGCTTTATTTAGTTTCCTATATACATTTTCGAGGCTGAGTCTGAGAAAACACAGTTTGTCGAGCTCAGGATTAACTTACTAGATACTTAGGAAGATTCTCAGTAGATACTGAAGGCCTTCAGAGATTTACTAAATACGGCTTTTAAATGTTTAATGGCAAAACTTACTATGAACAGAAACCCCAGGTCATAACAATGACCCCAAGATCGCCAGAGAAAACAGATAGGGGCAGAACAACCTCACCTGCTAACCACTGGGCAAAACTTGCCTAAACTGTGGACCAAACAGGACACTGGAGAGTAGATCACCCTGCTTTGGATGGACAGAGTAGGAGCTGGCGCCTCTGAATCCTTTCCCACAGAAAAGTACCGTTTGGCCCGGCAACTAAAGACTGGCATCGCCTTGGGACCTCTTCCCTCAGTGAGGCCGCAGAGGACATGGGAGCCCTGGGTCACCTGTCTAGGTATGGATACGTCTCTGTCATTTTAATTGACACATAGGTTAATGTTGGGGCCCAGGTTTCCCAGGCTATGAAATGCTTTAGCTTGACAAGGTTCCTGAAGCGAATTCACTGCCGGGAACTGGAACTCCCTAACTGCCTTGCTCCATTTTTGTCTTCACTGTACGGTGGCATATGTTCTCTCATCAATAATAAGATCTGTATAAGCTAATAGTAATAGCAAAATCAATCCCTGAGCTGGCTACTGTGGGCTGGAATGGAACACACCCATGCTATCCAGAAGTAAATTGCAATAAAGCAACCCAGGTTTATTGCAAAGATTTAAGAAATATAAAACCCAGAAAATTCCCCTAAGTTAGTAGTTATTAGCAGCTTCTCCCCACCACTCAGCAGGGATTCTTTCTTCCCCAGAATACCCAGGCACCATTGCGTCTCAGGTGCAGGCGGCTACCCCCACACCTGACCGACGAGGTTGAGGAACCAATCAAAATAGCCCAAGACCAGGGCTCCGGGGGACCCTAATAAAAGCCCTGGACGGGGGTCGCTCTCTCTCTTGCTCTCTTGCCCTCTTGCCCTCTCGCCTCTTGCCCACATCTCCCGCCCGTGCGCGGCGGCCGCCCCAAGCCGCCACACCTGTCCCAAGCCGCCGCGTGCGCCAAGTTCATTTAATAAAAAGGCCTCGTGCGGTTTCAACAGCCACCAAGACTGTCTCGTGTTTCTTTGGGGTTTACCCATCCTTCATGGAAGAAAGAACCCCCATTTTCGCGGGGGCCAGAGCTGGACCGCCAGAACCCCCACAGGTTAACTGGTTATATTTACTGGTATAGTCTATTCTCGTGTCTCTGATGATATTGCTAACTACCTAGTTAGATTCTTTAACAACAGACAACCAGCCAGACCCCTCAATGTTTATGGCTACCTGATTAGTACAATTCATAGAACTACTGGAGCTCATGCTCAAAAGGCAAACAGATTTGCCTTACCAACAGACTTCGTATTAAAGGATAAACAGTTTAAGGAGTAAGTTTCTACAAAAACTTGCTCAACAATGAATGTTCTTGATAATAACTACTCATGTCTCAGGTAAAGGGCTAGGAAAGAAAGGAGTTTAAGGCCTACTGTAATTGAGAGTCTAAAAAGGTGGTTTATACATAGATAAAAGTTGAAAAGGTATAAGAAAGTTGCTTAGAAAGATTCCGAAGGTTCGAAGTTTAAGGAGCTCTGAATAAATGTTCTTAAAGAGTTCTGATGAACTGGTACTACTATTGTTAGTTACAAGCTTGGGATATTAAATGTGTTGATTGTCCTCTAAATGGAAACTTAAAAATGCTTCACGTCTGGCTAAGACTTCTCTGTCCAGTTTCAGTTTCTGTACCCAGCTCTCTGGACAAACAAAATGTTAATGCTTCTGACCCAGGGTCCTAGCTTTTGCTATCACTCAAAAATATATGTCTGCCCCAAATGTTTTACAGACATCTGTTAAGTGTTTTTTTTTCAAAATAAATGATAAACAATGATAATATTACATAATGCTAACTTATTTCCTTTGGTAAAGTAAGCCTCAGGAAACCCAGGGAGCCACTTTCCACAGGTCTTCCTCCTGCTTATTCTTGACGGTATGATTTCTCTCTCCTGGATGTGGGAATTCTTTCTTTTCCGAACTGCCCGAACTATAAACCTAAAAGTTCCAAATGTAAGACTTTCCTTTAAGTTTCCTCGACTTTAACTTCTGTCTCAAGTATGTTTTTGTCTTAACAGATCTCCTCTTGGCTGACGGATACCATCCGCAAATCAGCCACAGGTGCCAAACTGCTTCAAGCAGCTGTGAGCCCTTGGAGTTATTAAAGCTGATATGGACCAGTTCAGCTGCTGTGATTGCTTTCTGTTCCTTCAGCTAGGACAACTACCAGCTACATCTGATACAATCTGATAACCCTATTGCCTGACACCGCCCCCCTCAGCTTTTGATTAAATTACCAGCCTCCACAGGACCCCTGATTACTACCCCCCAATTTCAGCAAGAATCAGTCAAAGGGAATACAATATCCCATTTCCTCAGGGTGAAACTTTTAGCCAAAAGAAGGGGAAATGGCCAGGGGCTTTCCCTCAGGAAAGGTTCCCCTACAACAAAATCTGCCACTCCAGTGATTTCCAGGTCCTAGGCTCATCCCAGACCTGGCACTAGATTCTCCCCATCTCCTAGTAGCACCTGAGTCTCCCTGGTTTGCTTGCACTTCAGGCTTAACTCCCTGCCTATCTCTTTTAAAGAGACGTCCCTCTCTATTTTCTTTTAAAACAACACCCCGAACTACGTGTGGTAGTAAATGGCACCCCACTAGTCTAACACTACGGGGGACCGCAGGTAGACAACGCATGGACCTAGACCAAGTCCTCAGGATTTACAGGGCTAATCCAGTTCTGGTCCCCCTATTGGTAGGTGTCAGGATAGCAGGGTCAGCTGCAATGGGCACAACGATACAGCTCGCCTACCACCTTCCTGGAGGAACAGGTGAACTCTCTTGCTGAGGTAGTTCTACAAAATAAAAGGGGGCTAGACTTGCTGTTCTTGAGGAAAGGTGGGCTATGAATGGCTTTGGGAAAGCCCTGTTGCTTTTATGTAAATCCCTCTGGGGTCATTCAGGGAACTCCATCCGGAGTCCGTAAGAGTCTGCGAGACAGAGACAAAGAAAGACAAACTGACCGAGGGTCGTTCCCGTCAATGTTCGATTTGTCCCCCTGGCTGACCACTGCTGACTGCTATCACAGGCTCTCCGGCCCTCCTAATGCTAATCATGCTGTCTGGGCCGTGTATTCTAGATGCCTGGATCTCTTTTATAAAACAGAGATTGGCTGCTGTTCAATTAATGATTCTCCACACTACGCATAAACCCCTTGACACCGTTGAATCAACGGTTTAACTCAATCCACAACTCAAAGTGGGGGATGTTAGGGCCTCATGACTAGAGCCCTTCCTTTTTCTAACGTCCATCTTAGTTGCTTTAAGTGTAAGCTTCCCTTACCAAGGAGACAGGGCCCACTACCAAGGAGACAAAGTTTAAGTTTCTGCTGACCACGGAGACAAGGAAGGCACCACATAACATATTCCTTGGCCCTCCACCTGTTCCTCGCTAGCCAATAAAAATTAAGGGTTAGTTGCTGCTGCTTCATTGTTCTGCCCGCCAAGCTGGGCTAATCTGAGGAAACACCTGCTTTGTGGTTTTTCCCTTTATAAGCGGTATGAAATTCACCCTCAAGAGCCCTCACCCCGTCTGTGTATGGTGTGTGATGCTCCTGGTGCACCAGTAGGTGCCTCTTCTCTTTTCTTGGCACCCCTTTTCTTTAGCTAAATAAATCTTGCTGTGGAGTGAAATAGGTGTGTGAGAGTTACTGTCCGGTCACAGACCCCAACAGTACCAGGAGGGTCTTTGTGAGCTTCGGGATAGCCTGGTCTATGTATCACTTTACAGAACAGCTGAAACTACACACACACACGTTCCTCAAGAGAACAAGCGTGGATTTAGAGAGGTGTGTATAAATATACTATAATCTTTCCAATCCTCCAGCTCTTCCCAAATCTGTAGCCACACACTTCAGGTTCTTTCTCTAAAATAAAATTGAAGATGGTGGTGCCTCACACCTCTCAGGAGGCAGAGACAGGCGGATCTCTGTGAGTTTGAGGCCAGCCTGGTCTGCAGAGTAAATCCAGGACAGCCAGCCAGAGGTACAACAGAGAAAAAAAATGAAGAATCAAAGACAAAGGGATAATGTTTAGAATATACAGAGACCCTGCCTTGAAGAGAAAGAAAAAGAAAATATATTAATAGAGAGACCGTTGGTGATATCTTCTAAACAGGCTTGCTCTGCTATCTCAGCCTTAGAGCAAGAACAGCTTCAGAACCAGTGTCTTCCAGGATGCTAAGGGACCAGGATAAACCGTCCACCGAGGGCAAAGAGTTTTCAGAAAGGAAGCAAAATAAAAATGGGATTAGGGCAGGATGTGACCTTGAAATAATAGGTAGACACTGAAGAGCATGGTAAAGGCACACCCAAGGGGTTTTAGTCTCTAATCTCAGCATCTGTAATACAGGGGATCAGTAGTTCCCAGAATCTGGGTAGAGATGGCACACACCTTTAATCCCAGAACTCAGAAAGCAGAGGCATTAGCATCTCTAAGATCAAGGCCAGCCTGGGATACAGAGGGATTTCCAGGACAGCTAGAGAGCTACACGGAGAAACCCTGTCTCAGAAACAGAAGAAGAAAGAAAAAAAGATGTTCACAGTCATCCTCAGTCATAACAGTAAGTTTGAGCCCAGCCTGAGCTTCAGAACACCGGAGTCAGCAACTACGCTCCCTGTAGGCATAAACCCTTAGAGTCTAGACAAGGTGGAGCTCCTGAGATGGCTCAGCCAAAGCCCTTGTCACCAAGCCTGAGGACCTGAGCTATATTTCCATGGTCACCGTGGTGTAAGAGGAAAACCAGCGCCAAAATGTTATCTTCCAACCTTCACTGGAGGGTCCAGCAGGCTCATGATTAAATTCATACGCAAAATGAAGACATGAGACAAAGTTTCTCAATTTCCTATTCTTTTCTTCTTTATGACAAGTGCTCTATCACGGGGCCCACTAGTTCCTGCATCCTATTTTGTTTCTTAATTGAAATCCTCTGTAGACCTCAAGAAAGCTTCCTGGTACTTGATCCAGTAAAGTGAGGTCTTTCCTGACACAGGATGTGAGAGGTCAACTGAAGCTTCTGTATCCCTGTATCTGGGAGTGGCTGGACTCCTGGGAAGTACACCGAGAGGTCTGAGGTGTTGCTGAAGGGGTTCAGTCCCTCAGAAAGCACATCAGCACTGCATTCTGTATGCCCTCTGAGTGCAGGGACCATCTCTGAACAGACACAGCACCATCTGGCCAATACCTCCAGTGCTCTTTTCCAGAGGCTTTCCAAATCCGGGTAGAGCCCAGAGTGTCTGTGGTCTTGGAGAGCAGATAGAGATGTCCCAGAGAGAGGGAGGGTGCTCGCAAAGGTGTGCAAACAGGGAGGTGGAAGACTGAGCAGGTAAGTCCTCGGCCTTCAGAAGGGATGTCAGGCATCAGGAAGAATGAGTGGACCTCCTGGAAGCAGGCAGAGCAGAAGTCCATTTCTGGAATGGCTACAGACAGAGCCCGATTTCCTCTGGGCTGGATTAATTAATTAATTAATTAAATCTGGTAGGGTCCTGGGAAACCACCTCTTTAAGGCCAGCACTTAGGAGGCCAAGGCAAGATAATGTCTGTGAGTTTGAGGCCAGCCTGGTCAACATACTGAATGTTAGAAGAGCTTGGGCTAATGGAGAGACTTTGACTCAAAAACAAAACAAAAACAAACAAGACAAGAATAATGAAATCCGTAACACCTGGCCTCTTTAAGGTGGGGCTGCAACCTGATTGGTCCCAAAGGGTGTGTGAAGCTAACAGATTTGAGGGTCTGCAGGGTGGGAGGAGCTTCGAGCTTCCTGGATTGTAAAAGACATTTAAACCCAGATCTTTGGAGTAAAGGTCAAACACGCAGACCAAGGGAGTCAGGTCCAAACGAGGGACAACAAGCTACGGATTTCCTGGTGAGTTGGGGCTTGAATGAAGTGTGTATCTGGTGAGTCTGTTGCGGGTACCTTGGTCAGGGAGATTAGGAGATAGGGGAGGAAGAAAGTGGGAGCACTCTGAAGCTGGTATTTGTGTTTTGGGGTTTGCTTCACTGCATCTCCAAGTTGATGAGCAGAAGGTCCTGTGAAACTTGGGAGCTGTTTGCACGTTTGTCCCAAGATGTGAACTCTGAGAACCAAAACCGTGCAGAGATTTGGGGAGCCAGGGAAAGAGTGCTAGAGAGACCCGAGACTGCTGTTCCAGGGCTAAGCTTTTGTGGACTGTTCTTTCCCAAGGCACAGACCTGAGTCTGGCGTTGGATAAGAAGCCTGGAGCTTTGGACGGGATGCTGGACTGTAGAGCTAGGGAACCTGAGGCTTCTCTGATCTATTGATAGGCTTATGTCCAGCAGTGTAGGAAGATCTCCCAACGATTGGGCCCTCCATGTATTGTGGGCAAACAGAATGAGGCTCTGGATGGCCCAGAAATACAGGGCATGGTGGTGTTACCTCGGCTATACAGAGGAACAGCCAGGGAGATCTAAGTGTGAGCAGGCCCTTCCCTATCAAGAAGGGGTTACCAAGCTGGGTATGGTGGACCACACCTTTAATCCCAACACAGGTAGATCTGTGACCTGGTCATAGCCTGGTCCATAGAGTGAAATCCAGGACAGCTGGACTATGTAGAATGAACCCATCAGAATTTAATTTTTCTAAAACAGGAGATTTTTTTGCTTCTTGTGTGCAACCAAAAGATGGATCCAGTTTTCATATCTACTCAGTTAGGGTGTGTCTTTTTATTGGGGAATTGAGTCCATTGATGTTGAGATATCAGTCACCTTGGGTGCTGCTATTTTGTAGTTGTTGTGTTCGTGTGTGTGTGTGTGTGTGTGTGTGTCTGTATGCCTGTGTGAGTGCTTGGGTCTTCCTCCTTTGCTTCTGATGGGGTGAGGTTATTTCTTGTGCTTTCATGGCTGTAGTTAACCCTCTGATGTTGGAGTTTTCCTTCCAGTACTTCATGTAGGGCTGAACTGGTAGATAGTTTTACTTTGGATTTGTCATGAGAAGTTTAAGGACACCAGGAGAGCAAGCCCATGAGTGTCAACTGACTTGCACTCTTAGGGGTGCTAGAGAGACAGACAAGGAACCTGCAGAGTTCCCAAGTAGATCTTATGACTGTCTGGATTGCTGCTCTCCAAATGCTCCTACAGGCTGAGGCTGGGGTGGGGAGGTCTCTGACCCTTACCTGTCCCTTGGATCCAGATCCATTTATTCCTGCCTCGCTGACTGGCCCACCCTTGATGTAGAGACTGGTGCCTGGCCTCCTTCCAACTTGAAATGCCATGCCCTGTTTGAGCAGGAATAGTGTGGGGAATAATTTTTCTGGAGAGAAGCAGGGAGGGGTAATGTTTGTGGTGGTGGTGGGGGTATTGGGAGAATTGGGGGTAGCGGGAGGTGAGGAGTCAGGGCTTATTGTATAAGTTCTGTGAGAGAAGAGAAAAGGAAAGAATGAAAGTAAGGTAAGACATAAAAGGAAAGAAAGTCAAATCAAGAAAGGAGGTGACAGCAATGGAAGGCAAGAGCAGGACCTCTGTGCAGCAGGCTGAGTAGAGACCCATTTCCTGAGATGGGTACCAACCAGTGGCGGACAGACTTCTTCTGGACTGGAGGCTAAGGGGACAGGAGACCCGAGAGGGTGGGGCCAAAGCTCCGTCAGTTTTCCAGCTCCCAAGCAGATCAAAACTCAGTATATCTGCTTAATAAAAAACACTCAGGAGGCAGAAATGAGCAGATCTCTGAGTTCAAGGCCAGCCTGGTCTACAAAGTGAGCTCTAGGACAGCCTGGGTTCTTACCTAGAGAGACCTGTCCCCAAAAGCAAAATGAGTAAAGACTACAGATGTGTTCAGAGGGATCAGGCTCTGATGGGTGGGACCAAAGAGTGAGAAAGTCTTCTGGATGTGACTGGTCAGAAGGAGGAGGAGCTGGGAGGGGCCTGGATGGAGCATCCAGCTAAAGACACATCTGTCCTTGGAGTAGAGCATCACCACCAGTGGGGGTCCGGGAGGAAAGGGTGAGATTGCTGATATCCAGGGTGGGTTGGCCTGGGAGGACCCTGTATAGATGGTGGGGGTTGGGGTGGGGCACCTTTGTCTGGCCTGTTCTAGTGTCCCTTTAGTCCTTGGTGGGAGACAGATGGCTAGAGTCAAAGAAGGAAGGACCAGGGACTTAAACTCTGAGTGAGGTAGATTCCTCTCCACTGCCAGCTGCCCTGGGCTGACAGTCTAGTATTAATAATGGAGCTGTTTGCATGTTTATTCGGTGTTGAGGACACTTAGAGGCAGAGCAGACAGAAAGAATAAGGCCCCTAAGTTATGCCTGGTGCATAGGAAGTCTGGAAGAAGAGCTGACAGGCTTTATGGGTAAAAGGTGGGTTGTGTGAAGCTTCTCTGATCCACTCCTCTCCTTCCAGGTTCTCCAGAGCACGAACCTACTCCAGGAGGATCACACCCCAGGATGTTTCAATTTCCAAGCCCAGAGATCTCCCAATAGATCAAGCCGACTCAAGGAGCCCAAGCGCCCAAGTGCAATCCAGCCTTCAGTGGATTCCAGGCCCTACTGGCCAACAAACTGTCCCTATGTTTCAAAGTCCCCTAGTTCACCCAGGAACCCTAAGGCAAATGGCTGTCCAATGGCATCAAGACCCTGACAGTTTCCCAGTTCCCCAAGGGGACCCAGAAACATCAATGATAGCAGGTCCCCTAATGCATCCAGATCTCCAAACGAACCCAGGATCCCCAACTCCTGAACCCCACCCAGTGCACCCGAGCCTCAATATGCCTTCGTGTCCCTCAGTGAGGTCTGGTTGCCCGGGTCCTCAGGACCCCCTAGTGCCCTCAGAAAAAGCCAATGATCAGCAAGGTCTGGCTGATGCTCCCAGGAAGCAGCGGAAGATACGCAGATTGTACACCCCGGAACAAAAGCTCCGTTTGAAGGAATATTTTAAGCAGAACACGTACCCCAATCTGGAGCAACGTAAGGAGCTGGCACAAAGGCTTCAAGTGACAGAGTATGAAGTCCAGGTAGGAGTGTCCTTTCTTCCTCTCCCCCAAGGGAATAGCTCCCACCCCATCAGGATCCTCCATAGTTACCCTGCACATGGGGGCTTATTCATGCAGCTGGAGACAGTTGTGGCAAACCGACATGTATACCCCATGTCCTGCTTCAACCGGTGTACCATCATGGAGACATTTGTCACCCACATAGGGTCTCTGAGGTCCTGGACAATGGGGCTCTTGAAAACCCGGGGCCTTCTAGCTGAAGCTCCCCTAGTCCTGTGGTAACAGGTCACCATTCTGCTTTCCTACCTAGAGCTCTGTATGTGTGTTACTCTTGAGCCACATTCCTGTTCAGTATCTTCCACTTGCGGCCCAGGCTGGGGCACAAGGGTCTTCCTCCGACTTCTTTGTCTTTCCAGATATGGTTCAAAAACGAACGTGCTAGATGCAATCGTGAGAAATCCCGGAAGGTTGCCAAAGGATTGCCAGAGAGTAGCAGCTCCTCTCAAGTGGTTGCTGTGTCAAGCGGTTTCCATGCTGGCTTAGGAGCCCTTGCCCCTCCCGAGGGAGACCCCACTTCTCTGGGCACACCCCAACTGAAGCCCAGCCTGGAAGCGTCTCCCGCCAGTGGTCAGACCTGTAAGGCCTGTAAAGCCTGTGAGGACTTTGAGGCCTTGGAGTGGAGTCCCCAAGAGGCCCAGCTGGATGATGCCCAAGCCCCAGCTTCAGCTGTCGAGCCTGGTCAGCCCCCAGCCGGGGAAGGCCAGAATGGCCCAGCTGTAGCTGCTGGCCCAGCCTCAGCAGAAGCTCCAGTTCCCTGTGCAGCTGCAGCCCAAAGCCCAAAGGATGCTCAAGACTCTGGTCCATCTCAAGTCTCAAGACTGTGGCAAGGAACCCTTGAGTCTCTGGATGAAATGGAGCCTTCAAAGTTAAGTCAGGCCTCCTCCAAATCCTCTGACCCCTCAAACAGGGATCCTGGGTCTAGGAGAAAAAATCCTAGAGCAAGAAGAAGGCAGCCTCACTAAACATGGCCCGGATGTTTGTTAAATGTTTTAAATTTCATAAATAAAAATAAAACGAAGAAAAATTTAACACCAAGGAAGCTTGCTGTGGCAGTGCAGGCCCTCCAGGAGGCCGGTGCAGGCTAACCTGTAGTCATTTCAGAGCAGTGTGATCCCTGTAGTCTGTTTCCAAAACAATTTTAAAGTTTATTGCCTGTTGTTGGAGTACATGTTCATTAAATAGAAATAAATGTTTTCAAAAAAGCTTTTTTAAGGAATCGTTCTCAACAGAATGCTTTGTGACTTTATTGCAAATATTTGTGTGATTGCCTGCATGGATGGCGGCTTGTGACTGGAGACAACCCCTGATATTCAAGATCTCCAAAGCCGGGGGCGGGGGTGCTCAGCCAAGGCCCTTGTCACCAAGCCCGAGGACCTGAGTTGTATCTCCGTGGTCCACATTGTGTGAGAGGAAAACCAGCTCTCGTTTTGTCTTCTGACACATTCACATGTGGGCCCTGGCAGGTCACATCCATTTAAGTACACAACACACACGAAAAAGACATGTAGTGAGTGTTTTCGATCTATTTCCCACCCTCTTCTCCATCGCCCAGCACTTGGTGTTGCTCCTGCAGTCTCACAAACCTGCTCTAGTGCTCAAATCCTGGGGCCTCACCAGGCACTGAATATTAGCTTTGTTTCTTATTTTTAATCCTCTGTAGATCTCAAGAAAGCTTCCCGGGAAACGGCACCGTAAACTGAGGTCTTCCCTGACGCAGGTTTCCAGCACAGGTGAGGGGTCAGATGACTCTTATCTTCTCCTGCAGCTGAGGGAGGCAGAACTCCTGGGAAGGAAACCCAGGGATCCCAGGTGTGGACCGAATGTGGTTCAGTCCTTCACAGAAACATGTCGGCACTGCCTTCTGGAAAACCCATTAGCCTCAGTTCCAACTGGGAACAGAGAACAAAGCCACTGTTAGGCAAATCCCTTGAGCCCTATGTGCAGGAGATCTGAGACTTACCTGGTTGGGACCAGTTAGAGGATCTGGATAGCCCAGACAGCTGGAGTGTCATTGGAAAGCAGAGTAAGAAAAAGAAAAAAAAAAAGAAAGACTGGAGTTGCCCCTTGGCCTTCCAGAATAGGTGCCCAGCACCAATAGAATTCTAGAATCTCAGGTTCTAGAGGTTGAGTAGAGTCCAATTCTTAAAATCGGCCCTGACAGGCGAAGTCCCAATTTCTTCTGGATGGGTTCCCAAGAGGCAAGGCCAACATTCCCTAGTTTTCATTTTCCACACGACCCTGTCACCTGTGATTGTTTTGTAAACAATGATTAAATCCCAGAGAGTCCTGGTGACCCAGTCCTGTAAACCCGGCACTCAGGAGGTGGGGGCAGGGCAACCTTTGCTAGATCGATGCCAGCTTCATCAACACACCGACCTATAGAACAGCCTGGGATAACAGACAGGCCCTCACTCAAAAACAAAAGCAAACAAATCAAGAACAGTGAAATCAGTAAGACTCGGCCTCCGTGGGGTGGGGTTGAACCCTGAGTAGCACCAAAGTGTGTGTGAGGGTAATGGATCAGAGGGTCTGCAGAGTGAGAGAGCTTTGAGTTACTGGCTTGGAGAAGATCCTTAAGCCCGGGTTCTTAGAAAAGATGTCAGACACACTTTTGGTTTGGGCAAGGTGCAACTACCTAAGCTTTCCTGGTGGGCTGGTGACATGAAGGAAGGAAGTATATGGTGTGTGCGTAGGGTACCTGGGACTGAGATACTGAGAGCCTGGGGAGGCAGAGTCTTTGGCAGCATTCCAGAGCTGGTGTGTGTGTTTTGAAGGTGAGTTCCACCACATACCCAGCTTGCTGGGCACAGGGTTTCGTGAAAACTTAGGGCAAATTCCTCTTAGCGCCATACTGGGCAGTGGATCGCCGAGCACCTGAGCACGGGTGTTTTTATCGATTCACAATGCTTCAGGTGCTGATCATCAGCAATCGAACATTGCCCACAGAAATCCGACACCTGCAGAGGATCCAGAACAGCAAGACCTGAGGTAGTCCCTCATCCAGTAATGCACAAAACAATTATTTTATGCATAACTAAAAGTAAACTCCTACAACACCTTTTCTGTTCAGTTCTGGTTGAAGCATATCAGAAGAAGGGCCGACAAATACCCAGAAGGCCTGGAGGTAGAGTCGGTGAGAGGCCTGCCGGTGCAGACTCCGTGTGTCAGAGACCTTTGGGTGCCAGCTGTCTTCCTCAACAACACCCCCCAAGTAATTCCCAAAATGAGGAATTCAACCTCTCCTTCTTTGATCAGGTCTTGGAGGAGACCTGTTTCAGGAAGAGCTGAGCGGCTGCTTTCCCAGGGATTGTCCTGAGATGCAAGTGGGTTGCCATTCTGAACCAAGGGTCAATATTTCATTGACCTGCCAGGATATTTGTGCCCAGACGGTGGTTTATTATTATTATTATTAATCATTATTAATATCATTACATTATTAATATTAAACATTATTATTATTGTCAGAAGAGCTGTGCTCAGGGTCCTGGCACCCCTGGCCTCACTTATCAGAGTGTAGAAATTACTAGCAGTAGCCACCACACTCAGTTTGCTTATCGTCTCTGAGATGGAATCTAACTCTATGTAGCCAAGGCTAGCCTAGAAGGCTCAGAGAACTCTTTGCTCTTGTCCCTAGGAGGCTGCTACTATAGCTGGTGACTGAGAATTCCGACAGCACAGAAGTCATACCCAGAGCTCACTAGCAGAGGGCGCTGTGCCCGCCTGCAGCTGCCCTGAGACATGGAGCTTCATCTTCAGCTACTGCTGGGTCAGGCAGGGTTTCTGCTGCTGAGGGTTCACAGGGTCAGCTGGTGCAGCTGGGGCTTGGCACTACAGCAATTGCTTTTGGGCACTACACCCAGCACCCTCGCAGGCCTGCTCACTCTGGAAAGAAAGTTCTAGGTTGAAGTGGGGAATGGAGCACCGGATGTGCCTGGACACTTAGAATCTACATTGGCAGACACAGGGACTTTTAGGCCACCAGGTGAACAGGAAGCCCAGCAAAGGAATTCCAGCATGCATTTATCTCTGGAAGTCCTTGTGGAAGAGTCTGGTGACTCATGATTGCATATTATTTTTAAACAGATCTGGGAAACCACAGAAAGCAGAGGTCAGAAGACGAACCTTTCCCACCAGGCAAGGTCACAAGCTTAAGGTGTTTGATGGAAGATAGGCAGAGGTGGGCACGCCTTTAATGCCAGCACTGTGGAAGCAAAGGCAGGCAGGTCTCTGTGAGTTCAAGGCCAGCCTGGTCTACAGAGTGAGTTCTAAGACACACATGGTTACCCATAGAAGTCCTGTGTCTCATAACTAACTAACTAAATAAATAAATAAATACAGCCATATGTGAATGCTGGATGGAAACCTTGGCTCTGGGAAGAAGCCCACACACACAGACTCTTGGGGATCAGACTGCCGAGCAGGAGCTTGGAAGATGGTTACTGCACTAAAGGCAGAGGAAAATGTGAGATGGAGCCCTAAACTGAGGCAGAAGCTGTGTATAATCACAAGGATAAGCTGCACCTGGAAAATCATAGTTTTCCATAGGGCTTGTAAGCAAATAACCATAACCAGTTGTAATGCGTATCTAGGCAAACCAGCTCCTCACCCGCTGTACCAGGAGGAGCACAAATACATTTCAGGAATGGTTCCCTGTTCATGAAGAAACGGAGGTCCAAACAGTCAAGTCTTGTTTTCTCACAAGCACTCCGGCTTCCCCTGGTCTGACTCCATTGTGAGACAGTGTTCCAGCAAGAAGGAAGGGCGGGCATGGCCTGGCACCAAAGCACTAGAAGGCTTCAGCTAGAAAGGCTGGGTTTTTACTGGGAGCCTTGATCTCCAGGTCCCTGAGGCCCGGTGATAATGGGGCTCCATCATGGTACGGGAGATGCAGCCCCTGTGAGCAGGAACGACAAGCCAATTCATGAAGATTTTCATATTCAAGGGTAAATAAAGGAGCTGAAAGAGTTGGCACATGCCTTTAGTCCCAGCGCTTCAGAGGCAAAGGCAGGGGTGTGGATTCCTGAGTTCGGGGCCAGTCTCATCTATAAGAGCGAATTCCAGCACTGCCAGGGCCACACAGAGAAACCCCGTGTGAAAAATTCAAATATACACAAATAAACAAAAACACAGGCAGGGCACAATTAAGGTGGTAGGCACAGAAACCATAAAACCAACGCTCCTGAGGAAATGCGTGTCTAGCCAGTCACACGGGCGGTCATCCTCATTTCTCCCCGATATTTGACATGCTTCTGGTATCCACTCAAAATGGAGGTAACAGCCTACCTTCGCCATCTCTGTGGCTGCCACCTTGGCAACCACCCTCTCTCCTTCCTGGTCCCAAGGGCATTCCCAGCCCTATGGTGTGTTCTAAGAGGTGCTGCCCAGGGACCTGGACAACATGGCTGCTCTGTCCTTTCCTTCTTCTCAGCTTGTCACTGGGCGGATGAATCGGCTCTTCAGGTCGTGTATTGTCATCCAGTCTAAAGTTCCTCCCTGGGACCCACATTCTAGAAGGAGGGAGTCAGCTCCTGCTACTGGCCCCTCTGACATCCACATCCTTGCACGCCACCCACTCTGCTCCCCACATGATGGCGTGCCTCCCATGCACAATTACTTTTTAAATAAAAGAAAAATTTTCCCTGCAAAAGGAACATAAGCTGCAGGGCACATCAGCAGTAGAGTGAGATCTAGGATCTCAAAGGTCTGGGTTGGATTTAAATTCACCTTAGAATCGGATGAAAATAAAAAACCACGGATATCCCATGGTCCCTCAGACAGCCTTGCAGCCTATCAGGAAACCCCTCCAAGTTTATGAACAATGTCCCTCTCTTGTCATGGGTAGCAGAAGAAGTTCGGAAGTTTATTTTGAGGTTTTTTTTTCCATTTATTTAACAGACTTGCAATATAACAATTTTCTTTCATTTTTCATTGCATTGAGTTTCACAGTGGTTTTTTTTTTTATTTCAATGCAAAATTTCCCTGCCAATTCTGGCTGTTCTGGAACTCGCTCTGTAGACCGGGAAGACCATGAACTCAGAGATCTGCCTGCCTCTGCCTCGTGAGGGCTCAACTCAAGGCATGCGCCTCCGCTCCAGGGAGAGTGTGAATCTTATTATTTAAATTGACTCTCTGAGAGCAGTGTAGACCTCTAGGTACGACTCTGATTCCACCCCACCTATCAGAGGCCGATCTTATTAATTTTATTATTCTTGTTTTGTTTCTCTCTTTGTTTGTTTGGTTTATTTTGTTGTTTGTTTGTTTTGAGTTAGGGTCTCTCCTTTACCCCAGGCTGTTTGAATTGACTCTATGAACACAGGGTGCACACACGTGACTGCAGGTACTCTGGAGTCCAGGTGAGGGCGTCAGACCCCTGCAGTGGAGTTGCAGGAAGTTCGAGGCCAAAGAACATGGATGCCAGAAAGCCAACCTTGTTCTCAGTCCTTGCTTGTCACCCCGGAGCCATGTCTCCAGCGGTCAAGATTTCAATTTCCTTAATGGGGTTGCACCATGGAAAGTAGTAAGAGAGATAATAGATCCATAGAATTGTATCAAAGTCCCTTTATTTATTTAAAGACAAGTGCAGCCGACATAATAGCACACTGTTGCAACACAACAACCGAAACAGAAGCTCACAGTAAAGCCTGTGTCTCGGTTCACAGCCGGAACCTCAACACTCAGTACGTAGGAGGAGCGCCAGAGCTGATAGGCCTGCCTGGCTTACGTAGGCACTTTCTCAAAATAGTAAAAAACTATAACACAAAATATACACTTAACTTAGAAAGAAACAAAAACTTCCTGAAAAAAAAAATCTTTAAGTGTTGTTTCCACAATCTGGGTCACCGGCTGTAATCACAGCCTGGGGGGACCAAAGGAAGCAGTTCCCCCAATGCTGGAGGCCGACCCAGGCTGCATAGAGTTAGACTCTTTGCAAAAGAGAACACTCCAAAGCGGGTCATGGCGACTGCCTGTAACTCCTGCACTCTGCGTGGTGAGGAGGAGTGTCAGGGCCCTCAGTACAGCGCCTCAGGTATAAAAAGAAGCAATTCAACTACACCTCAGTCTGTGCACAATTAACCTGGCAGGTCAAGCGATGATTAAAGCCCAGGTCAGAATGGCAAAACATCTTCTATCTGAGGACTGCGAGCCAAGCCCTGGGGAGTGCTGGGCAAGGACAACAACCCAGGACCAATCACTCCACTGCGGGCCTAAAACAAACCTATGGCCGATGACCCTCAGGGTAGCTAGTAGGCCAACTCCAGAACTCCCTGACATTGGGACATCCAGTGTATGCTAAAAATGAAGAATTCGATTTCTGTGTGCTCTCCATTGCTGTTCTGCCTGCATGCCTGAGGTTGTCAGATCCCCTGCAACGGGAGTCACAGACAGTTGTGAGCTGCCCTGTTGGTGCAGGGAATGGAACCCGGGTCCTCTGTGTTCAGCAGTCAGTGCTCTTAACCCCTGAGCCTTCACTCAGGTCCCAGGGTCCCTAAAAGTAATCCAGGAGGGAAAAGGACTCGGGGAAGTCAGGCTGGAATACTGAGTCGAGGGAAGCATCCAAGCGACAGAGCTCCTCTAGGAAGAGCTCATCTGAGATGACATGGGGACCTGGCTCACCCTCTGCCTCTGTGACTGTCATGGCGGACAGAGCCTCTCCAGGGTCTCCAGATGCGTTGCTGGGGGCCTCCGGAGCCTCTGGTGATGCCATGCTGGAATCTAGAGCTCCGGCAGAGGCTTCCTGTGCAGGCAACTCGCTTGCTGCTGACCGACCTGGGATTCCGTCTCTTGCTGCTGGGGCTTCACTCTGGAGACTCTCATTGGTCTGATCAGCGGATTGGATGGATTCCGCGTGTGGGAAAAGACTTGGGCTGAGTGGAGGAGGAGACTTGGCACCCGATGGTCTTTCCTCCGTGGAGACTATGGATCCTGAGTCTGGGGGAACCCGGGAGGGGCTGGGTGGAGGAGACGAATTCACACCGGAATGACTAGAGGACCCGGAATCCTGGTAGCCGGGTGCAGAGACAGGTGTGCCGCTTGTGGAGCTGGCTGGTCTGTCCGAAGCCTTCCTTTGCTCCCCTGTGACTTCTCTGGCCTTCTGCCCCTGCTCCCTAGCTCTCCCGCTCTCCATGTTTAACTCCTCACAGGCCTGATCAATGAGGCAGAAGATGGAATGGTGATCTGGAGAATTACTCGAGAGACAGACTTGAGGAGCAGGACTCACACCAGAAGATCTCGGACACTCAGAGACGGATTCCAATTCTGGGGCGGTACCACAAGGTCCAGGGAGAGGGGTGCTGGCAGCTGCCGGTCTCTCAGGCACCAGGTCTGCACTGGCTGACTCGGCAGGAGGGACACCTGCTTTAGGAAGGACGGGTCCACTAGGAGACCGGTGGCCTTGGGTTCCGGGGAGTTCTCTACTCTTCTTCCCCCGCCGCCGCACCTTCCTAGCGCTGCTCTGTTTGGACCTGGCATCCTCGAAGGCCTGATCAGCCGTGGACACGTGGGAATCCTGCTCCGGGGAATGACTCAGTGGGCTGAGTTCAGGAGGAGAGCTGACACCCCCGGAACTCTGGCACACAGCATCTGCACCGGCACTGGAAACAAGAGGGACACGGCCATTGGGCTGGGCAGGACCCTCACTGGGTTCATCTTCAGGCTCCCCGGGTAGCTCTCTGCCCTTCTTCCAGCGGATCTTAGCCCGTTTGTTCTTGAACCATATCTGGAGAGACCAAGCCAAGGAGAGATCAGGAAGAAGCTAGGTGTACCCTTTAGGTTACAAATCTGAAGATCCTGGCTCAAAAGCCCGGGCCTTGGTCTCTACCCAGCACCCATCACACACTTCTCAGGCTCCTGGACCCAAGCAGGAGGAAGGCAGGATGCGCAGGATCTACCTGAAGCCCGGGGACCAGAGAAGATTCTACTAGGACTCATGAGTTTCACAATAAGCCCTGAAGGCTAGGCCTCTCAAACACTGTGAGCCACGAGTTTGCCTTCTGGGTGCCATTCAGTGTTCAGCAGTAAGGAGCTGACTGAGACAGGAAATCAAACTGGGATCCACTTTCACCAACCTTCTGGAGCTGCATCTGGGCCAAGGACCTCACGCAAGGCAGGGGCCCCAAAGGCAGGGAGTGAGGGAAAGGTGGCCATGGCTGATGGAAGCCTGGCCATTTTACCTAGAGGAGTCTGGGACAGGCAGGGCTACCTACCTTGACGCGGCACTCCTCCACGCCCAAACTTTGTGCCAGTGCCTTGAGCTGCTCCTGGCTCGGATACTTGCACTTGTCGAAAAGCTCTTGGAGAGCCAGGTATTGTTCCTTTGTGAAGAGTGTGCGTGTCTTCCGCTGCCTCCCGGGATCGCTGGGAGGAACCTGTGATGCCACCGAGACTTGGGGAGACATCCTTGGAACTTTGGGACGTGGTGGACCTGAGGCACTTGGGGAACCTGGGAAGTCTGCGTTCCCTGTAGAACCAGAGGACGGGTGACTCCAGGACAGAGGTGTACTGGGAAGTACAGACGGGCCTCTGATATTTCGGGGACTCTGTGGCTGTTGGAAGCCTTGTGGATCCCGAGATCCTGGGAATGCACCGGGAGTTGGTCCCATTGCGAGGTCGTACACTACTGAGGAGTCTAAGACTAAAAGGAGAAATGCGTCACAGAAGGCTCACATTCGCCAGCTCCCCATCAATTCCTCCTGCTCCTAGACGGCCCCCAGCTCAGGCCTTGGCTGGAGAAGAGTGCACAGAAGCTTAGTAGCTGGGCCATCCCTGCGAGGGTCCCCACAAGCCCTCGGCTTTCCCACTCCCCGCTCTCCTCTGGTTCTCAGTGTTCTCCTCTGTGGGATCCACTGGCAAAGAGCTCCTAAGTGTCCCAGGACCCTCTGCCCGTCCAGCTGGGGCTGGAGTGGAACAAATCCCTCAAACACAGACACCAGCTTCAGGCTACTAGCAAGGCGCTCCTCCCCTAGCTCTCCATCTCCGCAACCGGGGTACCCGTGCAAACACCCCCCATACACCTCATTCAAGCCACCGGCTCACCGGGAACCAGCAGGTTGTGGCACCTGGATGGGACCCTCTGTGTGTCTGCCCTGTTGACCTCTGCTTAAATACCTTCTCCCTGCCAGGAAAGCTCTGCCCATTTTTAGCCCCTCCCACTCTAACTGCTCACTAATCTCTTAGCCCCACACACCCTGAGGGTCGCACTCAGGATTGAGCCCCCTTTAGAGACCCAGGCTTACTGATTTCCTTATTCTTGTTTTGTTTTTTGTTTTCTTCTGTTCTGAGTTGGGGTCTCTCCATTATCTCAGACTATTTTAGACTTCAGTATATTGGCCAGGCTTGGCTCAAATTTACATAGATTTCTCGTGCTGGATGTTCCATTCACCAATGTGTCTGTTTTTAATGCCAATACCATGGCGTTATTACCTCTAGAGCTCTGAAGTACAGCTTGAAACCAGAGATGGTGGTACCTCCATCTTTTATTATTCAGGGTAGTTTTACCTCACCTGGCTTTTTTTGTTTTTCCATAGGAAGGTGAGCCTTGTCTTTCAAGTTCTGTCTAGAATTTTGATGGCATTTCGTTCAATCAATAGACCCATTTTGGTAGGAAGACTATTTTTACAGTGTCAATCCTACCGTTCCTTGAGCATGGAATATCCTTCCATCTTGTGAGATCTCTTTCCATTTCTTTGTAAGAGACTTGAAGTTTT
Organism: Cricetomys ansorgei; assembly: GCA_026225945.1. Classification (NCBI taxonomy): domain Eukaryota; kingdom Metazoa; phylum Chordata; class Mammalia; order Rodentia; family Nesomyidae; genus Cricetomys; species Cricetomys ansorgei. Next base: position 1,046,622 of record JAMJFZ010002944.1, read on the forward strand.
TACCACACAAGTCTCTAGATGTAGACGCACCATATGAAGCGGTTGGTGAGGTGCCAAGGCTTTTTATTCTTTGATTGAATCACCAGGTCTAATCCTGAAGCCATTTTGAGTAGTCAGGAGAGACTGACTTAGCCTAGCCTTGCTCCTGATTTCAGTGGAATTCCTTTGAGTTTCTCTGCATTTAATTTGATGTCGGCTATCGGCTTGATGTAAATAGCCATTAGTACGTTTAGGTTTGTCCCTGATATAGTGAATCTCTCCAAGACTTTTATCCTGAAGGGGTGTTGCATATTTTTCAAATGCGTTTTTAGCCTCTAGTGACATGAACACGTTCCCCCCTCCCTGGATTTCTTCATATGTTTAATTACATTGACTGATTTTCATAGGTTTAATCATCTATGAATTTCTGGGATGAAGACTCTTGATCATGGTGGATGACCTTCTAAATCTATACTTGAATTTGGTTGTCAAGTATTTTGTTGAATATTTTTTACATCAATGTTCATATAGGAAATTGATCGTTAGATAAGTCTCCCCAACCGAGGTACCCATGCACACACACCACTTACACCTCATTCAAGCCAAAGACTCACCCGAATCCAGCAGGTTGTGGCACCTCCAGAGGACCCTCAGTGTGTCTGCCTCCTGCCTGGGTGACCTCTGCTTAAATACCTACTCCCTGCCAGGAAAGCTCCTCCCACGGCTTAGCCCCTCCCACTCACTCTACTGGCCCGCTGACCTCTCAGCCTCACACACCCTGAGGGTCCCGCTAGGTTTCAGCATTCCCGTTAGAGACGGAATCTTACTCATTTCATTATTCTTTTGTTTTTCTGTTTTGTTTTGCGTTAGGGTCTCTCCATTATTCCAGACTGTTTTAGACTTCAGTATATTGGCCAGGCTTGGCTCAGATTTACATAGATTTCTCATGCTGGATGTTCCATTCACCAATGTGTCTGTTTTTAATGCCAATACCATGGCGTTATTACCTCTAGAGCTCTGAAGTACAGCTTGAAACCGGAGATGGTGGTACCTACTGAAGTGCTTTGATTATTCAGGGCAGTTTTAACTCACCTGCTTTTCTGTTTTTCCATAGGAACGTGAGCATTGTCCCTTCAAGGTCTGTAAAGAATTTTGATGGGATTGCATTCAATCTATAGACCGATTTTTGGAGGAAGTCAATTTTTACCATGTCAATCCCTCCGCTTCTTGAACCCGGAATATCCTTCCATCTTTTGAGATCTCTTTCCATTTCTTTCTTAAGAGACTTGAAGTTTTCACCATACAAGTCTCTAGATGTAGACACACCACCAGATGAAGAGGTTGTGCTGGAGCCCCAGGAGGGCAAGGCCAGCATCCCTTGGTTTTCATTTTCCACACAAATCTGTCTGGAATTGTAAACAATGATTAATCTTGTAGGATCGTGGTGACCCAAGCCTTTAATGCCAGCACCCAGGATACTGAGAAAGATAATCTCTGTGAGTTTGAGGCTAATCTAGTCAACATCCTGTATTCTAGAGTGCCCTGGGCTACTAGATAGACCTTGACTCAAAACCAAAACAAAAGCAAACAAAACAAGAATAACAAAATCAATAAAACTCTGGGGCTTCTCTGATCTCCTTCCTTCGTGCCAGGGAGGTCTCCAGTTAAGGAATGAACTCAGGCAGGATCAGATCCCGGGATGCTTCCCTGGCCGCAAGTGCGTAGAGGTCTCCCATTAGATTTTAGATTCATCCCACCCAAGAATCTTAGTTCCCCAAATGCCCCAATGTCCTCTTTTGCATCCAAATTTCCAAATGACCTCTTACGCACCCAGGGAAGCAGGTTTCCAAATGCTTCTAGATCCTGCAAGTAACCTGTGTTTCCAAATGTCTCAAAGTCCCCTGGTTCCTCCAGGAACCCCAGATGCAATCAAGTCACCAAAAGTAACCAAACCTGCAAGCAAAGTAAGTCTCCAACTATCTCAAAGTGTCCTAATTGACCCAAGAACACCAATGCTAGCAAGTCTCCATGGAAACCAGACCCTGAAAGGTACCTAGGTCCCCAAGTGTCTCCAGGTCCATCAGTGAAACCCAGTCTCCCAGTGCACCCAGGTCCCCTCATGTACTCAAGTCTCCCCACACTGAGAACCCTCCCAGTGCGCCCAAGTGCCCAGATGCCTCAGGTTCCTCAGTGAGTTTGGGTTGCCAGGCTTCCCTAGACCTCACTGGCTCTAAATTATCTGATCACGTGGTTATTTTATTTCAGTGTGTTTATATGATGGAGGACATTGGCTGCTTTTTATATGTTGACCCATCCTGCATCTCTGGGATGAAGGCTACTTGATCATGGTGGATGACCTTCTGATGTGTTCTAGGATTCAGTCTGCAAGTGGTTTTGCATCCATGTTCATAAGGGAAATCGGCCTGTGATTCTCTTTCTCTGTTGAAACTTTGTGTGATTTGGGTATGAGGGTGCCTGTGGTCTCCTAGAAGGAGTTTGGCAATGTTCCTTCTCTTTCTATTTTGTGGAATGATTGGAGAAGCATTGGCATTAATTCTTCCTTGAAAGTCTGATAGAATTCTGTGCTAAAACCATCCGTTCCTGGGATTTTTTTTTTTCCTTTTTGAGAAAGGGTTTTCCTGTTGTATTGTTGTCCTGGAACTCACTCTGTAGACTAGGCTTGCCTCGAACTCCCAGAGATCCACCTGCCTCTGCCTTCGGAGTGCTGAGATCAAAGGCTTGTGCCACCACCTCCATGCTTGGTCGGGATGTTATTAATGACTGCTTCTATTTCCTTCAGGGATATAGGAATATTTCAATTGTTTATCTGGTTTTGACTTAACTTTTCAGGGTGGAATCCATCAATACAATTATCCTTTTTAAAAGAGATATTTCAATTTTGTGGAGTAAAGGTTTTTAAAGTGCGACCTAATGACTCTTTGAATTTCCTAGGTGTCCATAGTTATAACCCCCTTTTCGTTTCTGATTTTGTTCATTTGGACATGCTCTCTCTGCCTTTTAGTTACTTGGGAGAAGGGTTTGTCTGTCTTGCTGCTTTTCCTTGGATTGTTCTCCTTGTTTCTATGTATTGATTTCAGCCCTCAGGTTGATGATCTCTTGCCATCTACTGCTCTAGGGTGTGATTCCGACCTTGTGTTCTGGATTTCAGGTGTGCTGAGTTAAGTTAATGAACCTGAAGGCAGTTCAGTCACCCACAAAACCCGCATCAACCGCTGTGCCTGGCACAGGCTAGCCAAACCCTCAGCAGAAACAAAGCCATCACCAGGCCAGAGACGCCAGTCCTCCTGCCTAGGAATCCATGAATAGCCTACAGGGGGATCCAGGCAGAGGGGGAGCCAGCCACAGAGATCCCGTAGTCGGAAGGCCCTGTTTTCATTCTTAGTTCATTTTATTATTCCCCCCCCCCCCGCCCCCGAAACAGGGTCACTCTGTGTAGCCCTGCCTGTCCTAGAACCAACTGTTTGCCCAGGCTTGCCTCAGACTCAGAGATCTGCTTGCCTCTGCCTCCTGAATGCTGGCATTCACGGCGGCAAAGGTCCCTGTTTTTAGATGGAGGTGCCGAGTATGTGCTAAGAAAGTGCTAAGAAAGAGCATCAAGATGGCTGACTGCAGCCACATGGCCTGAGGTGGGGGGCTGGGGAGCTGCACTGGAGCCCTGGGAGGGTGGAGCCAAGACTGTCAGTTTCCCAGTCCCCAGCACACCGCAGAGCAGGCGGGAGTGGCCGCTCACACCTTTAATCCCAGCGCTTGAGAGGGAGGTAGAGGCAGGCAGATCTCTGGGAGTTTGTGGAGTCGGTCTATTTCTATAGGGAGTCCTAGGTAGGCTGGAGCTCAGAGACCCTGTTTTGGTCATAAGACAGAATGGCTGCCGCCATGCAGGCCACGCCTTCAGAGGGCGTGGCTGAGGAACAGGTAAGGGCCATGAGAGAGTGGAGCCCAGGAAAGATAATGTTGCTGGGAATGATGGGTGCAGAAGCTGTGGAGTGAGTGGGAAGGGAGGGCATGACCGTCGGGGGTGATTTCAGCTCAGATCCGGTGACTGAACCGTCAAACACCAGGACAGAGTCTGACGAGAAGCCGGCGCCCACTGATTTCCTAGGTAAATTGGGGCCTGGGAAGCTAAATGGATAGCAGGGGTGGTGTGGGGCACTTTATCCCTTGCTTGGGGAGGAAGGAGGCTGGGGGAGGGGGGAAGCAGGCTGGAGGCAGGAGCCCACAACTTCAGAATGAGGGCCTTTCTCTCCCCCAGCCTTTCAGGGCTGAGGGTGCTGTATTAACTCAGGATCTCTGAGTGGTCGGATTTCAAGGATATCAGCGCAGAGTCAGATGAGCTCGGGGCCTGGGATAGGCAGGTAGCAGGCCGGGTGTGAGCCAGGTGCTGGTTCTTAGGCTAAGCTTCCATTTGCTCTCCTGCCAAGAATCAGCCCAGAGCACTCTACTGCCCAAGAAGCCTGTAACAATTGAGGGGAAGGCTTGATGGGCAGCTGCTGGGGGCCTCTCTGCTCTGTTTTATTCCCTCTTCCAGGCTTTCAGATGGAAGGCTCTAGGATCATTACTGTAGATATGAGTCTGCTCTCTGGACCTCCAAGTCCCCCAGGTCTCCATATTCCTCCAGGTCCCCTAATGTCTCAGTCTCCAATATCCCCCCAACCCATTACCTGCAGGTCTCCAAGTGCCTCCAGGACCCCCAGTGAACCCAGGCTTTCATGTTTACCCACGTCCCTCAGATCTAGCAAGTCTTCCAGTCCTGGCTCCTGTAGTCTCTTCAAAGCGACAAATTCCCTTCGTGGACTGGAGCTGGAGGAGAGAAAGCGAACCAGGTACACAGGGGAACAACATGGTGAATTGCAGGCATGTTTCAGAGAGCGCAAGTTTCCGGCATCAGAACAATACATGGAGTCGGAGTAAAGAATTCAGGTGACAAAGAACCAGATCCAGGTCTGTTCCTCTGTGATCCTCTCTCCCCCAGTCAAAGTAGCCACACCCACAGAGAGCCACTTGCACCCCACCCAGATGCCTAGCACTTTCTGTGATCCTCCACTTCTAGGGGTTGCTTGGCTGCTGGTTAGTCTGAACCCTGGGCTGGTCACTGCATCCCTCTTTAGCCTCTCAGTATCGGAAACCGCAGACACTTTAGAGACATACTGGTGCCCCACAAGTTTTCCAGATTTCTAGAGAGCAGGGTTCCATTTGAATCCTCTATCTTGTCCCCGAGGGTTAGGTCCTGCCTATATAGGCTTCCTCCCTCCGACTGGGTCTCCAAAGCCCTATGGTGTGTCATGGGAGCTGGGGTGGAGAGAAAGGCAGAGTGGAATTCCACTCAGAAGCTTCCTATGTGGCGGCTAGATTTGTGTGTGTGAGACTTCTCTGACTCCTCAAGGCCTTCTTAGTCTCTTCAGGTGTGGCTTAGAAACGGTCGGGCTAGACACTCATGTGAGCACCCAGAAGAGCCTCTAGAAGCAGCCAGAAATCGATGTGGGAGAGCCTCTGCTCAGTGAACCAACACGAAAGATCATGTCCCTGTCAGTGCCCCGGCCACTGGGGATCCTGTGTGTCCCAGACTGTTGGCTGTCGGTTCTCCTCCTCGACCCAGCTTTCACTATCTTCCCAACCCTTCTCCAGTCTTGATCTGGCCTGAGGAAGTTCTGGTTGTGGTGCTGGCTGGCCAAGCTCGGGCTTCTTCAACCATTGGCTCATGTCCATGGACTACAGTCACAGACCCGGTTCAGTGTGTAGCATTTGAAGACATGACAGACAACTGCAGCAACACCACACCCCTCCCCTACTAGAGATGATGCTCACAGCATGCCTGCCTCCCCGGACAAGTTCTGGGTTCAAGGCCTCTACAGATTGGATCTCTCCAGAGTCACTGTGATGTTTCCCGAAGGTGGTGTTTTTCTGACTTTACCCAGCCCTACTCATCCTGAGGTTATTTGTAGGAAACCTCTGGTCCATGTTAAGGCATTGTTGTACCAACAAAAGATGGCATCACAAAAAGGACTGATGGGCCTAAGACATTTGTCTATAATAAAAGGGTGTGTGGCGGAACTTGCTTGGTCCTGAAGATCCCCACGGGAGGTCTGGTTTCGGTGCATGTTTCTGAATGCACCTGCTGCCCACGGGCGTTGGCTTCTGTCATAGAGCTAGCCCCTGTGAATGATATCGTCTGCTTATGAATGCCCCTCTGACCATTTGGAGGCCAGGGAAGGGAGCAAGCTCTGGAATTTCTAGGACCAGTGGTGGACTGGTTGGGCACAGGAAACTGGCCTACAGGTGATATTGCCCAGAGTTCCACCAGGTCCTCGTGTGTGGGTTTCCTCTGGTTGTCCATTATGGTGCCACTCAAAACTGGGGGTTTTATACTTTGGGGTAATTGCTGACTATGTCCCACGAGGATTTTATTGCTTGTTGTGTATTTTATTTTGGTGAATCTTATCAATTACAGATCGTGCCATCAAACTCGATTCTTTGTTTCATATGTGCACTAGGTATACATTGAGCTGGGCACCCCACGGCCAGTTGTCCTCTGTGACCACTTGTGGCTTCCTGTAATGCTCTCTGTCACTAACATTTCCTGGGCTTTAGGGGCAGGCGTTGTGGTCATCAGTGGGCGTAAGGGTTTGGAATGCACTTAGCAATTATACTGCTTTAGTGGCCTCAGTAGGTTCTCCTAGGGTTCCCTACCTGCATCAGCTCCACGGGCTCTGCATCAGTTCCTGCCTCCAGGTTCCTGCCGTGTTTGAGTTCCTGTCCTGACTTCCTTTGATGATGAGCAGCTACATGGAAGTGTAAGCCAGATAAGCCATTACCTCGCCAACTTGCTCTGGTCATGGTATTTCCTCGCAGCAGTAGAAACCCTGAGTAAGACATGAATATATTGAGTTTTTATTTTGAGACCCTGTCTAATGATGCCCAGGTTGGCCTCGAACTGACCACGAGATAGAAGAGCTCTTGCTCTCCTGTCATCCTGTATGCTCCACCCTTAATCCAACAAGATCTGTCTGATATGCAAGATTCAACTGTTTTGTGTATTCGGTTCTCAGAAACTTTTCTGACTGCTTTTTGGTTTAATGTTTGTGAACTGGACAGTTTGAACACGAGTAAGTTCCTGGATGTTTTGTAAAGGCTGCTTCCTTTTGGGTTCACTGAATGAGACTCCCACAGGGCTGGCTCCCTTTTCCTTGTGGTGCCTTTCGCCTCTTATGGCCATTCAAGCTTCATAGTCTCCCTTCCCACAGCTGGTTCTCTGGCCTGTCTGTTCCCGTTTGGTAGATTCTGCAATTCTCTTGAGCTGGAGGTTTTAGTGGGAAGAAGACAGAATTAGCTCAGATGTGTGTGCGGGACAAGGACCGTGTAATGGACTGTGTGAATCACAGGTGTAAGGGCTGTGTGCCTTTAAAAATGGATTCTGGGGTTGGGGAGAGGCTCAGCAGGTAAGAGCGCTGTCTTCCCTTCCTGGGACCTTGGGTTCAATATGTGGTGAATCACACAACATCTGTAATAACAGTTCCAGGGAACCTGATGCTTTGGACACATACGTTCATGCACAGATATATGTGCATACAAAGCATTCAAATCCATGAGGAAAAAAAATTAAAAATTGCATTTCTTCACCTGTTTATGCGTGTGCATGACACGGGTGCAGCTCTCAGAGGACGCCTTTGGTAGTAGGCTTTCCACCTCGTAGAGTCTGGTAACCAATATCATGTCATCAGACTTGCCAGCAGGCACCCTTATCCACTGAGCTGTCGCCACTACCCGCTTCTTGTTTTGCTTTCTGACAAGGCATCGCCTGTATTAGGTTCAGTTCTGCATCGGCTCTTACAGCACAGCCTTGTCTCTCTTGGCGCTCACTCTGTACAACAGCATGGCCCAGGGGCTCACCAGACCCAAGCAAGCTTGGAGCTTGAACCAGCCTACTTCCCACTCCTGAATCCAGGGATGGCAGGGGTGAATCACCGCACCTGGGTCCCCGATTTCTGATCTCATAGGCCTCTGTAGGAACGTATACACGGACACACTGACCCTCCCTGAGCCGTGTCCTGCTGCTAATGTGGAGGACTGCAGGGCTAGAAACTCCCGTCTATCTGAGGGTCAGAGCAGTTCAGGTTTCCTGTGTTGTCCTGGGGGTGCTTTGGGGATATAATTCCACGTGATAGTGGTTGGGTGCCGTAACCTAGGGCTGATGAGGGAGGACCCTGCTCCGGGGCACCTCAGGGTCCCCAGTGATTGAAGATGGGTTTAATTTATTGCTGGATGGAGAGTTTACGTGTTGTTTGAACACACAGAGGGTGGGGCCAGTATGCTTTTGGCTGAATTCTGGGTCAGCTTTATACAGAGCTGTTCAAGACCCCCTCGTCTCTTTTCGCTATTTCACGTGAGAAAAGACCTTCCCATGTAGTCCTGGCTGTCCTGAAACTCTCTATGTAGACCAGGCTGACCCTAAATTAAGTGGTCGACTTGCCTCTCCTTCTCGAGGAATGGACCTAAAGGTATGTATCACCATACACAGTGCTTTATTTCGTAGATGCAGACTCTCATACAGTCCAGGCAAATCTTGAATGCCAGATGGAGACCTAGAATCCCTAGTTTTTCTGCATGCATTCCCCACTAATCTGCTCCTAGTTCACTCTCCAGCCTCCTTCTGAGTGAGCCCGGAGTGCACGTATTCACCAACATGCCAGGTTGTTTGTGAAAAAGAATTCTTTTGGAGACAGAATCTCTTCTAGCCCTAGCTAACTTCAGTCTTCATATATATAGCTGAGGATGACCTTGAAATTCGGGTCTTCCTGCCCCTGTCCCCTGAGTGCTGGCATTATCAGTGTTGCTGGATATTGAACACTGAGCCTCATGAATACTATGCAAGCATTCTGCCCATCCCAGCCCCTATAAAGGTGACATTATTTTGCAAGGTGAAAAAAAAGTAGCGACTGGAGAGATGGCTCAGAGGTTAAGAGCACTTGCTGCTCTTTCAGAGGATGGGAGTTGAGTTCCCAGCACTCCCGTGATAGTTTACAGTAACTCAGTTCTTAGGGGATCTGGAGCCCTCTTCCGCATTCAATGGACAGTTCACTAACATGTGCTACAAACACACACACACAAACACACACACACACACACACACAAATAGTGACAGGAGGAGAAATAAATCCCAGCACTCAGGAGGCAGAGGCAGACAGAACTCTGTGAGTTCGAGTCCAGCTTGGTCTCAAGAGTGAGTTCTAGGACAGCCAGGGTTACAACAGAGAAACCCTGTCTCGAAAACCAGAAAAAGAAAAAAGAAGTCTCCCAACAAGGAAAAGCCCAAGAACAGACATATTTAGCTCAGATTTCTACCAGATTTTCAGTGAACAACTAATGTCAATACTGCTCAAAGCATTCCACAAAGTAGAAACAAACAAATAAAGAAGGAAAAACATGGCCAAATTTATTTGAGGAGGCCACAGTCACCCTGATACCCAAACTATACACAGATCAAAAAAAAAAAAAAAAAAAAGGAGAATTACCTAACAATTTCCCTTATGAACATTGATGTAAACAATACTCAATAAAATATTTGAAAACCAAATTCAAGAACACATTAAGACGATCATCCACCATGATCAAGTATACTTCATCCCAGAGATTCATAGATGATTGAACATATGAAGATCAGGCAATGTAATCAAGAAATTGAAGGGAAAAAAAATGATCATGTCACTAGAGGCTGAAAAGACATTTGAAAAATATGCAACACCCCTTCAGGATAAAAGTCTTGGAGAGATTCACTATATCAGGGACAACCCTAAACGTACTAATGGCTATTTACATCAAGCCGATAGCCGACATCAAATTAAATGCAGAGAAACTCAAAGGAATTCCAATGAAGTCAGGAGCAAGGCTAGGCTAAGCCAGTCTCTCCTGACTACTCAAAATGGCTTCAGGATTAGACCTGGTGATTCAATCAAAGAATAAAAAGCCTTGGCACCTCACCAACCTCTTCATATGGTGCGTCTACATCTAGAGACTTGTGTGGTAAAAACTTCAAGTCTCTTACAAAGAAATGGAAAGAGATCTCACAAGATGGAAGGATATTCCATGCTCAAGGAACGGTAGGATTGACACTGTAAAAATAGTCTTCCTACCAAAATGGGTCTATTGATTGAACGAAATGCCATCAAAATTCTAGACAGAACTTGAAAGGACAAGGCTCACCTTCCTATGGAAAAACAAAAAAAGCCAGGTGAGGTAAAACCACCCTGAATAATAAAAGATGGAGGTACCACCATCTCTGGTTTCAAGCTGTACTTCAGAGCTCTAGAGGTAATAACGCCATGGTATTGGCATTAAAAGCAGACACATTGGTGAATGGAATATCCAGCACGAGAAATCTATGTAAATTTGAGCCAAGCCTGGCCAATATACTGAAGTCTAAAACAGTCTGAGATAATTGAGAGACCCCAATGCAAAACAAAACAGAACAGAACCAAACAAAAGAAAAATAAAACAAGAATAAGGAAATCAGAAGGCTCCTGCTCTAATGGGTGGGGCTGAAACCTAGCGGGACCCTCAGGGTGTGTGAGGCTGAGGGATCAGCGGGCCAGTAGAGTGAGTGGGAGGGGCTAAGCCGTGGGAGGAGCTTTCCTGGCAGGGAGTAGGTATTTAAGCAGAGGTCACCCAGGCAGGAGGCAGACACACTGAGGGTCCTCTGGAGGTGCCACAACCTGCTGGATTCGGGTGAGTCTTTGGCTTGAATGAGGTGTAAGTGGTGTGTGTGCATGGGTACCTCGGCTGGGGAGACTTATCTAACGATTAATTTTCTATATGAACATTGATGTAAAAAATATTTAACAAAATATTTGACAACCAAATTCAAGAATAGATTTAGGTCATCCACCATGATCAAGAGTCTTCATCCCAGAAATTCATAGATGATTAAACCTATGAAAATCAGTCAATGTAATTAAACATATGAAGAAATCCAGGGAGGGGGGGAACATGTTCATGTCACTAGAGGCTAAAAAGGCATTTGAAAAATATGCAACACCCCTTCAGGATAAAAGTCTTGGAGAGATTCACTATATCAGGGACAAACCTAAACGTACTAATGGCTATTTACATCAAGCCGATAGCCGACATCAAATTAAATGCAGAGAAACTCAAAGGAATTCCACTGAAATCAGGAGCAAGGCTAGGCTAAGCCAGTCTCTCCTGACTACTCAAAATGGCTTCAGGATTAGACCTGGTGATTCAATCAAAGAATAAAAAGCCTTGGCACCTCACCAACCTCTTCATATGGTGCGTCTACATCTAGAGACTTGTGTGGTAAAAACTTCAAGTCTCTTACAAAGAAATGGAAGAGATCTCACAAGATGGAAGGATATTCCATGCTCAAGGATCGGTAGGATTGACACTGTAAAAATAGTCTTCCTACCAAAATGGGTCTATTGATTGAACGAAATCCCATCAAAATTGTAGACAGACCTTGAAAGGACAATGCTCACCTTCCTATGGAAAAACAAAAAAAAACCCAGGTGAGGTAAAACCACCCTGAATAATAAAAGATGGAGGTACCACCATCTCTGGTTTCAAGCTGTACTTCAGAGCTCTAGTAATATAAGCACCATGATATTGGCATTAAAAACAGACACATTGGTGAATGGAACATCCAGCACGAGAAATCTATGTAAATTTGAGCCAAGCCTGGCCAATATACTGAACTCTAAAACAGTCTGTGATAATGGAGAGACCCCAACTCAGAACAGAACAAAACAAAAAACAAAGCAAGAATAAGGAAATCAGTAAGCCTGGGTCTCTAATGGGGGCTCAATCCTGAGTGGGACCCTCAGGGTGTGTGGGGCTAAGAGATTAGTGAGCAGTTAGAGTGGGAGGGGCTAAAAATGGGCAGAGCTTTCCTGGCAGGGAGAAGGTATTTAAGCAGAGGTCAACAGGGCAGACACACAGAGGGTCCCATCCAGGTGCCACAACCTGCTGGTTCCCGGTGAGCCGGTGGCTTGAATGAGGTGTATGGGGGGTGTTTGCACGGGTACCCTGGTTGCGGAGATGGAGAGCTAGGGGAGGAGCGCCTTGCTAGTAGCCTGAAGCTGGTGTCTGTGTTTGAGGGATTTGTTCCACTCCAGCCCCAGCTGGACGGGCAGAGGGTCCTGGGACACTTAGGAGCTCTTTGCCAGTGGATCCCACAGAGGAGAACACTGAGAACCAGAGGAGAGCGGGGAGTGGGATAGCCGAGGGCTTGTGGGGACCCTCGCAGGGATGGCCCAGCTACTAAGCTTCTGTGCACTCTTCTCCAGCCAAGGCCTGAGCTGGGGGCCGTCTAGGAGCAGGAGGAATTGATGGGGAGCTGGCGAATGTGAGCCTTCTGTGACGCATTTCTCCTTTAGTCTTAGACTCCTCAGTAGTGTACGACCTCGCAATGGGACCAACTCCCGGTGCATTCCCAGGATCTCGGGATCCACAAGGCTTCCAACAGCCACAGAGTCCCCGAAATATCAGAGGCCCGTCTGTACTTCCCAGTACACCTCTGTCCCGGAGTCACCCGTCCTCTGGTTCTACAGGAAACGCAGACTTCCCAGGTTCCCCAAGTGCCTCAGGTCCACCACGTCCCAAAGTTCCAAGGATGTCTCCCCAAGTCTCCGTAGCATCACAGGTTCCTCCCAGCGATCCCGGGAGGCAGCGGAAGACGCGCACACTCTTCACAAAGGAACAATACCTGGCTCTCCAAGAGCTTTTCGACAAGTGCAAGTATCCGAGCCAGGAGCAGCTCAAGGCACTGGCACAAAGTTTGGGCGTGGAGGAGTGCCGCGTCAAGGTAGGAAGCCCTGCCTGTCCCAGACTCCTCTAGGTAAAATGGCCAGGCCCCCATCAGCCATGGCCACCTTTCCCTCACTCCCTGCCTTCCGGGCCCCTGCCTTGCGTGAGGTCCTTGGCCCAGATGCAGCTCCAGAAGGTTGGTGAAAGTGGATCCCAGTTTGATTTCCTGTCTCAGTCAGCTCCTTACTGCTGAACACTGAATGGCACCCAGAAGGCAAACTCGTGGCTCACAGTGTTTGAGAGGCCCAGCCTTCAGGGCTTATTGTGAAACTCATGAGTCCTAGTAGAATCTTCTCTGGTCCCCGGGCTTCAGGTAGATCCTGCGCATCCTGCCTTCCTCCTGCTTGGGTCCAGGAGCCTGAGAAGTGTGTGATGGGTGCTGGGTAGAGACCAAGGCCCGGGCTTTTGAGCCAGGATCTTCAGATTTGTAACCTAAAGGGTGCACCTAGCTTCTTCCTGATCTCTCCTTGGCTTGGTCTCTCCAGATATGGTTCAAGAACAAACGGGCTAAGATCCGCTGGAAGAAGGGCAGAGAGCTACCCGGGGAGCCTGAAGATGAACCCAGTGAGGGTCCTGCCCAGCCCAATGGCCGTGTCCCTCTTGTTTCCAGTGCCGGTGCAGATGCTGTGTGCCAGAGTTCCGGGGGTGTCAGCTCTCCTCCCGAACTCAGCCCACTGAGTCATTCCCCGGAGCAGGATTCCCACGTGTCCACGGCTGATCAGTCCTTCGAGGATGCCAGGTCCAAACAGAGCAGCGCTAGGAAGGTGCGGCGGCGGGGGAAGAAGAGTAGAGAACTCCCCGGAACCCAAGGCCACCGGTCTCCTAGTGGACCCGTCCTTCCTAAAGCAGGTGTCCCTCCTGCCGAGTCAGCCAGTGCAGACCTGGTGCCTGAGAGACCGGCAGCTGCCAGCACCCCTCTCCCTGGACCTTGTGGTACCGCCCCAGAATTGGAATCCGTCTCTGAGTGTCCGAGATCTTCTGGTGTGAGTCCTGCTCCTCAAGTCTGTCTCTCGAGTAATTCTCCAGATCACCATTCCATCTTCTGCCTCATTGATCAGGCCTGTGAAGAGTTAAACATGGAGAGCGGGAGAGCTAGGGAGCAGGGGCAGAAGGCCAGAGAAGTCACAGGGGAGCAAAGGAAGGCTTCGGACAGACCAGCCAGCTCCACAAGCGGCACACCTGTCTCTGCACCCGGCTACCAGGATTCCGGGTCCTCTAGTCATTCCGGTGTGAATTCGTCTCCTCCACCCAGCCCCTCCCGGATTCCCCCAGACTCAGGATCCATAGTCTCCACGGAGGAAAGACCATCGGGTGCCAAGTCTCCTCCTCCACTCAGCCCAAGTCTTTTCCCACACGCGGAATCCATCCAATCCGCTGATCAGACCAATGAGAGTCTCCAGAGTGAAGCCCCAGCAGCAAGAGACGGAATCCCAGGTCGGTCAGCAGCAAGCGAGTTGCCTGCACAGGAAGCCTCTGCCGGAGCTCTAGATTCCAGCATGGCATCACCAGAGGCTCCGGAGGCCCCCAGCAACGCATCTGGAGACCCTGGAGAGGCTCTGTCCGCCATGACAGTCACAGAGGCAGAGGGTGAGCCAGGTCCCCATGTCATCTCAGATGAGCTCTTCCTAGAGGAGCTCTGTCGCTTGGATGCTTCCCTCGACTCAGTATTCCAGCCTGACTTCCCCGAGTCCTTTTCCCTCCTGGATTACTTTTAGGGACCCTGGGACCTGAGTGAAGGCTCAGGGGTTAAGAGCACTGACTGCTGAACACAGAGGACCCGGGTTCCATTCCCTGCACCAACAGGGCAGCTCACAACTGTCTGTGACTCCCGTTGCAGGGGATCTGACAACCTCAGGCATGCAGGCAGAACAGCAATGGAGAGCACACAGAAATCGAATTCTTCATTTTTAGCATACACTGGATGTCCCAATGTCAGGGAGTTCTGGAGTTGGCCTACTAGCTACCCTGAGGGTCATCGGCCATAGGTTTGTTTTAGGCCCGCAGTGGAGTGATTGGTCCTGGGTTGTTGTCCTTGCCCAGCACTCCCCAGGGCTTGGCTCGCAGTCCTCAGATAGAAGATGTTTTGCCATTCTGACCTGGGCTTTAATCATCGCTTGACCTGCCAGGTTAATTGTGCACAGACTGAGGTGTAGTTGAATTGCTTCTTTTTATACCTGAGGCGCTGTACTGAGGGCCCTGACACTCCTCCTCACCACGCAGAGTGCAGGAGTTACAGGCAGTCGCCATGACCCGCTTTGGAGTGTTCTCTTTTGCAAAGAGTCTAACTCTATGCAGCCTGGGTCGGCCTCCAGCATTGGGGGAGCTGCTTCCTTTGGTCCCCCCAGGCTGTGATTACAGCCGGTGACCCAGATTGTGGAAACAACACTTAAAGATTGTTTTTTTCAGGAAGTTTTTGTTTCTTTCTAAGTTAAGTGTATATTTTGTATTTTGAGAAAGTGCCTACGTAAGTCAGGCAGGCCTATCAGCTCTGGCGCTCCTCCTACGTACTGAGTGTTGAGGTTCCGGCTGTGAACCGAGACACAGGCTTTACTGTGAGCTTCTGTTTCGGTTGTTGTGTTGCAACAGTGTGCTATTATGTCGGCTGCACTTGTCTTTAAATAAATAAAGGGACTTTGATACAATTCTATGGATCTATTATCTCTCTTACTACTTTCCATGGTGCAACCCCATTAAGGAAATTGAAATCTTGACCGCTGGAGACATGGCTCCGGGGTGACAAGCAAGGACTGAGAACAAGGTTGGCTTTCTGGCATCCATGTTCTTTGGCCTCGAACTTCCTGCAACTCCACTGCAGGGGTCTGACGCCCTCACCTGGACTCCAGAGTACCTGCAGTCACGTGTGTGCACCCTGTGTTCATAGAGTCAATTCAAACAGCCTGGGGTAAAGGAGAGACCCTAACTCAAAACAAACAACAAAATAAACCGAACAAACAAAGAGAGAAACAAAACAAGAATAATAAAATTAATAAGATCGGCCTCTGATAGGTGGGGTGGAATCAGAGTTGTACCCAGAGGTCTACACTGCTCTCAGAGAGTCAATTTAAATACTAAGATTCACACTCTCCCTGGAGCGGAGGCGCATGCCTTGAGTTGAGCCCTCACCAGGCAGAGGCAGGCAGATCTCTGAGTTCATGGTCTTCCTGGTCTACAGAGCGAGTTCCAGAACAGCCAGAATTGGCAGGGAAATTTTGCAGTGAAATAAAAAAAAAAACCACTGTGAAACTCAATGCAATGAAAATGAAAAAAAAATTGTTATATTGCAAGTCAGTTAAATAAATGAAAAAAAACCTCAAAATAAACTTCCGAACTTCTTCTGCTACCCATGACAAGAGAGGGACATTGTTCATAAACTTGGAGGGGTTTCCTGATAGGCTGCAAGGCTGTCTGAGGGACCATGGGAAATCCGTGGTTTTTATTTTCATCCGATTCTAAGGTGAATTTAAATCCAACCCAGACCTTTGAGACCCTAGATCTCACTCTACCGCTGATGTGCCCTGCAGCTTCTGTTCCTTTTGGAGGAAAATTTTACTTTTATTTAAAAAGTAATTGTGCATGTGATCGGGGGAGGCCCGCCATCATGTGGGGAGCAGAGCGGGTGGCGTGCAAGGATGTGGATGTCAGAGGGGCCAGTAGCAGGAGCTGACTCCCTCCTTCTAGAATGTGGGTCCCGGGGAGGAACTGAAGTCTTTACTGGATGGCAATAGACGCCCTCAAGAGCGGATTCATCCGCCCAGTGACAGGCTGAGAAGAAGGAAAGGACAGAGCAGCCATGTTGTCCAGGTCCCTGGGCAGCACCTCTAAGAACACACCATAGGGCTGGGAATGCCCTTGGGACCAGGAAGAAGGAGAGAGGGTGGTTGCTAAGGTGGCAGCCACGGAGATGGCAAAGGTAGGCAGTTACCTCCGTCCTGAGTGGATACCGGAAGCTTGCCAAATACGGGGGAGAAGTGAGGATGACCGCCCATGTGACTGGCTAGACACGCATTTCCTCAGGAGCGTTGGTTTTATGGTTTCTGTGCCTATCACCTTAATTGTGCCCTGCCTGTGTTTTTGTTTATTTGTGCATATTTGAATTTTCCATACAGGATTTCCCTGTGTGGCCCTGGCAGTGCTGGAATTCGCTCTTATAGATGAGACTGGCCCCGAATCTAGGGGACTCACACCCCTGCCTTTGCCTCCGAAGCGCTGGGACTAAGGGCATGTGCCAACTCTTCCCAGCTCCTTTATTTACCCTTGAATATGAAAATCTTGGTGAATTGGCTTGTCGTTCCTGCTCACAGGGGCTGCATCTCCGGTACCATGATGGAGCCCCATTATCACCCGGGCCTCAGGGACCTGGAGATCAAGGCTCCCAGTAAAAACCCAGCCTTTCTAGCTGAAGCCTTCTAGTGCTTTGGTGCCAGGCCATGCCCGCCCTTCCTTCTTGCTGGAACACTGTCCCACAATGGAGTCATACCAGGGGAAGCCGGAGTGCTTGTGAGAAAACAAGACTTGACTGTTTGGACCTCCGTTTCTTCATGAACAGGGAACCATTCCTGAAATGTATTTGTGCTCCTCCTGGTACAGCGGGTGAGGAGCTGGTTTGCCATAGATTATGCATTACAACTGGCTATGGTTATTTGCTTACAAGCCCTATGGAAAACTATGATTTTCCCAGGTGCAGCTTATCCTTGTGATTATACACAGCTTCTGCCTCAGTTTTAGGCTCCATCTCACATTTTCCTCTGCCTTTAGTGCAGTAACCATCTTCCAAGCTCCTGCTCGGCAGCCTGATCCCCAAGAGTCTGTGTGCATGGGCTTGTTCCCAGAGCCAAGGTTTCCATCCAGCATTCACCTATGGCTGTACTTATTTATTTATTTATTTATTTACTTACTTACTTACTTACTTATTTATTTATTTATTTATGAGACACAGGACTTCTATGGGTAACCATGTGTGTCTTAGAACTCACTCTGTAGACCAGGCTGGTCTTGAACTCACAGAGACCTGCCTGCCTTTGCTTCCAAAGTGCTGCATTAAAGGCATGCCCACCACTGCCCAGCTTCCATCAAACACCTTAAACTTGTGACCTTGCCTGGTGGGAAAGGTTCGTCTTCTGACCTCTCCTTTCTGTGGTTTTCCAGATCTGTTTAAAAAAACCCAGACTATCATGAGTCACCAGACTCTTCCACAAGGACTTCCAGAGATAAATGCATGCTGGAATTCCTTTGCTGGGTCAGCCTGTTCACCCAGTGGCCTAACTGTCCCTGTGTCTGCCAATGTAGATTCTAAGTGTCCAGGCACATCCGGTGCTCCATTCCCCACTTCAACCTAGAACCTTCTTTCCAGAGTGAGCAGGCCTGCGAGGGTGCTGGGTGTAGTGCCCAAAAGCAATTGCTGTAGTGCCAAGCCCCAGCTGCACCAGCTGACCCTGTGAACCCTCAGTAGCAGAAATCCTGCTTGACCCAGCAGTAGCTGAAGATGAAGCTCCATGTCTCAGGGCAGCTGCACGCGGGCACAGCGCCCTCTGCTGGTGAGCTCTGGGTATGACTTCTGTGCTGTCGGAATTCTCAGTCACCAGCTATAGTAGCAGCCTCCTATGGACAAAAGCAAACAGTTCACTGAGCCTTCTAGGCTAGCCTTGGCTACATAGAGTTAGATTCCATCTCAGAGACGATAAGCAAACTGAGTGTGGTGGCTACTGCTAGTAATTTCTACACTCTGATAAGTGAGGCCAGGGGTGCCAGGACCCTGAGCACAGCTCTTCTGACAATAATAATAATAATGTTTAATATTAATAATATTAATAATGATTAATAATAATAATAATAAACCACCGTCTGGGCACAAATATCCTGGCAGGTCAATGAAATATTGACCCTTGGTTCAGAATGGCAACGCACTTGCATCTCAGGACAATCCCTGGGAAAGCACCCGCTCAGCTCTTCCTGAAACAGGTCTCCTCCAAGACCTGATCAAAGGAGGAGAGGTTGAATTCCTCATTTTGGGAATTACTTGGGGGGTGTTGTTGAGGAAGACAGCTGGCACCCAAAGGTCTCTGACACATGGAGTCTACACCGGCAGGCCTCTCACCGACTCTACCTCCAGGCCTTCTGGGTATTTGTCGGCCCTTCTTCTGATATGCTTCAACCAGAACTGAAGAGAAAAGGTGTTGTAGGAGTTTACTTTTAGTTATGCATAAAATAATTGTTTTGTGCATTACTGGATGAGGGACTACCTCAGGTGTTGCTGTTCTGGATCGTCTGCAGGTGTCGGATTTCTGTGGGCAATGTTCGATTGCTGATGATCAGCACCTGAAGCATTGTGAATCGATAAAAACACCCGTGCTCAGGTGCTCGGCGATCCACTGCCCAGTATGGCGCTAAGAGGAACTTGCCCTGAGTTTTCAGGAAACCCTGTGCCCAGCAAGCTGGGTATGTGGTGGAACTCACCTTCAAAACACACACACCAGCTCTGGAATGCTACCAAAGACTCTGCCTCCCCAGGCTCTCAGTATCTCAGTCCCAGGTACCCTACAAACACACCATATACTTCCTTCATGTCACCAGCCCACCAGGAAAGCATAGGTAGTTGCACCTTGCCCAGACCATATGTGTGTCTGAAGTCTTCTCTAAGAACCTGGGCTTAAGGATCTTCTCCAAGCCAGTAACTCAAAGCTCTCTCACTCGGCAGACCCTCTGATCCATTACCCTCACACACACTTTGGTGCTACTCAGGGTTCAACCCCACCCCACGGAGGCCGAGTCTTACTGATTTCACTGTTCTTGATTTGTTTGCTTTTGTTTTTGAGTGAGGGCCTGTCCGTTATCCCAGGCTGTTCTAGAGGTCCGTGTGTTGATCAAGCTGGCATCGATCTAGCCAAGGTTACCCTGCCCCCACCTCCTGAGTGCCGGGTTTACAGGACTGGGTCACCAGGACTCTCTGGGATTTAATCATTGTTTACAAAACAATCACAGGTGACAGGGTCGTGTGGAAAATGAAAACTAGGGAATGTTGGCCTTGCCTCTTGGGAACCATCCAGAAGAAATTGGGACTTTGCCTTCAGGGCCGATTTTAAGAATTAGACTCTACTCAACCTCTAGAACCTGAGATTCTAGAATTCTATTGGTGCTGGGCACCTATTCTGGAAGGCCAAGGGGCAACTCCAGTCTTTCTTTCTTTTTTTTTCTTTTTCTTTTTCTTACTCTGCTTTCCAATGACACTCCCGCTGTCTGGGCTATCCAGATCCTCTAACTGGTCCCAACCAGGTAAGTCTCAGATCTCCTGCACATAGGGCTCAAGGGATTTGCCTAACAGTGGCTTTGTTCTCTGTTCCCAGTTGGAACTGAGGCTAATGGGTTTTCCAGAAGGCAGTGCCGACATGTTTCTGTGAAGGACTGAACCACATTCGGTCCACACCTGGGATCCCTGGGTTTCCTTCCCAGGAGTTCTGCCTCCCTCAGCTGCAGGAGAAGATAAGCGTCATCTGACCCCTCACCTGTGCTGGAAACCTGTGTCAGGGAAGACCTCAGTTTATGGTGCCGTATCCTGGGAAGCTTTCTTGAGATCTACAGAGGATTAAAAATAGGAAACAAAGCTAATATTCAGTGCCTGGTGAGGCCCCAGGACTTGAGCACTAGTGCAGGTTTGTGAGAGACCGCGGGAGCAACACCAAATGCTGGGCGATGGAGAAGAGGGTAGGAAATAGATCGAAAACACTCACTACATGTCTTTTTCGTGTGTGTTGTGTACTTAAATGGATGCGACCTGCCAGGGCCCACATGTGGACGTGTCAGAAGACAAAACGAGAGCTGGTTTTCCTCTCACACAATGTGGACCACGGAGATACAACTCAGGTCCTCGGGCTTGGTGACAAGGGCCTTGGCTGAGCACCCCCGCCCCGGGCTTTGGAGATCTTGAATCTCAGGGGTTGTCTCCAGCAAGCTTCCTTGGTGTTGTTAAAGTTTTCTTTTTATTTTTATTTATAAAATTTAAAACATTTAAAAAACATCCCGGCCATGTTTAGTGAGGCCGTTTTCTTCTTACTCTAGGATTTTCCCTCCTAGACGCCGGATCCCTGTTTGAGGGACCAGAGGAAGTTGGGGGAGGCCTGATTTAACTCTGAAGCCTCCAGTTCATCCAGGGACTCAAGGACCCGTTGCCAGAGTTCCTCTTCAGATGGACCAGAGTCTTGAGCATCCTTTGGGCTTTGGGCTGCAGCTGCACTGGGAACTGGAGCTTCTGCTGAGGCTGGGCCGGCAGCTACAGCTGGGCCATTCTGGCCTTCCCCGGCTGGGGGCTGACCAGGCTCGACAGCTGAAGCTGGGGCTTGGGCATCATCCAGCTGGGCCTCTTGGGGACTCCACTCCAAGGCCTCACAGGCCTGATCAGTGGCGGGAGATGCTTCCAGGCTGGGCTTCAGTTTGGGTGTGCCCAGAGAAGTGGGGTCTCCCTCGGGAGGGTCGAGGGCTCCTAAGCCGGCATGGAAACCGCTTGACCCAGCAACCGCTTGAGAAGAGCGGCTACTCTCTGGCAATCGTTTGGCAACCTTCCGGGATTTCTCCTGATTGTGTCTAGCGCGTTCATTTTTGAACCATACCTGGAAAGACAAAGAAGTCAGAGGAATACCCTGTGCCCCAGCCTGGGCCGCAAGTGGAAGATACTCAATGGGAAGTGTGGCTCAAGAGTAACACACATACAGAGCTCTAGGTAGGAAAACAGAATGGTGACCTGTTACCACAGGACTAGGGGAGCTTCAGCTAGAAGGCCCCGGGTTTTCAAGAGCCCCGTTGTCCAGGACCTCAGAGACCCTATGTGGGTGACAAATGTCTCCATGGTGGTACACCGGTTGAAGCAGGACATGGGGACCAGCCTTGGGTACACAGGTCTTTTTGCCACAACTGTCTCCAGCTGCATGAATAAGCCCCCATGTGCAGGGTAACTATGGAGGATCCTGATGGGGTGGGAGCTATTCCCTTGGGGAGAGAGGAGGAAAGGACACTCCTACCTGGAGTTCGTACTCTGTCACTTGAAGCTTTTGTGCCAGCTCCATACGTTGCTGCAGGTTCGGGTTCATGTTCTGCTTAAAATATTCCTTCAAATGGAGCTTTTGTTCCGTGGTATACCATCTGCGTGACTTCCGCTGCTTCCTGGGAGCATCAGCCTGACCTTGCTGATCATTGGCTTTTTCTGAGGGCACTAGGGGATCCTGGGGACCTGGACATGCACACCTCACTGAGGGACACGAAGGCATATTGAGGTTCAGGTGCACTGGGTGGGTAAAAGGAGTTGGGAATCTTGGGTACGTTTGGAGATCTGGATGCATCAGGGGACCTGCTATCATTGATGTTTCTGGGTCCCCTTGGGGAACTGGGAAACTGTCAGGGTCTTGATGCCGTTGGGCAGCCATTTGCCTTAGGGTTCCTGGGTGAACTAGGGGACTTTGAAACATAGGGACACTTGGTCGGCCAGCAGGGCCTGGAAGCCACTGAAAGCTGGATTGCACTTGGGGGCTTGGGCTCCTTGAGTCGGCTTGATCTATTGAGAGATCTCTGGGCACGCTTGGAAATTGAAACATCCTGAGGTCTGATGCTCCTGGAGTAGGTTCGTGCTCTGGAGAATCTGGAAGGAGGGGAGTGGATCAGAAAAGCTTCACACATCCCACCTTTTACCCATAAAGCCTGTCAGCTCTTCTTCCAGACTTCCTATGCACCAGGCATGATTTAGGGGCCTTATTCTTTCTCTCCACACGCCTTCTGTCTGCTCTGCCTCTAAGTGTCCTCAACTCGGAATAAACATGCAAACAGCTCCAGTATTAATACTAGACTGTCAGCCCAGGGCAGCTGGCAGTGGAGAGGAATCTACCTCACTCAGAGTGTAAGTCCCTGGTCCTTCCTTCTTTGACTCTAGCCATCTGTCTCCCACCAAGGACTAAAGGGACACTAGAACAGGCCAGACAAAGGTGCCCCACCCCAACCCCCACCATCTATACAGGGTCCTCCCAGGCCAACCCACCCTGGATATCAGCAATCTCACCCATTCCTCCCGGACCCCCACTGGTGGTGATGCTCTACTCCAAGGACAGATGTGTCTTTAGCTGGATGCTCCATCCAGGCCCCTCCCAGCTCCTCCTCCTTCTGACCAGTCACATCCAGAAGACCTTTCCCACTCTTTGGTCCCACCCATCAGAGCCTGATCCTTCTGAACACACCTGCAGTCTTTACTCATTTTGCTCTTGGGAACAGGTCTCTCTAGGTAAGAACCCAGGCTGTCCTAGAGCTCACTTTGTAGACCAGGCTGGCCTTGAACTCAGAGATCTGCTCATTTCTGCCTCCTGAGTGTTGAGATTAAAGGCGTGGCCTGTCAGCAGGGCTACATCTTTATTAAGCAGATATACTGAGTTTTGATCTGCTTGGGAGCTGGAAAACTGATGGAGCTTTGGCCCCACCCTCTCGGGTCTCCTGTCCCCTTAGCCTCCAGTCCAGAAGAAGTCTGTCCGCCACTGGTTGGTACCCATCTCAGGAAATGAGTCTCTACTCAGCCTGCTGCACAGGGGTCCTGCTCTTGCCTTCCATTGCTGTCACCCCCTTTTTTGATTTGATTTTCTTTCCTTTTATGTCTTACCTTGCTTTCATTCTTTCCTTTTCTCTTCTCTCACAGAACTTACACAATAAGCCCTGACTCCTCACCTCCCGCTACCCCCAATTCTCCCATTTACCCCCATCACCACCACCATCATTCCCCTCCCTGCTTCTCCCCAGAAAAATTATTCCCCACCCTATTCCTGCTCAAACAGGGCATGGCATTTCAAATTGGAAGGAGGCCAGGCACCAATCTCTACATCAAGGGTGGGCCAGTCAGCGAGGCAGGAATAAATGGATCTGGATCCAACGGACAGGTAAGGGTCAGAGACCTCCCCACCCCAGCCCCAGCCTGTAGGAGCATTTGGAGAGCAGCAATCCAGACAGTCATAAGATCTACTTAGGAACTCTTCAGGTTCCTTGTCTGTCTCTCTAGCACCCCTAAGAGTGCAAGTCAGTTGACACTCATGGGCTTGCTCTCCTGGTGTCCTTAAACTTCTCATGACAAATCCAAAGTAAAACTATCTACCAGTTCAGCCCTACATGAAGTACTGGAAGGAAAACTCTAACATCAGGGGCTTAACTACAGCCATGAAAGCACAAGAAATAACCTCACCCCATCAGAAGCAAAGGAGGGAGACCCAAGCACTCACACAGGCATACAAACAGACAGACAGACAGACACACACACACACACACACACACGAACACGAACACAACAACTACAAAATAGCAGCACCCAAGGTGATTGACATCTCAACATCACTGGACTCAATTCCCCAATAAAAAGACACACCCTAACTGAATAGATATGAAAACTGGATCCATCCTTTGGTTGCACACAAAAAGCAAAAAAATCTCCTGCTTTAGAAAAATTAAATTGCGATGGGTTCATTCTACATAGTCTAGCTGTCCTGGATTTCACTCTATGGACCAGGCTATGACCAGCTCAGAGATCTGCCTGTGTTGGGATTAAAGGTGTGGTCCACCATACCCAGCTTGGTAACCCCTTCTTGATAGGGAAGGGCCTGCTCACACTTAGATCTCCCTGGCTGTTCCTCTGTATAGCCGAGGTAACACCACCATGTCCTGTATTTCTGGGCCATCCAGAGCCTTTTTCTGGTTGCCCACAATACCTGGAGGGCCCAATCATTTGGAGATCTTCCTACACTGCAGGATCTAAGGCTAACAATAGATCAGAGAAGCCTCAGGTTTCCCAGCTCTACAGTCCAGCATCCCGTCCAAAGCTCCAGGCTTCTTATCCAACGCCAGACTCAGGTCTGTTCCTTGGGAAAGAACAGTCCACAAAAGCTTAGCCCTGGAACAGCAGTCTGGGGTCTCTCTAGCACTCTTTCCCTGGCTCCCCAAATCTCTGCACGGTTTTGGTTCTCAGAGTTCACATCTTGGGACAAACTTGCAAACAGCTCCCGAGTTTCACAGGACCTCCTGCTCATCAACTTGGAGATGCAGTGAAACAAACCCTCAAACACAAATACCAGCTTCAGGGTGTTCCCCCATTCTTCCTCGCCTATCTCCTAATCTCCCTGACCAAGGTACCCACAACAGACACACCAGATACACACTTCATTCAAGCCCCAACTCACCAGGAAATCTGTAGCTTGTTGTTCCTCGTTTGGACCTGACTCCCTTGGTCTGCGTGCTTGACCTTTACTCCAAAGACCTGGGTTTAAATATCTTTTAAGATCCAGGAAGCTCAAAGCTCCTCCCACCCTACAGACCCTCAAATCCGTTAGCTTCACACACCCTCTGGTAGGTTGCAGCCCCACCTTAAAGAGGCCAGGTGTTACCGATTTCATTATTCTTGTCTTGTTTGTTTTTGTTTTGTTTTTGAGTCAAGGTCTCTCCATTAGCCCAAGCTCTTCTAAAATTCAGTATGTTGACCAGGCTGGCCTCAAACTCACAGACATTATCTCGCCTTGGCCTCCTAAGTGCTGGCCTTAAAGAGGTGGTTTCCCAGGACCCTACCAGATTTAATTTAATTAATTAATTAATCCAGCCCAGAGAATATCGGGCTCCTTCGGTAGCAACCCTAAAAATGGACTTGTACTCTGCCTGCTTCTAGGGGGTCCACTCATTCTTCCTGATGCCTGGCATCCCTTAGAAGGCCGAGGACTTACCTGCTCAGTCTTCCACCTCCCTGTTTGCACACCTTTGGGAGCACCCTCCCTCTCTCTGGGACATCTCTATCTGCTCTCCAAGATCACAGACACTCTGGGCTCTACCTGGATTTGGAAAGCCTCTGGAAAAGATCACTGGAGGTATTGGCAAGATGGTGGTGCTCTGTCTGTTCGCAGGTGGTCCCTGCACTCAGGGGAGGGGGCATGCAGAATGCAGTGCTGATGTGCTTCCTGAGGGACTGAACCCCTTCAGCAACACCTCAGACCTCTCGGTGTACTTCCCAGGAGTCCATCCACTCCCAGATACAGGGATACAGAAGCTTCAGTTGACCTCTCACATCCTGTGTCAGGAAAGACCTCACTTTACTGGACCACGTACCAGGAAGCTTTCTTGAGGTCTACAGAGGATTTCAATTAAGAAACAAAATAGGATGCAGGAACTAGTGGGCCCCGTGGTAGAGCACTTGTCATAAAAAAAGAAAAGAATAGGAAATTAATTGAGACACTTGAAATTAATTAATTGAGAAAATTTGTCTCGTGTCTTTATTTTGTGAATGAATTTAATCATAAGACTGCAGGGTCCACCTGCGATCAGAGGACCTGCACTAAACGATATTACGGTGTTCTTCTTTACAAATGTTTATGTTTCCCTGAGAATTCACTGCTCTAACAAGGGTTTAGATGTGCAGGAGTGGGTTCCCTTAAGCTTCTGGGTGCCAGAGATGTCACACAGGTCATCAGACTTGGTGGAAAACCCCTTTCCCTAAAGAGCCGTCTCCTGAGGCCCTCTGTCCCGTTCCACTTTCAACTTTGACACAGGGTCTCACTAGCTTGAGCGGACTGCCATGATTTGCAATCTGGCTGCCTCAGACCTCAGTGGCTGGCATTACAGGTATGTAATACATACCTATATTATGTATGTAACATATACTGTACTATGTATGTAATATATACTGTACTATGTATGTAATACATACCCATAATGGCAGCCTGTGCTTTCAGACTTTGAGCTATATCCAAATTGTTTCTTTAGTGGCTGTCCCTGTTGCTCTCCAACTGGCGATAGATAATGTTCACCAGCATGAGCTGCAGTTGGTTGTGTTGATCTTGTCCGTTCTGACTTGTTCAGATCAAATATCAAAGTAGTTGTAATGTGCGTTATCCTGATGGCTAAGAATGTTGTAGTTTTTGTTTTTTTGAATCTGTCTATGTAAACCAGACTGGTCTGAAACTCACCCACCAGGCCTGCTTAGCAAAGTTGAAAAATTGTTTTTCAGACGTACTTGTTTTTTCCTATGAGAATTTTCCATTAAGGTCCACACCCTGTTTGCTTTTGTTTTTGTTTTTCATAGGCAGGGTTTTTCTGTTATAACCGGCTACCCTGGAACTCAGTCTTTACACCAGGCTGGCTTAGAACTCACAGAGATCCGCTTGCCTCTCCCTCCTCAATGCTCGGATTTAAAGGCGTGTGCCACCACCACCCGGCTGTATAAGCTGTTTTTAATATTAGCTATTCATTTTCTTTCTTTCACTTAATAATGCATGCATGTATTTATTTATTTTTTAAATACGTCTATTTAGAAAGGTTTCAACTTTCTTCTTTGTTTTGTTCAGTTTTTCATGATAGGGTTTCTCTGTTGTAACTCTGGCTGTCCTGGAATTCACTCTGTAGACCAGGCTGGCCTTGAACTCACAGAGATCCTCCTGCCTCTGTCTCTGTAGCACTGGGATTGAAGGTGTGTGCCACCACCACCCAGATTAATTATTTATTTTTAAGACCATATTTTTCTTTGTAGCTCTGCATGTTCTAACACACTGATGACAGCCCAGTCTGACCTTGAACTCACAGACATTCATTTGCCTTTGCCCCGGGAATCGTGAGATTAAAGGTGTGTCATCAGGTCCTGCCAGAGCTGTATGTTCTTGCAGTTCATTTTTTAAAACGTTTCTTTGTGTATTCTAAACTTTATCCCTCTGCATTTAGTTTTTATTCCTTTTTTTTTTGAGACAGGGTTTCTCTGCCGTAACGAGGGCTGTCCTGGAACTCACTCTGTAGACTAGGCACGTGCCACCATGTAGTCTCAAACTCAGATATCTGCCTGGATACCTACAGCACAAAGTTTTTAGAAAAGAAGCAAACTAAAAGTGCAATACGGTCAGGATATGACCATGAGATGCTAAATGGAAGCTAAAGAGCTTGGTAAAACCATACCCAAGGGAGGGCATTAGACTCTCTGAGTTCAAGGCCAGCCTGGGATAGAGAAGGAGTTCCAGAAAAGCTAGAACTACATGGAAAAACCCTGTCTCAAAAAAAAGAAGAAAGAAAAAATTGTTCACAGTCATCCTCAGTCATACAGTAAGTTTGAGACCAGCCTGAGCTTCAGAACACTGGAGTCAGTCTACTCTCCCTGTAGTCATGTCCACATGTGGGCCCTGGCAGGTCGCATCCATTTAAATACATAACACACAAAAAAGACATGTAGTGAGTGTTTTCAATCTATTTCCTACCCTTTTCTCCATTGCCCAGTATTTGGTGTTGCTCCTGCGATCTGTCACAAACCTGCACTAGTGCTCAACTACTGGGGCCTCACCGCGCACTGACTATTAGCTTTGTATTCAGTTTTGTTTCTTAATTTTAATCCTCTGTAGATCTCAAGAAAGCTTCCCGGGAAACGGCACCGTAAACTGAGGTCTTCCCTGACGCAGGTTTCCAGCACAGGTGAGGGGTCAGATGAAGCTTATCTTCTCCTGCAGCTGAGGGAGGCAGAACTCCTGGGAAGGAAACCAGGGATCCCAGGTGTGGACCAAATGTGGTTCAGTCCTTCACAGAAACATGTCGGCACTGCCTTCTGGAAAACCCCTTAGCCTCAGTTCGGTCTGAGAATAGAAAACAAAGCCACCCTTGGGCCCTATGTGAGATCTGAGACATATCTGGTTGGGACCAGGGGGGCTCCAGTGACCTTGGGGACCAATTAGAGGATCTGGATAGCCCAGACAGAGGAGGGTGGTTGAAAAACAGAGCAAGCAAAAGAAAGCAAGCCTGGAGTTGTCCCTTGACCTTCCAGAATGGGTGCTCAACAACCAAATAGAATTCTAGAACCCCAGGAAGCAGGTTGAGTAGAAGCCCAATTCTTGAGATGGGGCCTGACAGGTGAAGTCCCAATTTCTTCTGGATGGGGTCCCAAGAGGCAAGGCCAACATTCCCTAGTTTTCATTTTCCACACAATCCTGTCAGTTGTGATCATTTTGTTAACAATGATTAAATCTCGGAGAGTCCTGGTGACCGAGTCCTGTAAACCCGGCACTCAGGAGGTGGAGGCAGGGTAACCTTTGCTAGATCGATGCCAGCTTGATCAACACACGGACCTCTAGAACAGCCTGGGATAACGGACAGGCCCTCACTCAAAAACAAAAGCAAACAAATCAAGAACAGTGAAATCAGTAAGACTCGGCCTCCGTGGGGTGGGGTTGAACCCTGAGTAGCACCAAAGTGTGTGTGAGGGTAATGGATCAGAGGGTCTGCAGAGTGAGAGAGCTTTGAGTTACTGGCTTGGAGAAGATACTTAATCCCGGGTTCTTAGAGATGACGTCAGACACACATGTGGTCTGGGCAAGGTGCAACTACCTATGCTTTCCTGGTGGGTTGGTGGCTTGAATGAACTATGTATATGGTGTGTGTGTAGGGTACCTGGGACTGAAATACTGAGAGCCTGGGGGGGCAGAGTCTTTGGTAGCATTCCAGAGCTGGTATGTGTGTGTTTTGAGGTGAGTTCCACTACGTACCCAGCTTGCCTGGTACAGGACCTCATGAAAACTTAAGGCAAGTTTCTCTCACAGATGTGAACACAGATGTTTGAAGGGATTGGAGAAGTCAGGGGGACTGAGCTGGTTAGTGTTGGGTTCACATTAATACAAGTAGATGCTGAGACAAGTGTATGGCCATACAAAGCAGTTTATTTTTCCATGAGTTACATTCTGACAGCAGGGCTGTCCAATTAAAGAAACATGGCAGCCCTGAAAGCTGTCCATGTGGGTCCTTTTAAACCAAACAATGTCTAGGTGACATCTCCGATTGGTTAGG
Source organism: Cricetomys ansorgei (assembly GCA_026225945.1). Taxonomy (NCBI): domain Eukaryota; kingdom Metazoa; phylum Chordata; class Mammalia; order Rodentia; family Nesomyidae; genus Cricetomys; species Cricetomys ansorgei. The sequence continues at coordinate 1,076,232 of JAMJFZ010002944.1, forward strand.
ACCTGAATACTGGATTGGCTGTTATATCTCACAAGGAAGCAAAGGCTTCTGGGAAAGTGAGTACTTACATTAAGGAGAGAGGCAAGATCAGTACCACTCAGCACTAGGGGGTGCTGGTACTCTCTGCTAGAACCCATGTTGCTGGCCCAGCTACTCTGCTTTTTGTAATGCTCACCAGCCAAGGCACCAGCCTGAGCTGGGTGTCGTATAAGAAGCCTAAAGAAATCGATGGGGAGGCTTCAAAAATCGACTTCTCTTAGGAATTATCACACTAACAGACTCTAAGTGATTACAGATGCCAGCCCAGACTACTATAACCAGCAAAACATTTCATCATCATAGATATAAAAAACAAAATATTCCATGATAAATCCAAATTCAAACAATATCTACCTACAAACCCAGCCCTACAGAGAGTAAACTCCAACCCAAGGAGCTTAACTATACTCATGAAATAACCACACACCATCAAAACCAAGAGAAAGGACACACACACACACACACACACACACACTCACAAGCTCACAAAGCACACACAAAACTCCACCACCAACAACTACAAAATAACAGGACCTAACAATCATTAGTGTTTGATATCTCTTAGTATCAATTCATTCATTTCCCCAATTAAAGAATACTGACTAACAGAATGGGTGTAAAAACAGAATCCATCCTGCTGCTGCATACAAGAAACACACCTTAATGTCAAGATAAACATTACCTCAGAGTAAATGATGGGAAAAGATTTTCCAAGCAAATGAACCCATGAACCACGCTGGTGTGGCCATTTTAATATCTGACAGAATAGACTTTAAACCAAAATTAATCAAAAGAGACAGGGAAAGCCATTTCATACACATAAAAGAAAAAAATTCACCAAGATGACATTTCAGTTCTTAATATCTATATCCTCAACACAGGGATCAAACATTTGTAAAAGAAACATTGCTAAAACTTGAAACACATTGACCTGCACACCTCAGTAGTGGGACACTTCAGTATCCGACTCTCACAGATCAACAGGTTATCCAGACAAAAACTTAACAGTGAAATACTGGAGCTAATATATGTCATAAATCAAATAGAGCTAACAGATATTTACAGAAAATTTCACCCACATGCAATAGAATATACATTTTTTCTCACCATCTCATAGAACCTTCTCCAAAATTGACCACATACTGAGCAACCAAGCAAGTCTCAATAGATACAAGAAACTTGAAACAACCCATTGCATCCCATCAGACCACCATGGATTGAAGCTGGATTTCAGCAACAACAGCAACAACAGAAGGCCTACAAATTTATGAAACTGAACAAATCTCTACTGAGTGATGACTGGGTCAAGACAGAAATGAAGAAAGAAATTAAAGACTTCCTAGAATTCAATGAAAACGAATCCACAACATACCCAAACAAATGGGACACAATAAAAGCAGTACTAAGAGGAAAATTCATAGCACAAAGTCCTTAACACCCCCCAAAATGTAGAGACCACATACTAACAAATTAAGAACACATCTGCAAACCCTAGAACAAAAAGAAGCAAGCATATCCAAGAAATATATCCACAAAATAATCAAACTGGGGGCTGAAGTCAATAAAATAGAAACAAAGAGAACAATTAGAAGAATCAATGAAACAGAGAGTTAGCTCTTTGAGAAAATCAAAAAGATAGACAAACCCTTATCCAAACCAATTAAAAGATAGAGAAAGAATATCCAAGTCAACAAAATCAGAAATGAAAAGGGAGCTATAAGTGCAAATACCAAGGAAATCCAAAGAACCATCAGGTCCTATTTTATAAATCTGTCCTCCACAAAAATTGAAAATCTAAAATAAATGGCTACTTTTCTCAATAGGTGGCACTTATCAATATTAAATTAAGATCCAATAGGCAAACAGTGCAAACAGATCTATAATCCCCAAGGAAACTGGAGTTGTCATTAAAAGTTGAGGGAGTTCCAGCCTCCCACAAGCAGGATTTGTTCAGGAACACCCAACGAAGGAATATGGACTGGTGTCGAAGAAATCACAGATGCTTGTTTTGAGAGAGAGAGACCAGCACACCGTGCCAGGGAGAAGAGGGTGGGAAAAAGCCAAAACTCTCCATGACTTAAGTAGTGCCTTATCTTACAGTTTGCAGGAGTCAAACACATTTCAAAGAACACTGTAGGCAGGAATGACCTTCACAGCTGCAAGCTTAATCTCTAGTTTGTTCTTCCTCAGAAAACTTTTAACACAGTGGTTCATTAACAGTTTGCTGGGTGACATGCTAAACAGATTTATAGTTACCAGATATCTCAGGCAGACCGGAAAGAAGGACAGGAAGATGCCAAAAAAGAAGTTTATGGGTTTTAAGCTTCTTCTTTGTTATTACATTATTTACCCAGATCACAGCCATAAATTCCTAGCACTTTATTTCTCTTATCTTTTTGACTATTACTACTGATTTGGGAGGCTTCCTGCATCTTAAGTTTAGTATATTGAATCAGGCACTTTCAGTCTGGCAGGGGTTGAGTCCAGCTCTAGGCCACACAAAGGTTCCTCAGTCTCCACAAAGGAGGATAAACAATGAAAGTCATGGCAAGTGAAAGCAGTAGTTCACTCTTCTACGGGACCCAGTTTGACATGCTTTTCATGCTTTAATGATACACATAGAACACGCTTTAGAAATGAAATGCAGGAGTGTTTTAAATAGAATAATTAACAGTATACATATTAAGAAGAGAAAAAGAGTAAGAGAGAAAGAGAGAGACTGACAATGCACATTGCCGGGGGAAACTCACGCCAAAGGGGACTGCCACAGAAAAACACTTTCTTGTAGCTTAAAAAACCAGTTGCTGTTTTTGGTATGCAGATGTGGGTCAGGTCTTGGAAGGAGCCAGTTTTTGATATGCAGATGCTAGTCACAAGCAGAAGTCAGCCACTCCTAGGGAGGAGCCAGTGTCCTTCCTCCTGCAGCTTGCAAGCTTCAAGATTATTTTGTTTACTATCAAAGAACATTTGACACAATAACCCATTAATGGCTGGATGTACTGTTGGCTGAATAATATCTCCATCTGCCTCAAACAGAGCAGGGTGCCATGCAGGCACCAAAGAAGGGCTTTTTATGGTTTTTTGCTCTTTAGTGTGTATTTATTTTTCTCTATCTAGGCTCTTTTTGCTTCTATCTGTTAAAGGCTTGTCTCTCCCTAGGAGAGCCAACACTCACTCTAGAAATGCATAGGTAGTTCCTATACATGCCACGACTTAAAGGCCTGCTAAGTGATTTCAATTACAATTACTTTTGAATAAAATGGCTGGGTTTCTTTCTCAGCCAATAATAGCCAGCTCGGAACTGGGCCATGCAGATGAAAGGCTTTTTTTTACAGCAAAGAGGAGAAGGGGGCAAAATGGCTGGTGAGCTGAAATTCTCTGGCCAGAGAGTCCAGAACTTTGTCATACAGACTCCATCCAGGGTATTAGGGCTCCCAACACAGTCTCAAACAGCCTTTTTAAGCTTTGAGAACATTTCCATCTATCCTAGGTTTGTGTTTCATTACAGCCCTAGACAAGTTTACTATTTCTTCATTAACAAAGGGCAGGCATTCTCAGGGGTGATTATCTATGTGTCCTTATCTTTCAGTGCTAACTTTCAGACTCTTTGGCTCTTGTCTTATTAAAGGCCTTGTCTTTTCCTAGGGAAATCAGCATTGATTACTGTGCCAGGAACAACTTTTATGATGTGACTCCATTAGATATGAGATAGTTCTCACACATGCCAGGACTTGAAGGTCAGTAAGATTGTTACAATTATTTTTTGAGTTAGAATCACTATGTTCTGTAATGTGTCCCTTTCAAGTCAGCAAGAGCCAATTCAAGGATCAATTTTGGTTTTACTAATAAGCAGTGTAGACACCATTATTGATGACACTTTTTTTTAGCAGCTGTACAGTAAAAGGGAAGGGGGCAGAATAGCCAGTGAGCCACAACCCTCTGGCTTTTCAGCAGGCCGATCCTTGTCATGCAGGCAGCACTTATTGCCAAGATAGTATGGTCCCCAGCATTCTCTCTTATTTGTGCTTTCTGGTTTTGAATCTGTAGGCGTGAGTTTATAACCCGGAGTAACTGCAGAAACCAGGAAAGGAAAAAGGAACCAATTGGGAAAGGAACTTTAGATACTGGAAAAGCACACAGGAGCTACAAAGGGAAAAACTGAAAAAAATGTAGGGGAGCTTTAACTGGGAAGGGGGGTCACAGAATGTAATACAAAGTGACAGAGAAGGAGGAATAAATAAAATAAATAATAAAGAAGGAGGAATAAATAAATAAAAATTAAGGATGTTTGAAAAGACACGAGGAATCTTATTATCTAGTACTTATCTAAAATCACATATATTATACATGTATATGTTTATCTATACATGTATACACGCATATATGTATATATACAATACATACATATACATGCATTTAAAAGATTTTATGCCATTCGAAGTGATGATGTTCTCCCTAGAGCCATGGACTATATAAGAAAATCCTAGTACCATGCATGAGAAACCTCCTCTAGCGTTGTTGGTCAGGGTAGTTCAAGAGTTGCCCAAATGATATTACCTATTGTTGCCCTAGAACTTAAAGATTCTGCTGGAGAGACCACAATGCACTTCAGACACAGATGTTGGGATCCAGGTTACCCAGACTATGGAAGCTTCAGCTTGACAAAGTTCCTGGGCATCCGCTGTCGGGAACTGGAATTCCTTAACTGCTTTGCCCCTTTCTTATCTTTACTGTACGGTGACATACGTTTCTCATCAATAATAAGATCTGTTACAGATCTAGATTTGTTAGACCAATGTCTGCCTTTTCCACAACTTCTACATATTCCAGGAAACTAAGGTTTTCTTCCTGGCTTATTATCAGAGAAAACATTATTTCTAGGTTCCGTTCATCTATAGTCCTTTTTAAAACGACCTAACTTTCCACAGCCAAAACATCTGACCTTTTGATTTTTAAAACCTTGAACAATTGTTTGTCCAATCAAAGTGGCATTGTAAGCATTGGATCCAATATCAGTAGTAATTTTAATCCATTGATCCGAGGAAGCTGTTTTTAATGGCCTTATTGCCTTTTGGCATTCTGAATTAGCATTTTCAAACGCCAGAGATTTAATTAACACTTCCCTTGCTTCTGAGTCTGAAATTGTCTTATGGACAGCAGAAGTCAATCTCTGTAAAAAATCAGTGAATGGCTCATTTGGGCCTTGCATGATCTTAGTAAATGACTCAGACTTTTTTCCTGGCTCTTCAACTTTATCCCAAGCATTTAAAGCCGATGTATGACATTGTGCTAAAATATTATCATCAAACTGAATCTGCACTTCCAATTCAGCATATTGACCTTCACCTATCAACTCATCTCTGAAAATATTAATGCCTCTAGCTTGGTTACATTGTTCTATTACCAAAGCTTCTTCTCTCCACCATGTCAGCCATTGTAACTGAGGGCCAGTTTCTAATACAGCTTTTGCCAAGTCCCTTCAATCTCGAGGAATGACTCGGTGTTGAACAGCCCAGTTGTTTAATATCTGTTTAACATAAGGAGAGTGCATTCCATAGGCTACTATTGCCTCTTTAAATCTCTTTAAGTCTAACATTTCTGTAGGTTGCCATCCAAGTTCATCATAGCCCTGCAGATATCTTTCATCAGCGGGCATCCTGTTTATAGTTACTGGATAAACCATAGTTGGTTTTCTTAAAATCTTTGGCTGCCACATTGTGTTGTAAGGTGAAGCAGTAGGCTCTGAATTCTCTGACTGAGGTAGGCTTTTACTTCCCTCCATCAAGTGTTCTAATTTTGCTATCAAAGTTTGCATTTTCACATTCCACTGCTCATCTATCTCTTTTAAGGCTGCTTCTTGTGAGAAGCAAGTAGATTCTGCTTTTGTTTCCACCATTTTAAAATTTTCTAATTTTGCTCTAAATTTATCTCCTGTATCTAAGTCAATTTCCCGTAAAGGGCTAAGAGATTTCCCTTTTCCTTCTACACAAGCAGTTTTCCTTGATAGAACACAGTATACCATGATGGCTATTGATAATACCATGTGAAATACCAGAATAACAAAAACCATAATCTGCATTATGCTAGTTTCAGATGAAGTATTTATCTTTTCATCTACTGTTTTCATTCCTATGACATCCTTAACAACACTATACACAGCCCAAGAGCCCTGTGTCATGATATTTTCCATTTTTAACATGGAAAAATTTTCTTTTCCACTCTTACTTATCCTTTCCTTCCTTAGGAGACTTCTGTGTAATTTTCTTTTATTATTTCTGTCTTACTGTGGCTCCCACTTCTCAAAGAGCATTCTCTTTATTACCTTCTCTTCTTACAGAAGGCCTGCAAATCTGTGGTTCCTTTCCTGGAACTTTATTAACCTGCACCTGTGTGCACTTTTTCTTTAATTCTGTCTCTTTCTCTTTAGCTCTCCTCTTTCCATAAGAGGCCCTACTCCTTTTTTATTTATTTATCCTATATCTTACTTTAGCTTTCCTACGTCTTCTTTCTTTTCTTTTTTCTGCCTTGGCTCTCGCTGTCCCGCGTTGTCTGTCCTTTTATTAGTCTTCTTTCTTCTTTTCTTCTTTTCCCATGTGTCCTTGCCACGCATTGGTGCTCCAAATGTTAATATTATCTTTTAATCGCTTAATGCAGAGTCCATCGTTGAATTTTCCAATGCTTTTTATTAATCACAAACCATATCAAATCTCAGGGAATTCTATACCCAAGCCGCTAGCCAGAGCACTCACTCCAAGGCTTCCTCACCCCATGCTCTCCTCTTCGTTCTCCTCCTACTCCTGCTTCACCTCCTACTCCCTGCTCCACCCCTCAATCCCCAGGTGTTTTTCTTCCTGTTTTCACACAGACCCTCAATAAACAAATAACAGGAACCTCCTGTGGGGGGTGGAAGCTAGGGATATCACAGAGGTGTAAACAAGTAAAAGACAAATCTTAATTAAAATATTATCCACAACTAAACATACCACAACAAGATAAGCCTTAATAGATAGCCAGAGAGCTTAGTTAGAAAGTTAGTGCACCTGGAAAAACAAGCAGACAATTAGCCCTTCACTAACGAAGAATATAGCAAGCCTGCACCAACTTAAAAGTAAACATTCCCAGGACTTAAAGAGAGAAATAGCCTTCAACCTAGCCAGGCTACCAGATAAGATTAGAAATTTAGAGCTTTGACTCAGAAGAATAGATATATACCAAGGAACAAAAAAACCATAAAATCTTTCTTTGGCAGTGACATCCCTACCATCCACGAATTGATCATTGTATCGTTTACTCTTTGGTGATAACTGAGAAACCTTGAAGCCTGCAGCCGTAAGGAGGAAAGACACCTTCCCACTAGTTCCTGTTTTGAGATATGCCTGACATCTGCATCCCTTAGATAAACATTCCTGCAGTTTGCTACTTAAGCTACAGAAAAGTCTTGGTCAGAAGAAGAAGAACGAGATGAGAATGAGAGAACGAGAGGACAACGGACATAGAGACAGAGACAGATGGACAGGAGAGACGAGGCGAATGAGCTAACTGAGAAGAATAGATTGTAAGGCCTAGAGAATTGGATTGCTAGCTTAGAGAAACTTTGTTTTATTCCCTTAATGTGCACATTGTTATTTTCTTTGATTTTATTCTTTGCTTTTCTTTATCTTTCTTTATTTTACTATTAAAGAGGCGCTCTTGCGTGTCATAATCACCGTAAGACGTACTCTATGTGTCTTATTAAAGAGCATTAAGCTTTCCAACTAAGGGTCCCATAGAAGAGTGAAGTACTGCACTCATTTGCCATAGTTTACATTGTTTATCCTCCTTCGTGGAAGCTGAGGAACCCATCGTGGGAACTAGAGCTGCACACAGAAATTGGAGAAATTGAGTAATTGAGCTGGAACCGACCCGGAAATATCTTGCATGAGAAGTGGCTTTCATAAAGTGAGAAGGTGCTATGCACACTGCCAAGGGAGAAGAGCAATTACTAGATCTATCCAAATGTGAAGCGTGTGGCAAGCCATAACAGTGCCTACACTGGTAAGATATACACAATGAATGAAATACTAGCACTTTTATCTTAGGGAAATCAAGACCTGTCTAATCGGATCTAAGGCCCACTCACAAGAGGTTTGTATGGTAGACATAGACAACCACTTGGGGCTGGAGAGGACATAGATCTAAGATGACAATCCACTATTGCTAGTTTCCTAAACTGTAATAATTTTAAGCTGTTAAACGTCCATCTTTGTACCCACAGATAAATGTAATTCTCAACCCCCATCTCAGAAGATTCCTTTGGCAATATATGAGACCCTTGCAAAGCCCCACAACTGGTCAGATTGCAGAAATATTTGACTATAAGGTGTCCAGGTCCAACGGATACACCTGCAATGAATCTCTTCAATCTGAAGCTTGAGGAAAATCACAGAAGAGGCAACAGAAAGATCCCAGAGGCCTAGGATACCCATTCATAGAACATGGTAGAAAAATGCACTCATGAACTCTCAATGGTATAGTTACCCAAACAAACCAGATGGTACCAGGTGGCATATAAATAAGAAAATTCTACATCATCTTATCCCTAGGTGGAAAAATAGAACAGGTCAATGGCTGAAGAAAGAAGGAGAAGTAGTTTCTTCTGGAAGTGAAATCTCATATTGATTATCCAATCCCAACTGCTCAATTCAGGGTGCATTCACATAAAAACAGAAATAAATGGAATCATTTATATATATACATATATGTATATATATGAATGTGTGTGTAGAGGAACACCTGGAAGAACTTTTTGTTAGTTTGGTTTCTTCAAGAACGCAAAATGGTGTTTGGATTAGGTTTGTGATCCCACCCCAGCTGTGGTATAGTTGTTTACGAGTTGGGTTTGGAATGCTAGCTGTGAGTGGCTATAATTTGGTTGGGTGCAGTCATTCTGGCACCTGTAGCTTCTTTTTGGGATTGGGTACTGCATGGGTAGATGGGAACTTTTGGCTTAGGGCCTAAAAGGTCTGAATCCCTGAGAGTCGGGGTGGGTGTTGGTTGGTGGCTCATTGGTTGGGTTGCTGTTGTTAGTTAGTATGATAATTCCTCAAAGAACAAAGGTCAGAGAGAGTGAGTTTATAGACTGTGAGCTGAAATGTTAGTCTGAGTCACTGTAAGCTAGTCCTCTTCGAGCTTAGGACAGCCTAGAAGAGGCTGTGAGGATTTCTATCTTTCTCTCTGTATTAAGGCCACCTGCAAAAGTGGTGGAAGATTTCAGCTTTCCTTTTCTTCTTCCCTAAATAGAGGGTAAAAGATTGTAGCATACTGCTACATGTATGCACTTATATTTAACATTGGATATTTAAGAGATCATAAATATGTAAGGGGAAGAGAGGAGTTTGGGTTTGAAAGGGAGGGTGGAAGTCATATAGAGCAGCTAAGGCTCTATGTAATTCTCAAAAAACCATTATTTTTTAAAAAAATAGTTGCCATGATAAACTCTTTGTAGGATCTCTGTAATTTTTCTGCACCTTTAAAGCCATTCTGAAAGCTAAATTTTATTAGAAAAAGCTCCATTTCTATGTCCTACTACTTGTTACTGACTTTTTGGTTTGGGATCATGACCTCAAGCTCACAAATGCTGCAAAATAATCTTTGGATGAGTTCATAATTGCTTAATGCGTCAACCTTTGACTGAAGGTTATAATATCTATTTCCTCCTATCAGTAGCTAATTTCACAACAAACTAGGCGGCGTTAATATATATTTTTGGCGACATTATAAAGTCTTCCTCTCAGTATTTGTTATAAGCTGCACAGGCGGCCAAAGCCGGAATCCTAACAGCATCAACAAAGAGAGATCTTCACTATGTCAGACTACTTTTGGTTTGAAGGAATACCTTTCCCTGCTTTACAATATGATACAAAAATTCTGGGAGAGGTTCATAGTAAATTTGTGATTCGGGATGAAGACACAGTCATACTGACTTACCCCAAATCAGGTAAGGACCATCAGAGGGAATAATTGGAAATTGTGTGAACAAGGTTATGGCTTTGATTCTCTGGAATAATCTGTGCATCTGATGTGTAAAATGCTTTCTGGTCACGACAAACTGTGCCTGAAAGGATTTCCACAAAGAGAAAGAACTCTAGCCTGACCTGTGCGGTCAGAGAGGATCAGATATGGCACTAGAGCAACCAATGTCAGTGGATCCTAAGGCAGACTCTGGCATTAGTCTTCTTTGTGGGGCAGAGAGTGTGGAAGAGGGGGAGCAATGAGAATAAACAGAATAGATAGCATCAAGAGATAAAGACATGGATGTGAGAGTATTTGGAGTAGAAGACAGTTTCAGGTAAAAGAATTGCCATTTATTGTGCAGAGTCTCAGCCTTGTAAGGTGAAGCAATGGGAATATGCTGGCTGAACATGCTTTATACTTATACCATGTGGACATTGTGAACACCATCGGATGGTGTGCTTGCAAAGAACTGCATTATAAATTATATGGTCACATATTCTATGAGAGACTTTTTCATAATTGCTGTTGAAATGAGTCACTATCACTTTTCCTTCTTGTTCAGGAACGAACTGGATGATAGAGATTGTCTCCTTGATTCAGACCAAGGGGGATCCCAAGTGGATTCAATCTGTGCCCATCTGGGATCGTTCACCCTGGATAGAGTGTGATTATGGATATCCACTTGTAGTCAATAAAGAAGGACCACGAATCATGACTTCCCACCTGCCCTTCCATCTTTTCCCCAGATCTTTCTTCACCTCCAAGGCCAAGGTCAGTGCTTAGTGCTTGAGAAATCTTTGACAAAGGTTCTTTTTTTTACCTATTCTACCGTGATGGGCCCTGGAGCTCTTGGTGAAATGCACGGTCGTTATGTAGGTAGTGGGGAGGAGTGGGATTCTCATGCACTAGGAGATGCTGATGTATCCCTCCTCACACAGTGATCTTCAAAAGATTTAAGAGAGCAAATGAATTATCACGCTAAAGCCCCCAAGAACTAAACACACCGGACAAGCAAAGTTTACATTCTAATGTACAGTGGATTTTTTACTACCTTGTTGTCATCCAGATTGATTAGCCAATCTTAGTTCCATACATACTCCATGCCCTGTGGGTGATTCACCCAAGGCAGAGTTACTCATGGGGGGAAGCAGCTTCTCCAGGCATTAATGCCCAAATCATGGGGATTGTTCTACAAACAAGGATCATTTGTAAGCACCGTGTCTTGCCATGTCTAGCTGTCTATTGAGATCAGTCTCCACATGAATCTCCCATGTCACTGATAGAGGGTCACCAGAGGGATCAGATATATCCAGGCTCTAACCTATCATAGCTACTTAGTGGTAAGAAAGAGTCCTGGAAGTCCTTCACCCCACCATGAAATCTAAAAATATTTAATTCTTAAACTACAAAGGCAAACTTAGAAAAATAATCTCTCTTGAAACAGTCACAATGTAATTGTGCCCATTCACCTATATGCATGTGTCTCGTCTGGATTTGGCAAAGTCTTGGCTGGAAAAATCGAAACCTAAAGGGTTGAGTTCTACAAGGATGTCACAACAATAGTTGGTCCACAGTATAAAGTTTCTTTCATTAAAAATGATTACTTATTTTTAATTTGTTCCTTGAATTTTTTGAGATATAATTACATCATTCTCCCTTCCCTTTCCTTTATCCAAACCTTCCCATATACCCTTTCTTTCTATCTTTCAAATTTATGTGGTTTTTTCTTAACTGTTGTTATATACATATATGGCTCTATATATGTACATATACCTGAATACTTAAGTAAAACCTGCTCAGTCTGTACAGTATAACTTGTATGTATGCTTTCAGGTCTGAGCATTTAATGTTGGATAAACAATTGTTATGTTTTATGTTTTTCCCAAGGGAAGTCTATTTCTCTCACTCTCAGTATTTCTTAGTTTCTGTGGGTCTTTGTGTTCACTGTTATGAAATGACATTGGCTTTAAGCTGTACATCATGACTCTTTTGAGAGGTATATTTGGTAGTTACAATTATAGATGCCAATTAGTTTGTCAGTTGCAGATATATTTAGCACAGTACCCATCACTCTGGGTACATACAGTGTTCTTTTATAGTGGATGCAGTCTGTCACATTGTAAGATAATGATCCTTACAATTTGTTGAATCAGTCCTTTTTTTTTTGTAATCCCAGCCATTTTGCCATTCTGTTTTTGTAAATCAAATTTAAGTATAGAAGAGGATGCTGATTGTAGATAATTTATACTTATGGATTCTTGTCATCCAAAGAAAAACAATAAATGTTAAAAAATAAATCCCATGGATATTTTCTTGGTATTTCACGTAAATCAGACCCCATAAATGTTGAGGAATGACGCTATTGACCTTCATTTACTCGTTTTTCCATTTAAGGTGATCTATGTCATCAGAAATCCCAGAGATGTTCTTGTGTCTGGTTATTTTTTCTTGGATAAGACAAACATTGCTAAAAATCCAGAGTCACTGAGAAGTTACTTTGAATGGTTTCTCAAAGGATACGGTGAGTGTCTTTGCGAATACAGGAGGCTCAGAGGCAACTTTTTAAAGACATGGCGAGTTATAGATTAGACTGGCCTTGAACTTTCTATATATCCTGGGATGACTGTGATGTTATGCTCCTCCTGACTCCACCCCCTGAGTTCTAGGACTACAGGGCTCTATTAGCACGCTCTGTTTATTTGATGCTTGGGCTTAAACTCGCAATTTCATGTGTGTAATCTAAGAACTCCACTGTGGGGCTCCAGCCTCCACATGCCAAGTTATGGTCCGGGAACACTCAACAAAAAGAAAATGGATCGGTGTTGAAGAAATGAAGCACAGAGACTTGTTTTAAGAGAATGGCTGGCACACTCACCAGGGAGTAAGAGTTCCCTGAACTGGACTTCTTTTCCAGTTAATATACCAGTATGGTTTATTGATGTCAAGCACATTCCAAAGAACTTGCACTATTACATTGTAAGCAGGAACAACCTTCACAGTGGCAGCTTAATCTTTGATTTGCATTTACTCAGAAAACTTTTAACACAATGGTTCATTAATGGTTTGCTGGGTGTCATGTTAAACAGATCTGTAGTTACAAGATGTCTCAGACAGAAAGGCAAAAGGGTACAGAGGTGCCAGGAAGAAGTTTAGAGACCTTAAGCTTCCTCTCTGTTTATACTTTATTTACCCAGATTACAGGCATAAATTCCTTTGACTAACAGCACTTATTTCTCTTATCTTTTTGACTGTGACTAATTTGGGAGGCTTCCTGCATCTTCAAGTTAGTATATTGATTCAGGTGGCTTCAGTCTTAAGCAGACTTCTAAGCTTTGAGAATATTCACATCTATCCTAGGTTCATATTTTATTATAGCTTTGGACAGGCTTGCTATTTCTACATTAACAAAGGCAGGCATTCTCAGGGGTGTTTATCTATGTGTCCTTGTCATTCCAGATGTGCTAGCTTTCTTATCCAGGCTCTTTGGCCCTTGTCTTTTACTGGGGAATCAGTGTCTATTATGCCAAGAATAATTTTCTGATGTGACTCCAATAGACATGAGAGAGTTCTCACATATGCCAGGACTTGGAGTGCCAGAGGACCAGCCTGTATCCACAAGAGAGTTCCACAACACTCCATAAAGACTGATGGACAATGAGGAACATTATGACAAATGAACGCAGTAGTTCCTTCTTTTATGGGACCCAAAACTGGCATGCGCAATCGTGCTCTGAAATGACAAGCAGAGGACATACTTTTTGAAGATAACGACACACAGGAGCACTTCTTTTACTAAAAGAAATGAAAAAACAAACCAGTGAGCACACTAAGGGGATCGTACAAAGGCTCTGAGGTTCTGAGAGACAAAGACTGTTTCTGTGTCTTAGATAGCAAACTGCAGGATTGTTTATCTAATGATATGCAGGTGTCAGGCATACATTAAAAGGGAACCAGTGCAGAAGTGCCCGTCATCCTGCAGCTGCAGGCTTCAAGGTTCTTTTTATTTACTATCAGAGAGCATTTGACACAATGACCAATTAACGAATGGTTAGATGTCACTGCTTACTGAATTATATCTCCATTTGCCTTCTAACAGACAGGGAAAGGTGCCATGCAGGCACCAGAGAAGGGTTTTTATGGTTTTTAGCTCTTTGGTATGTATTTATTTTCCTGGGTCAAAGGTATAAATTTCTGGTCCTATCTATGGGCTGTTGTTGACTTAGAAGGCTATCTTCCTTTTTAAATCCTGGGAATGTTTACTGTTAGGTCAGTGCAGGCTTGCTATATTCTTTATTAGCAAAACAGGGGAAAACACTCTTAAGGGCGAACTTATCTATTTGTTTTTCCAGGCATGCTAACTCTCTATCTAGGCTCTTTTAGCTTCTATCTATCTTATCTCTTATCTGATCTTATCTCTTATCTCTTCCTGGGAAGATCAGCATGTACTCTAGGAATAGTTTTATGGTGTGCTTGCAGTAAACATGGGTGGTTCTCACACATGCCAGGACTTGAAATACACCGGGGGCAGTGGTACCCAAAACACTCTCCTTCCATTCTACTATCTGGCCAGTGCAGAAAACAGATAGGTCTTGAATAACAGCAGTGAACTATCAAAATCTCAATGAGGTTGTGATTCCAACTGTAGCTGATGAACAAGATGTGGTGTCCTTAATTGAAAAAAAAAAAAAAACATACTTCCTTCTACATGGTATAAAGCTATTGATCTAACAAACACCTCTTTCTTGGGACCAGTCCATAAGGACCACCAGAAACAGTTTTCTTCAGCTGGCAAGACCAGCAGTATGCGTTTAGCTCTACCTCGAGGATACGTTAACTCTCCATCTCTGTTTTCTAACTTAGTCAGAGGGGGTCTTGACCATCTGTCTCTGCCACAAAATATCGAATTAAACTTTGCTCCTCTGCTTTTACCTGCTGAAACTCCTCTCCATTCCCGTCTGTTGAGTTATTTGAAACGTCATCTTAGTTTAATTTTGGTAGTTCTTATCTATGTTGAAACCCATCCGTATCTTTTAGATTTTTCAATGTATCGGCAGATGTTTTTAAGCTAACCTCTAATAATTTCCTGGATTTCAAGGCTACCTATCACAACGACTACCTTTCTATGATGTAATGTATAATTTTACCCTTTACTTTCTTTCGTTTAGTTTAGCTAAAGTTTTGTCCATGTTGTTTATATTTGAAAGAAATAATCTTGTTTTATTGATCTTCTATATTGATTCTGCGATTGCTGCTGTGCACATTTCACTGATTTCTACATTGATGTCAGTGATTTCTTTCCAGCTTCTGATTTTGGTGTTTGACTGGTTTTCTTTCCCAAAGCCCTAAGATGAATAATTAACTTATCAGAAATGCCTTTGATTTCTTAATGTAGGTACTTTGACCTTTTAACCTTCAAAGCTTAAAACTTCCCTCTTGGAACTGTATTCCTTGCATCCAATGTTATATTTTCATTTTTATTTGATGGAGGGGGTCCTTTTGTCCTTGATTTCTTCAAGGACACATTCATCATTAAGTTGTGAGTTGTTCGATCTCCATGAGTTTGTTCACATTCTCGAGTTTCCCATTTTGTTTGCCTCTAGTCATTTTATTGTTGTCAGGTAGAAATAAGAAATTGTGTCTATTTCCACAGACTGATGAAAACTTTCTTGTCTAATATGTGATCTATTTTAGAGAACGTTCCATGGACTGCTGAGAAAAATCTGTGTATTCTGCAGTGTTTACACACAGCTTTCTATAGATACCTGCTAAGTTCATGTTATATGTGATGTCATTTAATTTAGACATATCTCCGTTTTCTGTTGGGAAGACCTCTTAGATGTGAAGAGTGGCATGGCATCTTGTAGCTAGGGAGTGCTGAGCTGAAACGATTCTCATCTTGGTGGAACTGACACTGTTCTTATCTGGGTGTAACTCTGGTGGGTGTTCCCAGAAATGTCTCTTGACCGAGGTTTCTGAGAAAGTTCAGGAGAGAGTTCAGGCCTACCTGTATATTTCCAATCCTGACTAAAGTTTGGTCAAGTCCAGCCTGGTCCTTACACAGTAACCCTGGGAGGGATGGTTCTTTTTTGGGGAAAAATGCGTGTGGGGGTGCTGCTTGTGGGTGGTGATGGGGAGTAGATCTGTAGGAGAGGGAAATGAGGGACTTGGGAAGTAGAGGGAGGGGAGGAGGAGGTTCAAGATGTGTAAGTTGTATGAGCGAAGAAACATTGTAAATAATTTTACAGGGACCAACTGTGTTTTGATGATTCTCATATTGGTTTGGTGGCTGCTGTGTCCACTTGACTAATTTCTACATTTTTGTCAATGATTTCTTTCTAGCTGCTGATTTTGGAGTTTGACTTGTGTTTTTTTTATCCAAAGGCCGAAGGTGAATCATTAACTGATTTATAAAAATCCCTTTGATTTCTTTTTGTTCGATTTCTTTCTGTTTATTTTTCTTCAAGGTTATCGAGACCAGTTCTGGTCCCCGGACTCAGGGATCCCCAGACTCTGAGAAAGATGACAGCCAGCCAGGAAGTTATGGCAAATGAATGTGGTAGTTCGTTTTTCTAAGGGACTCCATACAGCACACTTAATTGCGCTTTAGAATGACTTGCATTGAGCACGCTTTTTTTGTGATGATGTCATGCAAGGGTGCTTCTTTTTAATAAGAGAAATAAAAGAAGAAGTAAAAGAAGAGTGCACACTGAGGGAATTGTACAAGGCTCTCTATAGACAAAGACTTTTCTGTGGCTTAAGTAGCAAACTGCAGGATTGTTTATCTAACTGGGACACAGGTATCAAATTTACATCAAAAGGGAACCAATGCAAAAGTGTCTCCCCTACAGCTGCAGGCTTCGAGGCTTTTTTCATTACCATCGGAGAGTATCTGACACAATGACCAATTAGCGGGTGGGTGGAATGTCACTGCTGTTGGATTATATCCCCATTAGGCTTGCACAGATACTGGAGGTGCCATGGAGGTGCCAGAGAGGGATTTTTATGGTTTTTTTTTTTTTTAGTTCCTAGGTATGTATTTATTCTTCTGTGTCACGGATGTAAATTTCTGTCCCTATCTATCGGCCTGAGTTAGTTTGAAGACTATCTTTCTCTTTAAGTCCTGGGAATGTTTACTTTTAGGTTGCTGCAGTCTTGTTACATTCATTAGTGAAGGCTGAACTGTCTCCTTGTTTTTCCAGGAGCACCAACTCTCTAACTAAGCTCCTTTAGCTTCTGTCTACTATAGGCTTATCTCTTCCTGGGAAGGTCAGCATTTACTCTACGAACAGTTTTTATGATGCACTTGCAATAAACCTGGGTAGTTCTCACACATGTCAGGATTGGAAGTCCGGGAGGTGATTGGAATTTCCTATTGAACAAGATGGCTGTGTCCCTTTCTCAGTCAGCAGTAGCCGGCTCAGAGATTAATTTGGATATTACTATTAGGCTATGTGGACATCATTATTGATGAGAGATTTTTTTTGCCACTGTATGGTAAAGATGAGAAGGGGGCAAGGCAGTTGGTGGGCTCCAATTCCTAGCAATGGGAGCCAGGAACCTTGTCATGCCGGCAGGGTCCATTGCCTGGATATTATGGATCCCAAACATATCCTCCCATTTCTTTACTTTAGATGCAAGGTACACATATCAACCATCAAAGAGATCATGGCTTTTCAGAGCTGGACGATGATGACCGGAAGAGAACATGCCAACAATAAGGATAATGATACTCTGATAGCTATATTGATTGCAAGGCTATGATATTTAGTGGATGATAAAAGATTTTGTACTGTCCTAGAAAATGAAGTGGCTACCTCATCCATGGAGGCAGAGCCTAGTCTGGAGGAGCTAATATCAGAGATTTTTATAATGGAAT
The DNA here is from genome assembly GCA_026225945.1 of Cricetomys ansorgei. Classification (NCBI taxonomy): domain Eukaryota; kingdom Metazoa; phylum Chordata; class Mammalia; order Rodentia; family Nesomyidae; genus Cricetomys; species Cricetomys ansorgei. The sequence goes on from JAMJFZ010002944.1 coordinate 1,094,140, forward strand.
AGATCCAAATTTATGGATAGATCTGAATTGTTCCATAAGCCTTTGATATGATTTTGGATTTGAAAATATTCATGTTCACCGATAGTCTAACTTTAATATTAGATATCTGACTTCCCATTAAGAGCATAGCCTCTTTTTAAGGTGTTAACTCTATCTATTAATCCCTTATCTAGTTCCTCTTGATACACTAAGGTTAGAGATACATTTTTAGAAAGCTGGTTAACATGGTGAGTAGTATACATTTCCTGAACTAGAAAGGCTGCAGATAAAGCTAAGCTAGTAATAGTGGCTATCAGGGCAGTGATACCTAAAATAAGAGCTGCAAAAAATGTTTACCTGGCTGCAGTTGTAGGGTGGCTTTATGTAAGGCTTCCACCCCAGGGTTTGAAAACCATGTACCAGTGATATTGACCTGGATCATAATACATGGTGGCTGCCTTAAAAGAACATATCGACTACTAATCATTGTTAAATAAATATTTTGAAATAGGGAATTAGGTAATGAACTATATATGCCTGTTGAACAAAAGCAGTAGTAGAGGCAAACAAACAATTAAAGTGGCATATTTCTAAGGAAATGTTGTAACAAACTATTTTGACTGAAAGAGAGCATGAGTAACTTATATCAGTGTATACATAACAGGGTCATCACACCAGGGCAAGCCGAATTTGTTGACAATAAAACATAAAGAAGTTATCTAACAATAAATATGTTTGTAAATGGAGAAAAATTATGATCATTATACAGTTTGATTTTACAGATTTTTTTTTTTACCATATCCATAGAACAAACAGCACATTCATTCAAAGAAAAAGAATTCAGTCACACACACCAAGCCCTTGGTAGCCACCCTTACATCCATACATTGCAGCAGAAAACACCATCCATACCTAGACAAAACCTTCTTACAAAACAGACACACAACACATGAAACAGACCGTATCCGACAGAACCAAGACAATAAGGACATAAATCGGTGATCATCAAGATAAAAATAAAACAGGCCTGAAAAAAGAATGGAGAGGTACCAAAAGCTCTCCAAAGATAGATTTTCATTTGACAGTAGGGGTGCACCCAGCTATAATTCAGAGAGGAACATAGGCAGTTACTGTATAAGAGACCGGTCACCATTAGACGTTTTTTATGTTTGGTGGAAAAGCGGGGATTCCTGGCAAGCAGCAGTGTGAGGCTTTGTAAAAGTGCAGCTGGAAGTCTTCACAGGGTGTCCAAGGTGTTCAGGGAAGTCCCAGTCATTGTTTAAGCAGAACTCTCCACACGGTTGTATCAGAGCCTAACTTTTAAAAGCCGGCGTTAAGAGTTTTTAGTTTTTAACAATTGTACTGGAAGAGAAACTGGAAGCACTTTATTTTATCCAGAAAGTCAGAGATATAAAGTGGATGAAGATGATTTTTACCAGTTCCTAAAATCTGTGTTTTAGACAATAACCAAATGAAATTTAAAATCCTGAGCTTGTATGGATACATTTCTGTCAGAGCACATGCTCCTGTTGTTACAACCTGCCAGTAGCGTGTCTCCTTGTGACATTAAGGGTAAAGCTGGGAGGTGATAAGCTTGTAAGTGAACTTAATTTTAACAGTTCCCTCCCGTCTCGAATACTGCAATTTTTTGAATGCTGTAATAGAGAGCACGTTGACTTTTTTTTTTTTGTAAAGCTGTCTGCCCTTTCCAGACAAGTGAAGACTATCAAACAGACTCCACTGTAGTTCTTTGTAATCGACACCTTCCTCTTCCTTGCATGCAGTCATGTATGGATCATGGTTTGAGCACACCTGTGGCTGGCTGTCCATGAGAGAAAGTGAGAAATTCCTGGTGCTGAGCTACGAAGACATGAAGCAGGTAATCATTGCGCTTTCAGTCGACACAGTTAAGAAGGAGAAGGAGCAGAACTTCTGCCACTGTTGACCTTACAGACGTAGACTCTGGTGGTAAGCAAGGATGCTGACAGTTGCAAGTTCTCTTTTTTCTTTTTTATTCTATTTTGTCCCGGCCCGCGGGATCTGCAACGACGGTCCTGAGGAGAGGGAGTGGGAATTGGACAGAGCAAGGGACACGAAGAATGGAGACAAGCCAGAAGATTCTGGTCAAGTCTCAGTTTATTGAATGCACAGCAACAGTATTTAAACAATTTTGGGAAGGGGAAGGGAGACGGGGAGTACGGAAGCAGGTTGCTATGGTAACCTGTCTGGCAGGAAGGCTGGTCTGCTCAACTGGGTCAAGGAACTGCAATCAAGATGTCCTTGAAAGATAGATAGGGAGCTGTCGGCAGCTACGAGATCTCCCCCAGAGCTTCACGTTCGAACAGCGTTGTTTATCTAATCTATAGAGGCAGAAAGTCCTGGGGAATGAGGAAGCGATAAAATTGAGTTAGTTTAGCGGTGGTCTCCCAGAGCTGGGCGGCTTCAAGCTATCTGACCTTCATGGAATTCTGTCTGTTAGGATCAGAGAAAAACGGAGCCTTTTTAGGCAAGATGGAGTGCCTTGAGTCAAGCCAGCGTGTCCAGAGGGTCGGCTCCCCACAGGTCCTCCTTTTTTATTTATTAAAAAGGAAGAGGTGACCCCCGTCTATCTTAGGCGGCAGTACCCTAGAATCCTCCGTAAGTAGTTTTCTTACCCATCACTGGGAACACAGCAGCAGAAGGTTGGGGTCTCCATCTTAGGTTGATAACTTGGCAATACTGGAGAGGACAGGTATGCCTAATCCCATCATTGACAAGGGGTCCCTATCAGGCGGAGGATCTCCTAATTCCCGCCATAGGGAGTTAGGGCAGCCTTTGGCCCCATCCCTGTCTTAGGTGAGATCCTTAGTCTTCTGCCAGGCCTTGATCGGCCAACTCCAGCCTGTGGTAGTGGACCTGTATGGGTCGTGCTTCTATGGCATCCACTTGTTGTTTTACAAAAGAGGTCAGTTTTCTGAGAGCCCAGGGCCCAAAAGATATTAAAAGGCGTAGGCCTATCAAAGGACCTAGCAGGGAGGGCAGGAGGGTTGTAAGCCAAGGGGAGGTAGAAAACCAGCTCTGGAACCAGCTCTGATCTAGTTCTCTCTGTCTCTTTCTGCGTTCTAAACCTTCCCTGACCTTAGCCATGGAGTCTTTGACCACCCCGGAGTGGTCCATGTAAAAACAGCACTTTTGAGTGCAGCACAAAGCCCTCTTTGTTGGAGAAGAAGTAAATCTAAGCCTCGTCTATTCTGTAGGACAACCTCAGCAAGCGAGGAAAGGGATTTTTCAAGATGGGAAATGGCGGATTCCAGTTGTTCAAGATCTTCATTGATTGATGGACGAAGGTCCGAGTAATGGTTATTGGAGAGAACAAGAAAGGTTATTCCCACCCCTGTTCCTGTGGCCCCAAGACCAAATAGAACTTCCAGAGTGATAGCTGATACAGGCTCTCTTTTAGTTCTGAGGAGGCCGTGATCATCTTTTGGATCCCAAGCAAGGGAGAACTGTTCTTCAGAGTAATAGGTCAGTCTGGGAATCAATTGGACCAGGACACAATAAACTGTTTGATTATTTTTAAGCAGGTCCACAGAAATGCAAGGTGTTAAGCCATCACTGCAGGCCCACCAGGTGTTGTTTGGAGTAAGGAGATAAGACCCAATTGTGACAGCAGAGAAATTGGATGGGTTAGATTACATAATTGTTGATGGGAAGAGGGAACCTTGCCCAGGCAGAGGCCAAAACCTGAGACTGATTGGAGGGTAAGCTTGGCAGACCCCTGTTGGCTCCATCTGTATAGTGAGGGTCAGAAGTAGCATCGTATTTCCCTACGGTGGCAATGCCATCATAGAAAGGAGGGCTGGCATCATAGCACAGCCAGCACGAATTGGTGAGGTCTGGCCTAGAGTGGCTTAAGATTAAGAAGGTGTGTTGAATGAGGTCAGCCAGGGCTTCTTGAGTAGTCTTTGGTTGTAGCGACTTCCCAGCAGCAAAGGGAGGGTCATTGATTGTTGGTGAAGAGGGGGCTAAAGATAGGGAGGTAGGAGTGGGGGTTGGTGTCCGAGGCACAGGGCCACCACCGAGGGCAAAATTAGGGCCAACAGCAAAAGGAGGGGAAGCATGGGCCGTAACCAGGCTGAGGGTTATTAAGGTACCAGTATCATAGCCCATGCTGTAAAGTCTGAGACCCCAAATGTATGATTTTGTCCAATCTGCTTTTTTGCCCACCTCCATAAAGGAGAGTTTGATGGGGGTTTCGCGAGGAACATTTTTTTTGTAGAACCTCCCATCAATTACGTATCTCATTTGGACAGGAGAAGGGAGAGGGAAAGTAATCAAATCATCCTTCACAGGGGGCGTCCAAGGAATAGTTCCAGCGGATTCACATTCCCAGGAGGCACAGAAGTAATCAGAGGAATGCCCACAGCCTGAGGTCTTTTTATGGGCTGGGCAGACATAGAACTGAGGGCCCTGGTGACCATAGGCCCGCTTCCAGTCTTTGGAAGAAAAACCCAGGGAGGAGGCATTAAAGAAAATATCTGGGAACCAACTCCCTGGAGTAGCAACTCTGGAAGTTTGATTTATGGGGTCCTCAGGTGTACTTACAGTACAGGTGAGGTTAAGAGGGGTGTGAGGGTTGGTAAGTCTACCGGTTACAGGTACCAGGATAATCCAGGCCGTTGCCAACACCCAAGGAATCATTTTTCTTTTTCTGAAAGGGAATGATAAGGAGGATTCTCAGGGCTTGCATCTTCTCTGGATATGGGTTAGAATCGACCTGTTTTACAAGTCTTTCAGGCAGACATCTTGCTGCTCCAGCTTTGGTGTCAAACACACATACTGACCCTCGGCCCCAGGTAAGTACTGGATCAGGTCCCGACCATTTGTAGGTCAATGGGTCTTTCTACGGAACAGTGGCATAGTTATGTTTTGTGGCAGGATGCCAGAGGCGATCCGCCACTGTTTTTCCTTTACCATCCAGATTTAAGAAGTTCAAAATGAACAGGGAGTGATTAAGAATATTTCTTGGGGAACCTTTGACAGGATAAATTTCCCCTATTATTAGTTTGTCAAAGGTGTGTTTAAGCGTTCAATGAGCTTTTTCAACAATCCCCTGACCCTGGGGATTGTAGGGAATGCTTGTGACATGTTTAATTTGGAACTGGGAGCAAAAATTTTGGAAATCTTTTTCCACATACCCAGGCCTGTTATCAGACTTAATGATTTTTGGTTTTCCCATGACTGAAAGGCAGGCAAGAGTGTGTGCAATAACATGGTTTCCCGCCTCTCCTGTTTGGAGTGTACCGTAAATAAATCCACTAAACGTATTGACAGTCACATGAAGGTATTTGAGATTACCGAACTCAGGAATGTGTCATTTGCCAGATGTTGTTAGGAACTAAACCTTTAAGATTTACCCCCAAATGTGGGGTGGGTAGGAAGGTTACCCAGGAGGAGCACTGTTTAACTATTTGTCTGGCTTGCTCTCTGGTAATCTTAAATAAGAGCCTTAGGGTATGAGCGTTTAAATGATGTAAGGAATGGGCATCCTGGGCCTTTTGAATGGCTGTGTCCATGATTGGGCAGACCAGGTGGGTAGCAAGGTCTGTTGTAGCATTGCCCTCTGAGAGTGGGCCTGGAAGGCCGGTGTGGGCCCGCAGATGGCCTATGAAGAAAGGGTGGGATCTGGCTCTGAGAGCAGCCTGGACCTGGAGGAAGAGTGTGACCGCCTCCGTGGAGGGTTTGACAAAGGCCACAGTCTCCAAAAGAGGGACAGAGTGAGCAATATAGGCACTGTCGGTATATAAATTGAAAGGTCTATCAGAGAAGGTCTTAAAAACAGCCACCACAGCACACAACTCCACGAGCTGTGCAGAGGTATAGGGTGTATTTACGACAGCAGTCTGATTTTGGGCTGTAAAGGCTGCCCTCCCACTGGAGGAGCCGTCAGTGAAAATTGTCAGGGCCATGGGAACAGGCTCTGAGGAGGTATTCTTTGGAAAAACAAAAGGGTGGGACCTAACAAACTGAAGGAGTTTATCAGCTGGGTAATGATTGTCTAAACGCCCAGAGAATGAGGCACAGGCGACAGGCCAGTCTGCAGTAGTCCGAAAGAGCCAGTTGATCTGGGTTTTGGAATAAGGTTGTACAATGGCGTCTGGATCTTTACCAAAATACCGTCTCCCATACTCTCTGCCTTGAATAATAAGGTTGGCCACTGTAGTATAATAAGGTGTAATAATTTTTTTGGGAGAGGAGCGGAGGTGAATCCACATTAGGGGGTCCAGACTGCCATAGCACCCCAGTGGGTGTGTGGGGTGTGGCACAAATAACAAGCAGAAGGGGGTTTGGCATAATCTACAAAGGTTACAGACTGTTGGCTAATGGCCGTTTCTACTTTAGTTAAGGCAATCCTAGCTTCAGGGGTTAGCGACCGAGGAGACTTAGGGTCGCTATCTCCCCTTAGGATGTCAAACAGTGGCTTAAGTTCTCCAGTGGTCAATTTTAAATAGGGCCTTATCCAGTTGATATCTCCCAGGAGTTTTTGGAAATCCTTTAATGATTTCAGATAATCAGTTCTTAATTGTATTTTTTGAGTTCGTACCTGGGCACCCTTGAGCTCAAAACCCAAGTAAGTATAAGGGTCTTTTATTTGAACCTTGTCTGGGGCGATTTGAAGCCCTCTCCTTGACAAGCTTTGGACAAGAGAATCATGACAGCATAAGAGCTGTTCCCCAGCATTTCCTGCCAACAGGATATCATCCATATAGTGTATGATATAAATGGAAGGCCACATCTCTCTAATTGAATCAATTACCTGGGCCACAAACTTTAGAGTGTGGGACTGTTAGCCATGCCCTGCAGGAGCACCTTCCATTGGAAGCGTCTCATGGGTCCTTTGAAGTTTGTAACAAGCGAATATTTTTGTCTTCAGGGTGTAAGGGAATGGTGAAGAAGCAGTCCTTAAGGTCAATAACCATCTTTAAGTAGTGGCGAGGGACAGCTACTGGTGTCGGGAGGCCTGGTTGCAGGGCTCCCATTAACACCATCATTTTGTTTACTTCTCTTGGGTCTTGGAGAAGCCTCCCCTTCCCTGATTTTTTCTTAATAGCGAAAATGGGAGTATTCCAAGGGGAGTTACCAGGTTCTATATGACCTGCTGTGAGCTGTTCCTGCACTCACTGTTCAGCAGTGGCCAATTTATCTGCGCTTAATGGCCACTGATCCACCCACACAGCTTCCTCATTTTTCCATGAGATCTTGTCTGCGTGGGGTGCAGGCTTGTCAGTGACCATTAAGGTAAATTTCCCAGGCCAGAACGGTCTAATTTCTTGAAGACCTGTATAGGATTCCCTGAGCCTGCTTCCCTAGACCTTGTCCAGGGAGGAAGCCCTGATTTAACATTTGTGAGGCCACCACCTCATTTGGACTAAGCATCATTAATGTAAATTGTGACAGCAAGTCCCGTCCCCAGAGATTGACGGGGAGGCCGGGAAGAACATATGGCTGTATAGTCCCTGAGTTTCCCTCTTCATCAGTCCATCTCAGAAATCTAGAACTTTTCTCAGGGATTTTGCTTTGTCCAATTCCTTGAAGATGAGTGAGGGTAGTGGAGAGGGGCCAGAACATGGGCCATCCTTCCTTTTTTAAGATGGTAACATCAAAACCTGTGTCTATAAGTCCCTCAAATTCTTTACCATCTAATTTAAGTTTTAACATGGGTTTACTGGAGGTGATATTTTGAATTCGGTAGGCATCAGAGGAACCAAAGCCCTTATTCCCTCTATGGTTTCCTTTTACAGGGTTCTGGGTTTTGTTTAAGGGTAAAAGAAGTAATTGAGCAATTCTTTGTGCTTTTTGAATAATAAGAGGAGCTCTCTTGGAGGCAGCCATAATCTTAATTTCTCCAGTAAAATCATTATCTATAACTGCAGGGTATGTTTGTAACCCTTAGAGGACAGAGCTACTCCTCCCTATTAGTAGCCCAAAAGTATCTGGGGGCAGTGGCCCAAATGTTCCGGTAGGAAGGGCTTGAATTCCCATTTCAGGTGTTAGTACTGAACGGGAGGAGGAACAGAGGTCCAATCCAGTACTTCTTGGTATGGCTCTGGAGAGTTGTGAAATTCCTTTATGAAGTTGTGGGTTTGGGGAACGAACCTCATGGTTGCCCCAGAGGCTCGAGGCAGTTTTGAGGCCTGGGGCCAGCCCCTCAGGAAGTTTCCCTGCTGCTGGGACAGAACATTGCCCTGGGCATCCGTTTTAGAATGGCAGGCACTGGCCCAGATGCCTACCCTTATTACATCTGGGACAGAGGCCCAGTTGACCAGACCGTCTGGGGGCACGGCATTCTTTAGCAAAGTAGCCGCCCAGTCCACAATGAAAGCATTCTCTAGAATTATCAGGCATTTTTTGGCTTGAAGTAAAGCCCTTGAGCACAGCTCCGATAGCCAGACCCATTTGGTGGGCAGGGCCATTTTCTGCACAAAAGCGAATGTAATCTGAAAGGCTCTTTCCCCTGCGGTGTGGGCGAATGGCAGCCTGACAGACAGGGTTAGCATTTTCAAAGACTATAAATATTTGACAAAATCAGTTTCACTTTCTGATGGGCCAAAGAGTTTCTGCTGCCCCCGTGAGGCGGCTGATAAAATCTGCATAAGGCTCCTCAGGGCTCTGCCTGATGTTAGCGAGCAAAGTCGCGGCTCCCTTTTGGGGTAATTTTCTCCAGGCTTTTACGCCAGCAATCTGTATTTGAGCGAATAGGCCGGGAGCATAATCTTTTTGGGCCTCATTCGTGTCATAGGGCTTACTTCCGGTCAGCATCTCAAGGGTCACGTAGCACTCTCCCCATTAGCCTCTGCATTCCAGCGGGCGGTTTCCTTACAATTCTCTGAAAATTCTGATTTCCAGAGTATGAAATCACCTCCTGAGAGAGTGGCCCAAGCTAATTGATACCAATCATTAGGTGTAAGCCAAAGGTCGCCCAAAGTTTCCAAAATTGATAGTGTAAAGGAGGCAGTCGGGCCGTATTGGGTGCTTTTAGCTCTTTTAGAGTTTTGAAACCCAGGCGGTGGTATTCTCTTGTGGGGGCGCCTGGCTCTTCTTCCTCCTCCAGTTTTGTAGGGACCTCCATAACGGGAAATAAGTCAAGTTGTGGAGGAGGGGCAGGCTTTTTAAGTGAGCCAGTTGTCTTTTTTCTCTGTCCTTTTCTTTGTTCAGCAGCTACTTTTAGGTTTGTTGAAACAGGGTCCTCAGTGGGGGCGGGGACCTGTGCCTGCGGAGTCGAGAGTTCCAAATCTAGTGCTCTGAGCTCCTGGAGGAGCTCCTTATGTTCTTTTTTTTTAAGTTGGATAGCCTCTCTGAGGTTTTTAATCTTTCGAGTGAGGTCTCTTTCGGAAGGAATGAGGTCCTCCTCCGAGCCGGGGGAGGTGAAGGGATTCCTTGACTCAGAAAAAGATCTCACCCTCCCCAAAGATATCCTGGGTGGAGGGAGAGGCTGGTGCTGAAGTGAATGGAAGGCAGGGCCAAGCCTGGGCGGTGTCAAACTATACGGAGGTGGCTGGTGTAAGAGAGGCGGCCAGTTTGAATTATGGTATCGGGCCGTTTCTTTTTCTAAATCGGCCTCTTCTTCAGGAGTTAAGAAATCTTCATCATCGGTATAATTACTATACTTAGGGCCTCTCAACTCAGAGTGGAAAATCTTCAAAGATGGATAAAGTTTTCTAGGAAGCTTAGAATTTCTAATGCAGGGTTTATTCTTTGGTTTTTGTTCCTGAATGTCTGGCTCTCCCTTTTTAGGCTCTGTCTGGCCCTCTTCTTCATCTAAGGGCATTATTATGGAGACGGTATCATTATTATCTGGTGGGGGAGGTATTGGACTTGGGGGACATGATTGAGCCTCTCCGTGAAGGGAAGCCAGGGATGTCCGACTCCTGCTCTGTTCTTTTTAAAGAAATCTCTCACCCTCTTCCAAGACTTCCTTGATATCCTGCTGGTGATGTCTCACAGTCAATATGTCATTAATTAAATTCCAGAAAAAACTGTCACAGGTACCTCTTCTGGGCCAAATACTTTATAGTAGTAGTCTTTTAAACATTTTCCAACTCTGGCCCATCATCTCTCATCAATAGTTCCCTCTTGAGGAAGCCACGGACAGGCTTCTTTCAAAAACTCAAAAAAGTTCACTAAATCTTTCTTTTTAATCCTTACTCCTCATGCCTTTAATGAAAGTTTTAAGTCTCCTATGAGCTTTTCCTGCACACTTATGCCTTGTCCCATAATTGTGTCGTCCCCTCACCTCCGTCTCTTTCCACGGGGTGGGTGATTCCATGCCGATCCTTTTTTTTTACGCACTGGCCAGTGTCTTGAATTGGATGGCATTCCTCACGAAGCCCCTGGTACCTCGGCCCCAAGTTGCGGCGCCAATCTGTCCCGGCCGTGGGATCTGCATCGAGGGTCCTGAGGAGAGGGAGTGGGAATTGGACAGAGCAAGGGACACGAAGAATGGAGACAAGCCAAAAGATTCTGGTCAAGTCCCAGTTTATTGAATGCACAGCAACAGTATTTAAACAATTTTGGGAAGGGGAAGGGAGACGGGGAGTACGGAAGCAGGTTGCTATGGTAACCTGTCTGGCAGGAAGGCTGGTCTGCTCAACTGGGTCAAGGAACTACAATCAAGATGTCCCTGAAAGATAGATAGGGAGCTATGGGCAGCTATGAGATCTCCCCCAGAGCTTCTTGTGCGAACAGCACTGTTTATCTAATCTATAGAGGCAGAAAGTCCTGGGGAATGAGGAAGCGATAAAATTGAATTAGTTTAGCGGTGGTCTCCCAGAACTGGGCGGCTTCAAGCTATCTGACCTTCATGGAATTCTGTCTGTTAGAATCAGAGAAAAACGGAGCCTTTTTAGGCAAGATGGAGTGCCTTGAGTCAAGCCAGCATGTCCAGAGGGATGGCTCCCCACATTATATTATTATTTAAAACAATTTTTAAATAAATATATTTTGATCATATTCATTTCATTTCCATATTCAAGTGCTTCCAGATCCCCACTCATTATCTACCCGACTTTAATTTTTTTCCCCCAAAAAGCAAAAAAAAAAAAAAAAAAGCAAATATACAAATCCCACAAAATCAGGAAAATAAAGCATAAAAAAATAAAATATAACATTATATGCTAGATAGTTTTATGTTAACTTGACACAGGCTAGAGTCATCTGAGAGGTATTACCCTCAGTTAAGAAAATGCCTTCATAATATCAGGCTGTAGGCAAGTCTGTAAGGCATTTTCTTAATTAATGATGGATGGGTACAGAGACAGCCCATTGTGAGTGGAGCCATCCCTGAGCTGGTGGTCCTGGGTTCTGTATGAAAGCACTCAAGCAAGCTATGATGAACAAGTCAGTAAGCAGTACATAGCCTACTCTACAGCCTCGGAATCAGCTCCTGCCTCCCAGTTCCTGCCCTGTTTGAGTGGTTGTCCTGACATCTTTCAATGATGAACAGTGCTGTGGAAGTATAAACCAGATCAAGATATTCCCCCCTCAAGTGTCCTTGGAGTGGTGTCTCATCACATCAACAGAAACTCTCGCTAAGACATGTGATGAAACAAAAACAGTCACATCCAAGTTGGAAAGACACACCCACAAAAGACAAAGACATGAAAGAAGGCTCAGGAATCTAAGGCCTCCTCATTCGCTCACCCAGGAATCCCAGAGAAACAGTAACTTGAAAGCCACAATAAATACCGAAATGACCTGGAGCAGACCCGTGAGGGCTCTGTGTGTGCTGCTTCAGTCTCTGTGAGTCTTTGAGTTCGTATGAGCTTTGCTCTGGTTGACTTAGAGGGCTTTGCTTAGGAGAGCTGGGTAATATTAGAACCCATCTCTGATATCTTTTCTTCCCTAAAAGAAATCCCAGCCTCTATCTTTTAGAGATCAGCCACATTGCCAGCCCATACAATATACAAATGTTGTGTGTGTCACCTCGACCTCTCTCTGTGGCCTGTTACTCTTCTAGACCCTATGCAATGCTTTTTCATTGCAAGGGTAATTTCTTTCTATATGTATCTCTTCCCACCCTCCACCCACAGTTTTCTTCTCTTCATCTGTTCCCTCAAAACTGTCTGTTTATTACCTTTGTTTGTGTCTCTCCTTTTTCATTTAGGACACAAGAAGAGCCATAGAGAAGATCTGTGAGTTCCTAGGAAAGAAATTAGAGCCCGAGGAACTAGATCTGGTCCTCAAGTACAGCTCATTCCAAGCCATGAAAGAAAACAAAATGTCCAATTACAGTCTTGTCGCTGAAAATAATTTGGCTCCTACACTTTTGAGTATCATGAGAAAAGGTAAAATGTTTTTCTTGTTTCAGAATATGCCAGAACTTCTGGAGGGTTTGTTGTGCTAAAATAGTAACTTAAGGAAGTGTCGGAAATGTTTTGGCAGTTACTGTTCCTCTTCTCTCAGACCATACAGAGGAATATTTCCATGGTGATGATGTGGACTCCAGATGCTGAGAAGTTGATTTGTTGTTGGAGAGGATCTTGGGATTGCAGATGGTCCTGTCCAATGAACTGAATGAAATATGAGAAAGTAGTCATGTTTCTGTGAGGTTCTGAAAGGCTCCCAGTATCTTAGACCTCAACTCAAAAACGTTTAATATGTGGGATCAAAGGTATATCTAGATGATAGTCGCAGGATTTACTTCCGTTAACTGCTGTCAAAGATCTGGAGGAGGTCAAGCTTTTTGCCTACATAGGGTCAAAAGTACACCCCATAAAGACTGAGAAGATTACTCTCCAGTGTTAAAACCTGATGGTATTTGCCAGCCTACATTTGGATTGCATCAGGCTCATGGCGTTTCTCTTCTTTCTGAATTGTCTCTCCTGGAAATGAAAGATCCGTCATATTCTTGTCTGTGCCATTTCTCTGCTGGGAGATGATGGCGAGTGTGGTTTCGTAGCTGTGATTTGAGGAGTAACTTTGCCAAAATGAATGGTACCCCGAGCCTCATCCGTACTGTGATGAGGTAATACCAGCAGAGATGGAACCCAGAGTTGAAGAAGGAATGCGTCAGGTGTCTGGTCTTTTGGGATGAGTAGAAGCATAGATATAGAGGCAGAAAGTAGAGACTCACAGGATTAATTCTCTTTTCCCCATAAGTCAAGTTCTTCAGGATTGAACTTCAGTTGCCCTCTGCCCCCAAGTGTGAGGATTAGGTGTTTACCCTGTACGGACATAGGAGAGGAGCTTACATAGAGACAATGTGTTAAAGCAGCTATTGGATTGCATTTAATCCACTGTTCCTGGTGTCATCACAAGAGGAAGGTTGGACTAAGATTTGATCACACAGAGAAGTCAGCAATTGTTAAAAATATTTTTAAAATGCACTTAAAATATAACAGTTTTTCTTCTAAAAAAATGGCGTGTGTTTGGCAGTTTTTGCCATTCGAGTCTGGGCTCTCAAATGCTGCTGTTGCTTTTCTCACTGACAACTTGACTCCGCCCCTCTGTTCCCGGCTGCTAGATTTCTACCTTGTAACGTTTTAAACTTCACTTAGCACATAGGGCTAGGGCGGAAATGAAAGGATAGGAAGCAAAGAGAAACCTTTGCAGCTCCCTTTGTTGCTGTTTTAATCTGTCTAAGTCTGGGGAACTGAACTAACTCTATCCCAGTCCGGTTCAGCTTCTCCCAGCAATGCAGTCACAGAGAGGATCTAGATTGTAACTTTTCTAAAACCTCAGAGAGTTCACTTTATCTGAGCCTCATCTCTGCCCGCTTCTCCTATCGTCAGCTTTTGCGTTCTCTTAACGTGAAATACGAAGAACGTATTGCGATAAGGGACGGCATGGTTTTCACTGTCAACCTTTTTGGCATCAAATCTACCACCATCACCGTCACGCTGGGTAATGTCTCAGGAACTAATTTTTTCTTACCAGCAAAATGGGAACAATGTCTCTACCTTCGTCCCTTATTCATGAATGCATTCAACTCTTTCAGACTCAATATGCTCTATATGTCTGATACGCATTGTGAAATGAAATCTTTGGCAATTTTAGAATCATTTTACACTTCAAATATTATATATATATATATATATATAATGTATGGAGCATATCAGAGTGCCACAGCTATGACATAAAATCCAGCAAAGAAGAAGGACGCAGGGTTCTACATGGAGGGAAGGTTGTAAGAGATGGTTACAGTGATATAAATAAGGAGAAAAAAGAACCAGCCATGGGTATATGGAAGGTATTAATACACAAGGATGAAGGAGCACACAGTGAAGTGTGAGCAGTTAGACAGCTTGACATCTCTAAGGCAAAATCTAACAACCTACTGAAATGTAGTGATGGGCACCAACTTACGGTCACAAGAGACAAATATACAAAGGACAGGGTAGCGTGAAATCATATAGACACTCATGCATCATCAAACACCATGGCTGAGTAACAACAGAAGCCCTAAGGGGTTCTGAGCTGGAAGTGGTTGGGTGTCCTGCATCTGGTAGAAGCATCGAGATGGCTGTCGTGATCCCTAGCTCCGGGGGATCTGATGACACAGTTCAGCTCAGATTCCTGAATTCATGTGCACCTACACACACGTAGTTAAAAACAATTCAAAACGTTTTTATTTAAAGTTGTTTGCATGCTGTGACGGACTTCTCTAAGTGAACACTGAAACGGAGAAAGAACGATAAAGTCTGTTGGGAGGGTTGAGGTGAGGGCCACTTTTGGGTGGTGTGGTGTGATGGAAATGGGTGTGGTGGGAATCTGGGCCTGTGAACAGCTAGAGCCGGTGTCGGTGCTGATAGATTTTGTAGCTGATGGGTTTGGGGAGGAGACACCGGGGCATGATTCCCACAGAGGTTGAAATCTGTATGTATGATTTCAACACATAAGAAAGGCTCTCCAGGGAGTCGCTGGTTGTTCCACTTTATTAACTGTGTGGTTCTTGTCAAGCAGAGGGCAGGAGTGTGTGAAGGATGAGAGCTGTCTTAAAACCTTTATCAACACGTCCATATTTCTGCTTCATATTTTCCAGGCATGGCTGGGAACTGGAAGAATTACTTTACTGTAGCCCAAGCAGAAGCCTTCGATAAAGAATTCCAGGAGAAGATGGCAGGTTTCCCTCCAGGGCTGTTTCCATGGGGATAAGTTCTCAAACTTTTGTATTATATATGGATACCGCTGTTTATTTTTCTGTCCTTGTACATGTGAGTGACTGCACATGGTTATAGAATAAATCCTGATATTGTGCAGTTTCTTAAAGATTCTTGTTGTTGTTATTATTATTATTAGAGGTTAGTAATGTGTGTGTGAGTGTGTGCACATATGAATGAGTGCCTGTGTCTGTGTGTATGTGTACATACATTTGTATCTCACTGGTCTAAATGCATCCTTCAAGATTATGACTTAAAGAAAAGAGAAGAGAAATAAATAAAGTATTATGAGAAAAGTAGTTCAAAGATGATGTGGTCACACATGTCATATATCTATGATATATATATACACACATTCATATACGTGTGTGTGTGTGTGTGTGTGTGTGTATATATATATATATATATATATATATATACAGACATACTGAGCTATTTTCCTGATGAAAAACTCTCTAGGAAAGAAAGAAAAATGTCCAAGAAATGTATTTTAAATCTGTCAACATCTCTAAAATGAAGAAAATGAAAATTAAGCGACTTTGAGATTTCACCTGACTCTAGTTAGATTGGCTGTTTCTCATGAAAACAATCAGCAACATATGCTGGTCAAAATGTGGGGAAAGGTGAACCCTCATCCAGAACTGCAAACGTGTACAACCCCTCCAGAATTCAGCATGGAAAATCTGTCTCGTGGCCCAGATGGACTACTCCTTGTTATATATCTAAAGGACTCTTACTTCACAAATACTTCCTCAGCCTTATTTAATGTTTCTCTACTCACCATAGCTAAGACAGGAAAACAACATATGTGTTCTCCAACCAAATGAATGACTCTTGAAATCAGGGTATATATATACAATGGAAAAGTCAACTCAGCTGTGAAGAAAAATGAAATCCTGTGAATTTCAGGTGAATAGGTGCACCTAAAAAAGTATTCTACTGAATGGGATAACCAAGCCCCAGAAAGACAAATGTTAAATGTTATCTTTTCTTGGTGATTTATGGCTTGGAATCTGTAGCTGTGAGTTTGTAACCTGGAGTTTATGCTGCTGAACCTGTTGCTGAACACAGTTCCAGAACCCTCGGGGGAAGGAGTGAGCTGGCTCAGTCAATGACACAGGCTGTGGGGAGTCAGGTAAATGGAAAAGACAGACTCCTTTAGGCCAGCAAGAGGGATCCCTTTAAGTCCTCGCTCAGGCATTGGCTCCTGTTGTGGTTCTTTTGCATTGGCTTGAGTCTTCTCACATAATCTGTCTCTAGGCCCATCCGCAGGTTTCTAGATTGGCTGGAACAGAAAGTCTTTGCTGCACATGTGTCAAAGGCGGGCTTATCTCCAGGAATGCCTGGATACCCGGACATGTACAAGACTGGTCTTATATGGGAGCCCAGCCATGCATGTGCGCTGTCTGGGGAGCCATGTATGCACGCTGCTTGGCAAGCCATGCACAGCCGCGGTTTAGCAGCAGGCGTTGGTCCTGCCACAAGTTTATGACCTGGAGTAACTGCAGAAACCAGGAAAGTAGAAAGGGCCGATTGCGAAGGAACTCTAGATACTGGAATGGCGCAAAGAGAAATAGGAAAAAGGAAGGCGGGTTTAAATTGGGAAGGAGCCGCTGACACAGAGTGTCATGGGAGAAGGCGTGTAAATAATATTAAGGGTGCTGGAAAAGACGTAAGGAGTCATATTTCCTCATATTTATCTAAACTCACGTATGTATGCGCATATATGAACATAGATTTATTTTAAAGTGCTTACGCCATTTGGAGTGATAGTGATTCCCCAAGCCCATGGACTATATAAGAAAACCCTAATACCATGCACGAGACACCTCCTCTTGAATTGTATTTCAAGGTATTTCAAGAGACCCTCCAATATATTATCAGCTGCTGTTGCTCTTGAATGACTCCCCAAACATGAAGACAAGCCTGTGTTGCAGAAGCAGCAATGCACTTCAGACACGGAAGCTAGAGGCGTTGAGCTGGAACTGACCTGGAAACCTCTTCCCTGAAACGTGGCTTTCGTAATGTGAGACGCTATGCTTCTGCCAAGGGAGAGGAACAGTCACTGGACCTATCCAGATGTGAAGCCTGTGAGCCACAACAGTGACTGGGCTGGTAAGGCTTCTGCACTGTCTCCATAGTGGCGTGATTGTCTTGGGGGCATGAAGAGCTCTCTCATTGGACCTTAGGCCCCCTCAAAGAGGAGAGGAAGCCATGTCTTGTACTGTAAACACAGACAAACTCTGGAAACTGGAGAGGACATAGATCCAAGAGGAGAGCACACTGCTTCCTGTTTTCTAAACCAGCATGATTTCTAGCTGTGTTCTAAATACCTATCTTTAGGCCCACTGGAAAATGTAGAGCACACCTGTTGGACCTCAGAGATCCAAACTGGGACCCCCAGGGCCCAAACCAGAACGCAGCACCCCCACAGAGACTCACAGACGGGATATCGATGCAAATAGCAAGAGGATTTATTCCAGTATACTGGGGCCGTTCTAACACGCAGGATAGAAGCGACCACCAGGAGCAAATGGTGAAGCTTTTTATACAGTTGAAAAGGTTGCTAGGCACAAACCGAGTTGGGACAAGTTGATTGGTCCCCAAATTGTTTTCCCATTTTGATAGGTAGGGGCCAGTTAACCTTTAAACTGATTGGTGCTGGCATATAGCAAGGTTGCGGGCTCCTAGAAAATGTAAACTTTAGGGTCTTAGTCAATGTGGGTGGGGTGAAGACTCTTAGCCCAAGGCCATGGGCTGTCTACGTGGGGAAACTCTTTTAGCCCAAGGCCGTCTTGTTTGTCTTAGAAAGTGTTTTTCTTTAACTCTGGGAACTGTTTTGGGTCACGGTGCTCCTGGCTTGGGCCTATACAATTTTGGTGCTCTTAGAAGCCTGACTAAAGTTGGCTGCTTTGGTTTTTTTCTATACTACGGACCTGAATCTTAAGGTGGGACCCCCACACACCCACAATCAAAGATTTTTTTATTGCTTCCTATGAGACTATCACAAAGCCCCACACCAGGTGAAATTGCAGAGAATAATTAACTGTAATGTGCCCAACCCCCAACCGGTACAGCTGCATTGATCCCTTCAACCTACAGCTCGGGAAAAGTCAGAGAAGATGGAACAGAGAGACCCTAAGGTCTAGGATGCCTGGGCAAGACAAGGAAAACGCATCCATGAACCTTCAACAGTATAGTTGAACAAACAAAAAACCAGCATAAAGGCAAAAGCCTTCGTGCACGTGAGGACAGGGCAAATTCTACATGGTCTTACCCCTAGATGAAAAATTACAGCAAGTCAATGGCTGCTGACAGGCGGAGAATCAGCTGATTCTGGAGGTCAAATCCCATGTTGGTTGTTCTGTCAGAAGAGCTCAGAATGCATTCCCATAAAGCCGAATGAAATGGACTCAGTTAGTTCTATATAAAATGAACATGTGCATACAATAATAAAAATTAAAATAGAGGTCATAAATATGGAAAGAGAATAGAGGAGTTGGAGAGGTGAGATAGTGGGGAAGGTGGGAGTCGTATAGTAAATGTAAAGCACCACGAAATTTTCAAAAGCAACCACTCCATTTAAAAAGAATTGTCATGGGAATTTTTGTATCATCTCTGTAAGCTTTCAGCATTTTCAAACTCATTGTGAAAGCTAACTTCTTTAAGAAACATTTTAAAGTAGCTTCATTTCTATGTCTTAGCATGTGCTATCGAGTTTCTGGTTTAGGATCATGAACTGAAGCTCACAAATACTGCAGAATAATCTGTGGATGTGTTCAGTATTGCCTAACGCAGCTCCTTTGACCAAAGGTTAAAATCTCTATTTCATATTATCGGTAGCTGATTTCCCAACAATCTGGGGAGTGTTAATATTTATTTTGTGCTAAAGCTATAAAGTTCACCTCTCAGTGTTACAAGCTGCACAGGTGACCAAGGCTGGAATCCTAACAGCACCAACAAAAAGATCTTTACTATGTCAGACTACTTTTGGTTCGAAGGAATACCTTTCCCTGCTACAAAATATAGTACAAAAACTCTGCGAGCGGTTGATAGCAAATTTGTGATTCGGGATGAAGACACAGTCATACTGTCTTACCCCAAATCAGGTAAGGACCATCAGAGAGAATGACTGGAAATTGTGTGAGCAAGGTTATGGCTTTGATTCTCTGGAATGATCTGTACATCTGATGTGCAAAGTGCTTTCTGGTCACGACAAACTGTGCCTGAAAGGATTTCCACAAAGAGAAAGAACTCTAGCCTGACCTGTGCGGTCAGAGAGGATCAGATACGGCACTAGAGCAACCAATGTCAGTGGATCCTAAGGCAGACTCTGGCATTAGTCTTCTTTGTGAGGGAGAGAGTGTGGAAGAGGGGGAGCAATGAGAATAAACAGAATAAATACCATCAAGAGTTAAAGACATGGATGTGTGATTATTTGGAGTAGAGGACAGAGTCATGAAGAAGAATTGCCTTGTATCTTGTCCATGCAGTTGAAGGAGTATGGAAAATTCAAGGAACCAAAAAGAAGCATCGTGGGTGTCTGGTGGAGGTGTTTGCTGGGTCACAGAAGCATTGAAATTTGGCTAATATTGGATTACTGATGCTGAACATGCAACAACTTGGAAAAGACAAAGTTATTGGAAATGTGGCAAGGGATTCAGGCAATAGTCCAGAGAAAGACACTGGAGCAACCTGTACCTACAACTGAGCACATACACACAAACGCAAGTGTGTGTACTTTGTAGACACAAGGGCGTTTATTCACCTTAGAAAGCAGCAGTATTCAGAATGCAGCTTGGAGGCATCTCAAAGTCACTGTAAGGAATGAAAGGAGCTAGTCCAAAAGACAGGGGCTGTGACCCCACCCCTGTGAAATTTCTGGGATAGTCAGATTCACTGTGTCAGAATATAGAATGAGGGTAGCCCAGGACTGAAGGGGATGTTCAGTAGGCAGGTGGTGTTTATTGAGTAGAGTCTCCGCATAGCAAGGTGAAGCACTGGCAATATGCTGGGTGAACATGCTTCATACCTTATACCATGTGGACATTTGATCACCTCGGGACTGTGTGTTTGGGAATAGCTGCACTATAAATTATACCGTCGCATGTCCTACTTGAGGATTTTAATGATTACTATTGAAATGAGTCACAAACACTTTTCCTTCTTGTTCAGGAACGAACTGGCTGATGGAGATTCTCTCTTTGATTCAGACCAAGGGTGATCCCAAGTGGATCCAATCTGTGCCTATCTTGGATCGATCTCCCTGGTTAGAGAGTAATTATGGATATCCACTTGTAGTCAATAAGGCAGAACCACGTCTCATGTCTTCCCACCTGCCGTTTCATCTTTTCCCCAGGTCTTTCTTCACCTCCAAGGCCAAGGTCAGTGCCTAGTGCTTGAGAAATCTTTGACCTAATGCTCTTTTGTACGTATTCTACCCTGATGGGCCCTGGAGCTCTTGCTGAAATTCACTCTCATAATGTAGGTAGGGGGAGGGGTGGGATGATCATGTATTACACCACACAGATGGACCCCCTCCACAGATTACATAGGAGTACATGGCTCATCAGTCTCCACTGTGTCTTGATGTGTCTAGAAGTCTATTGAGATCAGTAGTGACTCAAATCTCCCATTTCACTGACAGAGGATCACCAGCGCAGATCAAAGATATCCAGGCTCTAACCTATAATAGCTACTCATTAGGAAGAAAGTTATCTGGAAGTCCTCCACTCCCCCAATCCATGGAATCTCAACATATTTTTTTTCTTAAATTGCAAAGGCAATCTTACAAAAATAATGCTGTGCCCATTCAAGTATATGCGTGTGTGGTATCTGGGTTTGCTAAAGCCTTGGTAGGGAAACTCCAGGCCTGAAGAGGTGAGCTCTACAATAATGTCCCAAAGAGAACTGGTACAAAACATGATGTTCCTTTCATTAAAATTGATTGCTTATTTTTAATGTATTCCTTTTATATTTTGGAATCCAATATAATTACCTCATTTCCTCCTCCATCCAAATTCTCCCAATACCTCTCCTTGTTCTCTTTCAAATTCATGGTTTCTGTTTTCATTAATTGTTGTTACATACGTATATGTGTTTGCATCTATACATTCCTGAATACTAAAGTACAATCTGCTCGGTCTGTACAATGTTACTTGGATGCACGTTTTCAGGGACGAGCTCTTGCTATCGGACGGCAAGTTACTATGCTTTTCCCAGGGGAAGTCTGTTTCTCTCCTGTCAGTATTTCTTAGTTTCCTTAGGATTTCTTTGGGTTCACCACGGTGAAAAGGCACACTGGCTTTAAGCTGTTCATCATTTTTCTTTTGAGAGTTATATTTGGTAGTAACCATTACAGAAACCAGTTAGTTTGTCAGCTTTCAGATAGATTTAGCACAGCACTGGTCTCTTTGTAGATAGGATGTCCTTTCTTGGTGCACGTTTATCGTCTGTCACAGTGTAAGAGAGTGATGTTTACAAATACTAAATCAGTCTTTTCTTTTTTCTTTTTTCTTTTGTTACAGTATTGGTAATCTCAGTCATTTTGCTGTTCCGAATTTGGAAAGTAAATGAAAGGGGATTCTGACTGTAGATAATTTTCACTTACGCATCTTTTTGTCCAAATAAAAAGAACAAATGTTAAAAATAAGACCTATAGTCTGGCATTTCATGTAAACTGGGCCAGTTGAAAGTTGAATAATGAATGCAATGTAAATTGTAAAATGTAAATAATGAATGTAAATGATGTATTGACCTCCACTCACATGCTTTTCCGTTTAAGGTGATCTATCTCATCAGAAATCCCAGAGATATTCTTATATCTGGCTATCATTACTGGGGAAAGTCAAACCTTGTTAAGGATCCACCATCACTGGAAGTTTATTTTGAATGGTTCCTCAAAGGACATGGTGAGTGTTTTGTGAAATAAAGGAGTTTGAGGAAACTCAGAGACAGATTTTAAAGACATGGTGAGCTGTAGACTAGCCTGGCCTTGAACTCTCTATAAAACTAGGGGTGGCCATGAGCTCTGCTCTTCTGCCTCCACCCACTGAGTTATAGAATTATAGACACCTTTTACCATGCTCTGTTGATTTGATGCTGGAACTCAAACCCACAATTTCACCTGTGTAATCTTAGCACTCCATAATGTTGTCAGGATCTGTTGCTTTTGAGTACATGGTGTAGTCTTCATTCCCTTTACATTCAACCTATCTGTGGTTCTGAGGCTTATCATCATTCCCAACCTGATTGCGATGTCTTCCTGCTCTCATGTACCACGCCAGAGCAGGGCACAGCCACAGCTTGCCCCTTGACACAGCATCCTGGTACCCTTGTAAGTCTCCAGCCTTTCCATCAATCAAGTGTCTATCAGTCTTTGTGGAGATGTGAGTGAGAAACAGTCCACAGAGCCAGGCATTTGAGCACGCCATCATTCGGCTAGGTCAGTAGTATACACTTAGCTCTACCTCAAGAATATATTAACTCTCCATCCCTGTTTCCTAACTTAGTTAGAGGGGATCTTGATCTTCAGTCTCTCCCACCAAGTACCAAATTGGTGTACTATGTGGACAACATCATGCCGATTGGACCAAGTGAGCAGGAGGTACCAACCTGCTTTCAACTCATTGGCAACACATACAGGTATAAGAGGATGGGAAATAAATCCAACCAAAATTCCAGGGCCTTCTACCTCAGTAAAGTTCTTAGGCCTTAAAAGAATGTCTTTCAAGGAACAATGCCAAATACTCTAAATTTGTGAAGAGTTTGAGCTTTTTAGTTATATCATTCTAGGCTAATTATGATCTGGTTAAATAGGTAATGCATTTGTGTTTGAGTGTGGGCTACTTATGTTATATTTAGGTATTCTTATGTCCTGGTTCTTGTTTTCTTTTGGAAATTAATTTCAACATAAGGAGATCTGATTTTTGTCAAATCGACGAGGGTGGAGTCATGAGTGCTAGTCTTGGTTGTCCAATTGACTATATCTGGAACTGAGACCCCAAAGTGGAGGGCACACCTATGGCAGGCTTTTTGATTAATTTGAAGTAGGAAGATCAATTTCTCCTCTGGATCTTTAAGTTAGGAAGATTCAGGCCTTTAATTCACATCTTTTGAGCTGGGAAGAGACAGGCCTTTAATACAGATCTTGAGGCAGAAAGACAAACCTATGGTCTGAGCCATCCCTTCTACTGGAGGCCCATGTAAGATGTGAAAGAAGGAAACCTTGGTTTTTTGCCTGCTTGCGCCTGACTCACTACCATTTCTACTTCTTCACTGGCATTAGAGCCTATTTCTTCAGGATTCCAGAATATACTGGCGACTGGCTGAGACATTCAGCTTTGTCTACTGAGCCACCACTGGATTCATGGGTTTTCCACAGTCACCATTATGGGACTGATTAGCTGAAGTTCAGCCTGAAAGGCACTGTCATAAAATATCTCCTTTATTTATATTGAGAGAGAAACTCATCCTATAAGTTCTTTTATTCCAGACAACCCTGATTAATACAGATTGTCTGTGTTTTTCTTTTTATGATGAATATTATCTGCTTTTTATATCAAGATGATACCTTATAAAATACTTTGATATTATACCTACTTTTTTCATTTACAGAATAGTTTCAGAAATTTTGGTCTTCTCTAAAGGTCTGGTAAAATTTATGTTGCCCGAATTTTTTCTTCCCCAGTTACAGAATTTTGTATGTACTTTTGCAAATACATTCCTTTTTATAAACCTGTCTGCTTTCAAAGTTTATTTTATTTTCCACGGCGGAGTACTTTGGTGTCATATACGTATGTTTGCCACATTGTAAGGTAATGTGAGCACATTGTGAGTGACCGTGTGAGTGCTGAAAGTTGAATTTTGGTCCATTATTAGACCACCGAGTGCTTCTAATTGCTGTTTCTTTTCTACGTTCATGGATGTCTAACTTTTAAAAATGCCTCTTACTTTAATTTTGGTAGTGTTTTTTTATCCATGTAGAAATTCTTCCGAATCTTTCAGATTTCCAACTTAACGACATTTGTTAAAGCTAAGATCTAATATTTTCCTTAAGTTCATCGGTGCGGGCCGTGACTACCTCTCCCTGTCTTACTGTGTCAGTTTCAGCCTCCGCTCTTTCTTTTGGTTAGTTTCGCTAAAGTTGTGTCAATGTTGTTTATATTTGAAAGAAATAACCTTATTTCCTTGGTGTTCGATGTTAGTTTTATTGTTTCTGCTTTGTCCATTTCACTAACTTCTACACTGATGGCAGTGATTTCTTTCCAGCTGCTGACTTTAGTGTTTGGCTTGTTTTTTTTCCCCAAAGCCCTGAGATAAATAATTAATGTATTTACTAGAAATGTCACTGGTTTCTTAATGCGGGTCCCTTTGAGCTTTAAACATAGCTCTTAGGTGCAACTGAACCTTTTGTAACTGAACTCTGGCTCTTTATTTTGAAATTGAGAGCTTTCCTACTGGTTCTCCTGCCCTGCACCTGTAACTGTTTTATTGCCCTGACTGGAGTGCCTTTTTTTTTTTTTTTAACTGCGTGCTACCCTAAAAGATTCTTATTCTTTTGACCCAACTGGAATGGAGACAGATCCCTAACTTGTAACTTTTTCAACCCTCTCGCTCTAAATGGTTGGAAAGGAAAGTGAGAAAGGAAGAAATTTCGTAGCCCCCTTCAACTGTCCTCATCTGTCTGAGCCTGGAGAACTGGTCTACCTTATCATATCTTCTATCCCATTCACTTTGCCATCTCACTGATTTGTCCTCTACCATGAACTGTTGCCTGCCTGCTTTCCCATCAACTGCCAACTGTCCTCTGAATCTTTTATACCTTAAGTTGTTCTTAGGAGTCCAATGGTATTCATTTCAAGCCACCCTGCCACACTTAGGAGCGTTTTCATTGCATCCCACAAGGTATAGAATATCGTGTTTTCATTTTCATTTGGTTGAGAGTGTTTTTTGTTCTTAATTTCTTCAAGCATTCACTCATCATTAAGTTGTCAGTTGTTCCATCTCCATGAGTTTGTTCACATTCATTCTGGAGTCTCTCTTTTTGTTTATTTGTAGGCATTTTATTGTTGTCAGGTAGAATTTAAGGAAACTATTTCAATTTCCCCATATTTGTTAAGACTTTTTTTCTATCCTAATATATGATCTATTTTACAGGGAGTTCTGTGGTCTTCTGAGAATAGGGTGCATTCTGCAACGTTTAGATGCAAATTCTATAGATGCTTCCCAAGTGCTGAGATTGAAGGTGTGGGCCACCACTGCCTGGTTTAGTTTTTTTTTGGTTGATATGTATAGGTGTGTGTCTTCATGATGGCATGAATGTGGGTGTGTTTCTGCCAATATTTGAGTGTGGAAATCAAAAAACAACATCAGATGTCGAGCCTTGCTTTCTACCTTGTTTGAAACAGGGTCTCTTTTCTCTTGTTCATCCTTGTGACTTCCAGACTAGCTGGTGCCATGTTTCTGGGGACTCTTCACATCTCATGGAAAGAGCACTAAGGTGACAAACGGAGGTTGCATCACCAGCTTGGCATGGCCTCTAAGGGTTAAAACTCAGATCCTCAGACATGCATGGCAAATACTTTCCCCTGAGCTATCTACTGGGTCCAGCTTTCAATCTCTTTATGTGATTTAACTCTGTAATGTATCACATAATTTATATTCCTTTAAAAATCTCTCCATTTATCATTTACCCTCAGCTTTCAGTCCAGTCTTAGATTCTTTGAATTCATGTTTTCTAGGGGCTTGTTCATGGTTGAACTCTTGTCTTCAGTTCTGAATGGATTCAGTTCATTCTTTGGGTAATGTGGAACAAAGTGAATGAGGAGGGAGCACAACCAGATCAGGAACAGTGAAGACACCCGTTCTGTGGAGAACACATCTCAGTGGCCATGTGAACTGACATGAAGCTTTGGGGTAAAGGCAGAAGGCTATTGTTGGAATGACTTCAAGTATCGGTTGTCTGGAGGCTTGGGTCTCAAGGATGCACAACTGAGAAGTATTGGAAGCTTGGATGTAAAAGCCAGTGGGAGAGGTCCTCCCAGAGAACAGGTTAATAGTTCTCCAGACAGGATGATAATAAAAAGCACAAGCCTGGACATGGTCAAGTCCCTCTGGCTCCCTGTACTGGTGTGATTGATTTCCCCAGGGCATGCTCCAATCATTGCAACCTGCTAGTAGGATGTCTCCTTGTAAAGATTGTGGGTAAGCGTGTGAGGTGATGAGCTTGTTAATAACTTGATGGTATCCATTCATGGTCTATGTGTGTGCCTCAAACACTATGTTGACTGATTTAAATACAGGTGAGTTTGATATTTCTTACTAAAGCTGTCTGCCATTTCCAGCAATGTCAAGCACATCAAGCAGGCTCCATTTCCATGCTTTGTAATCGACACCTTCCTCCTCCCTGCACGTAGTCCTGTATGGATCATGGTTTGAGCACACCTGTGCCTGGCTGTCCATGAGAGAATGTGACAACTTCCTGGTGCTGAGCTACGAAGACATGAAGAAGGTAATCATTGCTCTTACAGACACCACACAGTTAAGAAGAAGGAGCAGAACTTCCACCACTGTTGACCTTACAGATGCAGACTTTGGTGGTGAAGAAGGCTAAAGAGTGTTGCCATTTTTCTTTTTTAGTTTTTTCTATTTTTTTATGTTTTGTTATTTAAAACAAAATTTAAATTTAAACATATTTTGATCATATTCATTTCTTCCACAGGGCCTTCCAGATCCCCCATTCATTAACCTACCACACTAATTTTTGTCCCAAAGAGCAAACAAACACCCAATACAACAAACACCACAAAATCAGGAAAATACACTATAACAAAAATCAAATGTAACATGATATGCTGGATAGTTTTATGTCAACTTGGTACAGGGTAGTCATCTGAGAGGTAGAAACCTCGATTAAGAGAGTGCCTTCATAATATCAGGCTGTAGGCAAGTCTGTAAGGCATTTTCTTAATTAATGATGGATGGGTACAGCTTCAGCCCATTGTGGGTGGAGGCGCCCCTGGGCTGGTGGTCCTGGGTTCTATAAGAAAGCACTCAAGCAAGCTATGATGAACAAGCCAGTAAGCAGCACCCCTACAGAGCCTCAGAATCAGCTCCTGCCTCCCAGTTCCTGCCCTGTTTGAGTGGTTGTCCTGACATCCTTCAATGATGAACAGTGCTATGGAAGTGTAAGCCAGATCAAGATATTCCCCCCTCAAGTGTCCTTGGCGTGGTGTCTCATCACATCAACAGAAACTCTTTCTAAGACGTGATGAAACAAAAATAGTCACATCAAAGTTGGAAAGACACACCCACAAAAGACAAAGAACAACAACAAAAAAAAAAGGCTCAGGAATCTAAGGCCTCCTCATTCGCTCACCCAGGAATCCCAGAGAAACACTAAACTGAAAGCCATAACAAATACAGAGAGGCCCTGGAGCAGACCCGTGAGGGCTCTGAGCATGCTGCTTCAGTCTCTGAGTTCATAGTAGCTTTGCTTTGCTCTGGTTGATTTAGAGGACATTGCTAAGGAGAGCTGGGTACTGTTAGAACCCATCACTAATATCTTTTCTTTCCTAAAAGAAATCCCAGCCTCTATCTTTTAGAAGCCAGAGATCAGCCACATTGCCAGCCCATACAATATACAAATGTTGTGTGTGTCACCCCGACCTCTCTCTGTGGCCTGTTACTCTTCTAGACCCTATGCAATGCTTTTTCATTGCAAGGGTAATTTCTTTCTATATGTATCTTTTTCCATACTTCACCCACAGTTTTCTTCTCTTTATCTGTTCCCTCAAAACTGTCTGTTTATTACCTTCGTTCGTGTCTCTCCGTTTTCATTTAGGACACAAGGAGAGCCATAGAGAAGATCTGTGAGTTCCTAGGAAAGAAATTAGAGCCCGAGGAGCTGGATCTGGTCCTTAAGCACAGCTCATTCCAAGCCATGAAAGAAAACAAAATGTCCAATTTTAGTCTCATTCCAGAGATTGTGATTCCTAATGGTGTGAAGCTCCTGAGAAAAGGTAAAAAGTTTCTCTGTTTTCAGAATATGCCAGAACATCTGGAGGGCTTGTTGTGCCATAGCAACCTAAGGAAGTATTGGAAATTTATTGGCAGTTATTCCTCATCTTTTCTCAGATCTTACAGGGTGGACTCCAGATGCTGAAAAGTTGATTTGTTGTTGGAGAGGATCTTGGGATTGCAAATGATCCTGTCCAATGACTTCAGTGAAAAATGAGAAAATAGTTATGTTTCTGTGAGGTCCTTTAAGGTTCCCTGTGTCTTAGACCTCAACTCAAAAAATGTTTAAAGCATGGGATCAAAGGTATATCCGGGTGATAGTCACAGAATTTACTTCCATTAACTGCTGTCAAAGATCTTGAGGAAGTCAAGCTTGTTGCCTACGTATGGTCAAAAGTACACCCCATAAGGACTGAGAAGATTATTCTCCAGTGTTAAAACCTGATGGTATTTGCCAGCCTACATTTGGAATGCGTCAGGCTCATGGCATTTCTCTTCTTCCTGAATTGTCTCTCCTGGAAATGAAATACCCATCATATTCTCGTCTGTGCCATTTCTCTGCTGGGAGATGATGGCGAGTGTGGTTTCATACTTGATGAGGTAATTGTAAAAGCAGTGGAGATTTCTGTCTTTCCTTTCTCCTTCCCTAAATTGAGGGTAAAAGACGGTAGTGTACTGCTACATTAATTAATTAAGAAAATACCATAAAGGGTAGCATGAAATCATATAGATCTTCATGCATCCCCAAATGCCATGGCTGAGTAAAAACAGAAGTCCTAAGGGGTCTCAGTTGGAAGTGGTTATGCATCCTGCATCTGGTAGAAACATCAAGATGGCTGTTATGCAGCTCACAACTGTGTGTGTCCCTAGCTCCAGGGGATCTAACGACTTAGTCCTCTTTAGGCTCCTGAATTCCTGTGCACCCACACACACATACCTAAAAATGTTTTTATTTAAAGTTGTTTGCACGCTGTGATGAACTTCTGTAAGTTCACACCAAAAAGGAGAATGAACACTAAAGTCTGTTGGGCCAGTTTAGGGGAGGGACACTTTGGGTGGCGTCGTGTGATAGAAGCAGATGTAGTGGGAATCTGGGACTGTGAAAAAGCCAGAGCCAGTGTTGGTGCTGATAGATTGTGTTCCAGATGTGTTGGGAGAGGAGACAGCGGAGCATGGTTTTCATAGAAGTAGAAGTCTGTATGTGCATGATTTCAAGACATAAGGGAGTTGCTGGTAGTTCCACTTTATTAGCTGTGTGGTTCCTGTCAAGCAGAGGGCAAGAGTGTGTGAAGGAAGGAAATGACAGCTATGTTGAAACAATTATCAACATGTCCATATTTCTGCCTCATATTTTCCAGGCACGACTGGGGACTGGAAGAATCACTTCACAGTATCCCAAACTGAAGCCTTTGATAAAGAATTCCAGGAGAAAATGGCTGGTTTCCCTCCAGGGCTGTTCCCATGGGAATACGTTCTCAAACTTTTATATCATATATGGATACTGGTGTTTACTTTTCCATCTTTGTACATGTGAATGACTGCACATGGTTATAGAATAAATCCTGATATTGAATTGTGGAGTTTTTAAAGATATTATTATTATTATTATTATTATTAATTATCAGCAGTAGTAGTAGTAGTGTAGTAGGTGTGTATGGGTGTGTCTGTTTACATTTTTTGTGTACTACCTTCACTGGCCAGAAGAGGGCATTGGTTCTCAGGGAGCTTCAGTAATGTGGAGCTATAAGCTTCCTGCTTTGGGTACCAGGACCTGAACTCACATCTTCTACGAGAGCAGTACAATGTTATTTTGACCCTCGAGTCCTATCTCCATCCCTGAATCTTGGAATCTTGAGTCATCAAATATTTGCTTCTTTTATTACTGGCTTTTTACACATTATTAGGAAACTCTAATTCACTCATGAAATCCCAGCTTAAAAACAATCTTTGAAATATTTTAAACAACAAAAAAAATAACTAGAGGAAAATCAGTTTTTTTTTTTTATACTCTGTGCCATTTGGGCAAAAGCACTAAATTGTATTTCTAGGGACTTTGAGACCTCATACAAACAGTCTATGGTGTAAGACGTTTACGAGATTACATTTTTGCTCTTATACTTATATTTCACTTTTTCTTATTTGGGGTAATTTTTAGCGGTTGTTTAAAAAAATGGATTTCCTTATGAAACTTTGATCCATAAATGTACACTATCATAATTAACTCAGTGCTGCCCTCTACTGCCCAGGCTTGTCCTTTCCCAGCCTGTTAGCTCTTTCTCCTCCCACAGATTCCCACTCTGCTTGCATGCATATATACACACCCATATTAAAATCTAGATGTGCGGATTGGAAATAAAAAGAATGCATTATTGTCTTTCTTTTTTACGGTCGAGTGGAAGGTCTTTTATTGTATATTTGAGGAAGAATACAGTCAGGGGCATCTTGAAAAGTCCAAAGCTGAGAGAGAAATTAGTAGACTGAACATGACCAGCAGAATAGACTGGGCCAGTAGACTGGGCTCCTCCCTGGGCCAGGTGGGGGTGGGGTGAAAAGAACTGAAAGGAGCCATTTGTTTCTACGTCGCTTTTAATCGCTGTGCTAAAACAGCATGGCAAAAGCAACACATAGAAGAAAGCGTTTAACTTGGTCTATGGTTTCAGAGGGTTAAAAATCCTCGGTGGAATAGAGATAAAAATCCGAGAGCTCACATCTTGATCCACATCCGCAAGGCAGATCGAGAGAGGCGGCGATGTCACACAAGTCTTGTAAAACCTAAAGAGCCACCTCCATGACACATCTTCCAACAATGCCATCCGTCCTAAGCTTCCCCAAACACTTGCACCAACTGAGGACCGAGTATTCAAATATAGGAGACGGATCACTATGTCGTCTTCTCCCACGCGTGAAGCTGTTAAATCGTGTGTGCCAACTGACACTTTTCACAACATGGAGTACAAATGTCTCCGCCCCGGGAGGAAAAAAGGGTCCTCCTTACCCATCCTCTCCACTACCAACCGGATATCGATAGCTGTCACTCCACTGTAACCATGGAGACTGATCTCCAACATCACAGAGTAGGAGGCTGTAATTAAATTTGATTTGTACAAAGTCAGACCAGAGTGTAACAATAAATTGTGGAGATTGATGTGTATGTGTGGAAGTCAGAGAACAACTTTTGAAAGCTGGGTCTCTCCTTCCACCATGTCGATGGCCAAGTCCAGAATTTATAGGTCCTTAGGCGTGGAGGCAAGTGCCATTCCCCGTTGACCCACCTCACTAGCCAAAGATTTGATAACGAAAGGATCTGGGATGAAACAGTAAGTTTTATGACATGACACTTACACACAATTACAAAGACATCATCAGAACATGTGGGGTATCTCTGTAAGATCAGGATAGTTTTGAGTATCATTCCCATGGAAACAGCTCTTTAGGGAAATCTGCCATCTTCTCCTGGAATACTTTATTGAAGACTTCAGCCTGGGCTACTGTGAGGTGATTTTTCCAGTCACCAATGATGCCTGGGAAAAGAGAAGTTTAAGACAGATCCTGTGATAGGGCTGAAGAAACAGCCTGTTTTCTAATTTATTTGGGTCATCATTTCTATGCAAATACCTAAAGCTCTTAATCCAATCAGCACATTACTGTATGCATCTTGCAAATATAAACGTTCATACTTGCTTCTCTTTAAAATCTTTCTCAGAGCTCATCTATCCACTGGCAAAAAAGTATCATAGTACAAAGTCTATGGTGAGATATAAATATATATATATATATATATACACAAACACACATACATACATATATATACACGGATATGCACAAATATATGTATATATACATATATACATACACACATATACATATATATGTGTATGTATGTATGTATGTATGTATATATGTGTGTGTATATATATATTTGTGTCCTGCAGTTCCAGAGAGTAGAATTTTGAGATGTGGTATTTGATGAGGTCAGTTTGCTGCAGAGTGCTAGAGACATGTCTGTTTCTGGTTTCTCTCCTTGGCCTGCAGATGTCCATCCTGTCCTGAAGTCTTTGCTTTCTCCTCCCCGAATCTTTGTCAACATTTCCTCACTTTGGTACGTTTTTAAGTATCTAGTGTGATTCTGCCACATCTCATAATCTCAGGTATTGGATCTGCATGTAAGATTTTTTTTGATGTGAGTTACTGGATCCTAGAGATGTCTCAGGGCTTGAGCATACTAGCTGTACTTCCTGAGTACCTGTGTTTAAGTCCAGCACCCACACAGAGGCTCATAAACTAGTTCAATTCCACTGCCCTGGGATCTGCTACCTTCTCCTTTCCTCTTGGGGCACTGAACGATACGCATGCACAAATACCCATGCAGGCAAAACACCCACACGTGAAGACTAAAGGGCAAAACGAAGATAGGTCTTTTGAGAGGAGTAGAGGTCTATTTTTAGTTTTGTGGCTTTGCTGTTTATTACGATTCATTATTTATTTGCACATGTGTGCACGTGTTTGTATGTGAGTCTGAACGTGCCACAGTGTACTTGTGGAGAGGACACAGGACAACTTACAGGAGCCAATTCTCCTTCTACCATGTGGTTTCTGGATCTTCCAGCTTGGTGGCAAACTCCTTTAATTTGGAGAGCAATCTTATTGCCCCTTTGTGTGTGTGTGTGTGTGTGTGTGTGTGTGTGTGTGTGTGTGTGTGTGTGTGTATAACAAACAGTATCTCATATATCCTCAAATTTATGTAGCTAAGAATGACCTCTTTCAACTCCATTTCCAGGGCACTGGAATTACATGCATGCAGATGCAACTATTGTTTTATGAAGCATAAAAATCAGGGTTCCTTGCATGTTAGGTAAGCACTCTCCAATCTGGGCTACATCCCCAGCTCAAAGCGAATATTTTGAGTACATGAAGTAGGCGCTTTCGTAGACTTGAGTTCCCAAGTGCAGCAACTTCTCCTGTTCTTTTTGTTTTGTTTCCCATTTGGTGTGTGTGTGTGTGTGTGTGTATGTGTTTATCTGTCTGTGTTTCTGATTTTGCTGTTAATGGTGGTTGACTATTTTGTTGTTGTTTTTGATTGTTTGTTTGAAAAATAGAATTTACATGGCCCAGGCTGCCTTCCAATTTCCCATGTAGTCAAGGGCAACCTTGATTCCTGATTCTTCTTCTTCCATTTCCCAAGTTTAGAACACAAGACTTCACCACCATGTCTAGCATGTGTGTGTGTGTGTGTGTGTGTGTGTGTGTGTATGTATATATATATATATATATATTTGAGATTCTGTCTCACCCCAGGCAGAATGGTCATTGTGAAGAAATAGAAGGACAACCAATGATGGTTAAAATGTGAAATGAGAGAAACTCTTATTCTCTCTAGGATGCAATGCAAAATGTAAAATATAGGTATGTAAGCCAATGAAGTCTTCATGAAAGTTGACTTTTTTTTTAAGGAAATACAAAGCAGACATAAACTATGAACCATCTGGGCCCTTCCTGATCATATACACAAGCGTCTTCCAAACCTGACACAGAGACACACCCTATCTGTGTTTATTGCTATGTTATCTGTAGTGTCAAGCAGAAAGAACCAGCCTACATGTGGTCAACAGATGAGGGACGGAACGAGTCGGATGTGCGCATTGAGTGCATTCGGCCATAAAGAAAAGACGTTATGATGTCTTGTGATAGTTGGATACTTTATGATATTGAGAAAGAAAGATAGATCAGGAAATAATCTTATTAAATGAAGCAATTTGGATTCAGAAAAACACAGTGTGTTCTCTCTCACAGGGAGTACTGTGATTTTAGGCTTTCTATATCTATATCTATATCTATATCTATATCTATATCTATATCTGTATCTATGTAGGGCGAGTGTGAGCACAGGCCACAAAAATACCAAGAGGGTCACGGGAAAGGAAAGGGGTGCTGAGGATGGGAGGGAGGGAGACTAGAAGACAAGAGAAGATTCATGGAAGTATAATCATTGCCACAGGGGGTAGGAGGTGACAAGGGGCGAAGGAGAGGTGACAGTAGTGTAAAAAATGTTTGAAACCACGACGATGGAATTTTAAACACTGCGATTAATTTTTGCATGTGTTAAAACATTAAAGGAGTGGCTGGAGAGACAGCCGAGCATGTCCAAGCATGAAAACTGGAGTTCACAGTCACACGACCTACAGGACACTGGGCAGATATGGCAAAATGCCACAGTCCCAGCTCTCAGGAAGGAAAAAGCAGGGAATGCCCCGGTAAGCTGGCTAGCTAAAAAAGCTGGAATTAATGGTACCCTGAGTTC
Organism: Cricetomys ansorgei; assembly: GCA_026225945.1. Classification (NCBI taxonomy): domain Eukaryota; kingdom Metazoa; phylum Chordata; class Mammalia; order Rodentia; family Nesomyidae; genus Cricetomys; species Cricetomys ansorgei. The sequence goes on from JAMJFZ010002944.1 coordinate 1,128,574, forward strand.
ACGGAAAGACCCTGCACGTACAAGTAAAGTGGGAAAGGGAAAGGAAGGCGCATGGCACCAATGCCACACCTCTTCAAGCACGCACACACAAATATATGTTTACCTGCATACACATGCACTACATGCATATGAACATGCATGCATGTGCGTGCGCGCGCACACACACACACACACACACGTGCACACGCACACGCACAATCACGCAAATAAATACATAATAGAAAATAAGCTAAAAAACTCAGACACCCTAGGTCTTAGCATTCTGTCCCCAGCACATGAAAACCCCTGAGCACTTAGACGTATCTTGAAACCAGAGGGTATCTCTACCTTTTCTCATAAGGATGAACTCTACTTTTTCATGAAATACAAGAGAGTGGAATGCCATCTTCCTTTTCTTCATGACCTGGAAGGAGATGTTCTTCAGCACTAACTCCAGCTCTTCTGGTTCCAGGGTCTTCTCTAGGAACTCACAGATCTTCTTGATGGTGCTTCTAGGGTCCTACAGGAAAACAAAAATACTAGGGAGGACGTGAACCTGAATGACGACCCGGACAGGAAGTGAGAAGGAGAGAAGAGATTAATAAAGGAGAGGAAGAACACAGGGAAGGGAGTGAAGAAGGACTGGGAAGGTTTGAGGGGAAGGAAAAAAACACGGAGAGAGCCGATTCCCCCACTTGTCTCCTGACTTCCACACAAGCACTACAGTGCACACACACAGATATACCCCTCCACATATGCATATATTTAAGCATACATCTTTAATCAGGAGTGATGGCATTTTGAAATGCACACAACACACACACACACACACACACACACACACACACACACACTGATAATAAATAAGTAAACAAACAAGCAAATGTAAAAAAAAAAAAAGTGGTTCAGCAAGGGAACAGATATAGTGACGGATACATATAATCCCAGCACCTGTAAGGTGAAGGCAGAAGGATCAGGAGTTCAAGGCCATCCTCATCCACACAGTGAGCCTGAGACCAGCCTGAATCCATGAGATCCTGTCTCTGGAATAGAAGAGTATGCAGAGGAGACCTCGCAGAGAGTGGCCGTCAGTCAGGCATGGGTTTTTAGACTGGCCACTGAGTTTTCGGTGTCTACCTGTGTGTTTTGCATAAGTGCAGGTATTCCAGTCATGAACAGCCAACCCCTAGCTTTTAAGTAGGTCCTGGGGATTGGAACTCAAGATCTCATGCTGGCATAGCATGCATCTTCCACACTGTCTCCATGGACATGTCTCCAGCTCCAGCACAGAAGAAACATGTATACCCCACGATGCAGTAGAAGCTGCTGTGTGCCCCGCTCAACATGCAGAAATAGCGCTTCATGGTGTGGCAAGATAAAACTGGAAAGACTCGAAGAAAGACCCCCGAGTTTGGATAGAGCCAAGCAGAAGCAGGCTGGCGGATGTAGCGAAGCTCGCCTTTGGAACTCTCCCAGAGCCTAACGCTAACAGAGAAGGTGGAATGGGGACACTGAGAAGGGGGGGGAAGGTTATTATGTGGGGTGAAGTGGAGATGCTACGTGCTGATGGTTACAAAGACGTGCTCACTCTCTTTAGCTCTTCGTAACTCAGCATCAGGACGTTGTCTCTGTCTCTCAGGGACATCCAGCTGCGAACGTGTTCAAACCATGATCCTCGGGGCACTGCGTGGGAGAGGCCAGGAAGTGAAAAGTAAAAAGATAATAGCAGGAGTCCGTACCCACGCTACATGACTCAGTGGCTGTAGGTGAGCGCTGCCGAGCCTTAGGACCTGAGTTTGGTTCCTGTGACCCACATAACGGAAAACAAAAGCCAACCTATCAAGGTGTAATTGACCTCTACAGACAGACTGTAAAGCACACACACACACACTATGTGTGTGTGTGTGTGTGTGTGAGAGAGAGAGAGAGAGAGAGAGAGAGAGAGAGAGGGAGAGGGAGAGGGAGAGAGAGACCGCACTAAGTAAATGAATAAGTAATAAATAAAGAAAGCTATACTCCATAATTTTCACTAACCCCAGTACTGTTCCCTCTCATAATCTGTAACTGACAAGCAAATTCTGTGCATATTTACAGCAATCTAAGTGTAATTCGACCTCACACCTGTAAATATAGAAAGGTGTATAAAGACGCCAGACTTAGAACCGTCTTCATGATTCCACGTCGTGTATAAGCTGCAGCTGGGTAAAGGGCAACCTCATTGGAAATTCTAGCAACAGGAATGTATGTGAGGAAGAAAGGCACCTCCATGCAGAATCCCAAAGGGACCCCATGTTTTAATACGATAATCTCTGGAGAAGAACCTTGGCCGATTTGAATAGCAGGCTCCGTCACGTTGCCAACCTGGCTACACCTCTCTTTGAAGGTCTGCTTTTATTTCCTGAGTGCGTGCATATATGTGGCGTCCATGCATGTGTCCCTATGTGTGTTCCAGTGTGTAGGGTCACAGGAACATGTATGTATGCATGTGGAGGACCAAAGCTGATATCAGGTGACTCCCTCAATAGTTTCCTGGGATATTTACAGAGATAGGCCATTTCACTGAATCGAGAGCTTGCCAATTTCATCTGTTCTGGCTAACCAACATGTTCTGCCATCCAGCGTCTCTCTGTCAAGTACTAAGTGGGTGCACATGTGAATCATGCAGCTGTAATTGTAGGTGTTTGCAAACCAACTTATATGGGTTCTAGCCTCAGTATTTCGGTTCCCTAAAAAAGCAATGCGCTCTCTGTACTGTTTTGCTGTCTCTCAAGTCCTGTTCTTTAATTCTTGTTATCAAATACACTCATTCCTTTGTGATTCTAATCTGATAATTTTTCCCTTAAGGACATTTTAATTCTAAATGCCCATTGTTGTAGAATCTGTTTTTATTTAGCTCTTGGAGTATGTGTGTGTGTGTGTGTGTGTGTGTGTGTGTTGTATGGACACATGTGTGTCCCTGTGTATGCATGGGTTTATTTGCTCCTCCTGTGTGTGTGTGTGTGTGTGTGTGTGTGTAAGAGCATGTGCACAGAGACAGAAGCCAGAGGAAGTCGTGGGTCCTCTATTGCTCTCTATTTTATGCCTTTGAGAAAGGGTCTTTCTCTAAGTTCAGGGTTGGATCTTTCCAGCTAGGCTGGCAGCCAGCGATTCCCAATCAGTAGTTTCAAAGAGATGTACCCCATGATCTCAGATGATGGAATACTCAGCCCTGAATGAATGATGTAGCTTGTGTAGGATTAGGTTTGTAGCCTTAATGGAGGAAAAAGGACATGGGGACAGTGTTCTACATTTCAAAAGTTCTAGCCATCTGTGTGAGCTCTCTCTGGTTCGTGCCTGGGGTAATGAATGCAGAATCTCAGCTTCTTGCTCCTGCTGCCGTGTCTCCGATTCCCCCTATCACAGACTCATCCCTCTCGGACCATTAGCTCAAATTAAGATTCTTTAAGTTACCTTTGCTATGGTGTTTCACCACAGCAACAGAAAAGTAACTAGTCATCTGAGAGACACCATCTCTGCTCATTGAGCCTCCTGTTTACACGATACCACCCCCAGCTTGTGGTGGGACTGGGTGCTGACTTCTGAACTTAGGTCCTCATGGCTGTGCAGTAAGGACTTAACCACCGAGCCATCTCTACAACCCCCGTACAGGCATGATCTTACATTTTCCTATTCATCAGCACGAGAGCGAGCAAACATTCTATAAGATTAAACAGTAGATACCGGTTTGGGTGGCCTTATAGTCCCTCTTGCAACAGATCAGATCAATGTATTAGCTACAGGGTAATCTCAAGGCCAGTCAGGCCCTGTCTCAAAAGCATAAGCAATACGAGGGAGAGCTGCTGACAGAGCTCTTAATTGGTATGCATGGCTTGTCTAGAAACTCGGGCAATACTGGGATGTTTTATTATGGGCAAGCAAAGCCTGGACTGCAGTCTCGGTACTTAGCCCGTTTATTTTCCAGTGGTTTCAGAGTCCACAGACTTCTGGGACCCAGAGGTGTTAGTGGAGCCGGGAGGATCACAGAGACTCTGAGCTTCCCAGGCCAACGCTGCAAAGCACACTCACCCTTCCCTTGAATGAAGTCCTCAAAATATCCTTCCAGTGACTCTGGTTTAATACAGTAGTTTATGGAAGGCCAGAAGTGGAAGCCTGACACAAGAACATCTCTGGGATCTCGGAAGAGGTAAATCACCTTCAATACAAGAACATGAAAATGAAAAACCTACTCACTCAGCGAATTGTCAAGACAATTAATAAATTCCAATGCAGTTTAATAAAATCCCTTCCAAATATCAATGGATTACCCACAATGTGTATGTGTGTGTGTGTGTGCGTGTGTGTGTGTGTGTGTGTGTGTGTGTACAGGTGTGTGCGTGAAACAGAGTTTCATGCAGTAAAGACAATTCTCAGACATGCCATGTATTGAGGATGACTTTGAATGCCCAATTATCCCTCTGATCTCATAAGCACTGGGGTTACAGACATGCAACAGCATATTTGGCCCTCTATGAATTATTTACGAAAATTATTATAATAGCAAGCGTTAACCAATCATTCATGGAAAAATTTCTCTGAAGTTATCGATGTGCTGGGATTGGAAAATGGAATAATATGAGGTCTATTCCTTCTGTCCAATCATCTATCGCTGAAGAAAGCTCCAAGAAGGGTTTCAAAAGGGAAGAAGGTTTTATTAATATTCATTTTATGTGTATGTGTCTTCATATGTGTGGGTAGTGTCTGTGGAGGCAGGAAGCGGGAGTCAGATTCCCTGGAGCAGGAACTACAGGTGGTAGCTGCCAACTAACATGGATTCTGGGCATTCTGAGCCATCTCTCTCTATGTCTCTATAAATGGAGATAGTTTCGCCTTGTGTTGTGCGACGGAAGGTGGCTGGTGGAGAACTGGTGGAGAGTGTGCAGGCTTTACAGACGCACTGCACTGTACAGTCACGTGCGCAGACTGCTCTTCTGATGATGGTCTTTGCTGGATCAGATCCCCAGCGCTCTGGGCCCGTTCTTGTGCTTCTCTGCCAGACAAAGCAGAGACGTGAGTGGCTCTGATCTCAAAGGACAGCTTGCCTCTCTGGGGGTTAAGTCAGCCAGAAACCTACACCAGTTTGGAGTATTTACACTCAAAGACAGAAACATGTTGCTTTCAATATGAACGGTTGCAACAGGGGCGACTCAACCCATAGGTTAGGACGTTAAACGCCGGTGTTCAAATCAGCGTTTTAAATTTTTAAAGTAATTGAATAATTAAATTGAAAAATATTAAAATAATTAATTATTAAAACGAATTTAAATCAAACAATAACAAAAAATTAGTAAATAAAACAATCGTTTGATTTAATTGTTGAATTAAGCTTGGCTACTTGTGAGCCAGTGAGACGTGTCCTCGGGGACAAGTTTTTGCTATGCAAGAATAAGGAGCTGAGTTCGAATCCCAGCACCCACATTAAATCCAGCCATTGTTCTAAATCTCTGTAACCCCGACACTGGGGGAGAGTGGTGAAGACAGGGCTATGATGGGGGTTCACTGGGCAGCCAGCCTAGCCGAATCTTTGAGCTTTCGGTGCCATGAGGAAGACTCTGTGTCAAAAATATGAAGAGAGTGAGAAAGATGTTCCAATACATCTCCGTCCTCCGCATATGCAGGATCATGTCTGCTCACATGTGCACATGCTACACATACATACATACATGCGCACACGTAATCATACACGTGTGAACATACCACATAAGTGCACACATGAGACTATCACACAGATCTAGAGGTGTAAACTCCACACGTGTGTACATTATCGCGGTTGCATCCACGCACGTGCACATAAAGAACCATATACACATGTACACACGTGTGCACACAAAACAACATTAGGGGCTTACATCGATGTTTTTTCCAGCTCTACTGCTGTCTTTCCAGATTGCCGCTTACTTGCTGTGGAACCAGCAATGTGTGTTCCAGGTTCAACATTTGCTCAATATGGTGGTCCCAGTGTAATCTATAACCTAGATGCAGCTAAAGCCTGGTATCCCCAGGAAACACTCAAACCTACAGAGAAAGACAACACTTCTGCAAGGTCACAGGAGAAGGCTAGGCACAAATCATTCATAAAGATGTATTAGTGGGCAAACTACTTGCTGCTCTTACGGAGGACTACGGTTCAGTTTCCAGCACTCGAACTGAACATCTACACTGGCAATTCTACATGATCATGCACCATCTTCTGTGTCACGGGTGCCTGTATGTTTTGGGTACACATGCATACACGTAATTAAACATAAACAAATGGATCAATCAATAAAAACAAAATAGAGTTTATGAAATTTATCACACAGTTCTGGACATTTAGGCACTGACCTTGGCCTTAGAGCTGAAGAAAGACTTGGGAAACAGCTGGACTTGGAGGTGGGAGAAGATGAGACGTGGGCCTTCTTGATTGCCAAGTGCTCTGTAGCATTGTTCCGGTTCTAACAGCGGTATTCGCTCTAAGGTGGGTAGAGACTGGACACTTGTAGGATTCCCCTTGCTCTGAATCAAGGAGATGATATCTATCAACCAATTGGTCCCTGTGTGAGAAGGAATAGAAAGAATGGGCTGGTCATGTGTTTCAACAAGACTTACAGAAAAGCACATAAAATTGATATTGTACCCGGTTCCCAACAGCAATATTCTCTCTATGCCGGTCTCTCAGTTTCTGTCTCTGTGTCTCTCTCCATGTCTGTCTGTGTTTCTGCCTGTCTCTGTCTCTCTGTCTCTGTCTCTGTCTCTCTCTCTCTCCCTCTGTGTGTGTGTGTGTGTGTCTCCTCACACAGTCTTATATAACCCAGGCTCTCTTGGAATTCTCTAGGTAGCCAACGATTATGCTGAATTTCTGGTCACCCTGTCTCCACCCTGGGAATGTTGGCAGTACAGGCATGGACCACCCTTTCGAACTTTACCCTGATCTAGAGATCAAACCCAGGGCTTAGTGCACACTATGTAAGCAGTCTACCCACCGAGCTGCACAGCCAGCTCTAGAAACTCCGTGTGTCTCCTAAACCTCTGTGGTCATCTAGATAATGAATAACTCTGGTCTCTTCTGGTTGATATTTGTTGGCCACATGGGAGACTCCTGTAGCTTCTTACCTCCGTACACAGTTACAAGATGAAAACATTCGTCCGGCTGGGATACGTCTTCCTTCAGGCTATTCCAAGTGTTCATATTTTTATATTTTCCCTCCATTTTCCTAAGACAAGTTTTCATCCACCCCAGCATAGGGTTTGAATTTCTTATCCTCCCACATCCATCTCTCAGCTTCTCTGAATATAGACATGCACCACGGTAGTAGGATGCTTTGCCAATAAGGTTTTTGTCCTGTGAAGCCCTCCTTTACAAGCCACTTGGACTTCTGGGAACAACTTAGGATATAAAGCAGGCAGTGGCCAGTTGGCAGTTGACAGTTGGCGGGAGAACAGGCGGGCTCCAGCTCACGGTAGAGGGCAATCGGTGGGGTGTTTTCTGAGATGCTAGCAGCTCCTGTTCTCTAAACTAAGAACAGCCAAAAAGGGCAGTGAATCTTTCTCTCTTTCTGTTTTTAAAGGCTACCCTGCAAGAGCAGTGAAGACCCCCCCTTTCTCTTAGAGCTAGAGGGTAAAAAAAAATGCACAGTGGGGAACCTGTTACAAGGTAGGAATCAGTTACAAGTTAGGAATTTGTCACAGTGACAGTTGGGACAAGAGAGCAGGCTTCAGACTTCAGTTATAAGCAGCACCCCAATGTGGGGTGAGGGAACAGCTTTTGGGGCAAGAGAACAGAAGTCAGTTACATACCACCACATCAGACTCTGAATATTTTTATTTAATATTCATTTTATTTTAAGTACTTACTAGTCTTATTTTATGTGTATTCTTGTGTGTGCCTGATACGTACGTTCACCTTGGGCACTGCGGGACCCCCTAGAGGTGCAGAGATGCCTCTGATCTGTAGGAACTGGAGTTAAGGTAGGTCATGAGCTACACACACGGAATGTGTGCTGCAAACCAAACCCACGACCTCTGCTGCTGAGTCATCTCTCAGTCTCTTTGTTTTGTTATATTTTCTATTAGGTGTGTGAATGTGCTCATGTACCACACGGGTGCTGTGCCACATCAGACAGGCGAGGGTGCGGGGTATCCCCAGAAGGTGATGAGTTGTCCTTCGTGATCACTAACAGGCCAACTTGCTCCTCTGGATGGGGAGCCAGTGCTCTTTAACGCCTACATCGTCTCTTCAGCCCTGAAATCTTTTCCGTACATTTCTGTTACTTTACTTGCAGCTCCATCCACTTCCCTTGTGAGGCCATCCTGGAGCTAAGAGTGTGGACGAAGTGTGCCTTGAACCTTAGGATTCTCACCATGAGGGCATAAGGAGTTCAATTGCTCTCCAGTTTCCTAGCCCTGGCAAAACCCAGCTGAATTCTAAATACTGCCTGCTTCACAGCAGGTCATTAGCAAAGGAGTGTGGCTTGGTTGGTGCGTATGTGAACGCTGTAACTGAAGGTCTGGGGCTGAGCCAGTTTTCTGGTAAGGCGTCTTCATCTTTTCCACATTGGGAGCACACCTTATGCAGAAGGTGCATTTACACTACTTTGACTCTTAGACAGAGAGCCTCACATGCAAATATGGCTACTCAGGATCCCTGTCTCAACCGATGGCTCCTGTCCCTGGGTACCACAGACCCTCCTCTGCCTTTATCCTACAAATGTTACCACCCTTGCTTCAACAAATGGAGATGTTCCACTGACAACACTCTCCTGAGCATCCTGTACATTCTGGTCAGCTCACAGGTCTCTGATCTAAGACTGGATGGATATGGGGGTAAGAACCATGCTCCCGCTTGGTTTACTTCCTGGGAGCCTCTGTGGTGCTGCTGCCCACGAAGGCGGATGGCCTGCCAGAGCTCCCTGACACCTGGAAGCTGTGGCAGGATTTTTTTTTTTTAATAACAAACCTGGGAGTATTTTTCAATGCTACTAGAACTTAGCCCCCCTCCCAGGTATTTCTAGTTCCTTGGATTTGCCAGGCTGTGTTCTGACCCCTGATCTCCACCCATGGCTATTCTTCCTCCCGAACACAGTCCCCACCACCGAACACCTTCACATTGCTTCTTTTCATTTTCACGTAGGCACGTCTTGAACTAGATCCTCACTGGCACCTTCTTTTCACCCAGAAAGGAGCTTGAGAGTCTCTCTCTCTTGTTCTGGATCCTTTCCCATATGTACCCCTGATTCCTAAAATGGCCTCCTAACCTACTGCTTCGCCATATCTTTGTTACACCGGATCGTTCTGTTGGGGTGGGAAACGGTGTTTGTCAGTATTTCCTGCTCCCAAACACCCAAAATAGTTATAGAAACGGTGGATTGCACACACTGAGTGGGTAGGACACAGACATGATTCTAAAACAGACAGTTCACAGTTCATAGTTCCAATTTCCCACCTCATCTGTGGCCTAGAGATACAGGTCTGTGGTAAGCACACTCGTAGAAAGCCCAAAATACTAGGTTGACAATCCTAGTCCAGAAAAGGAAAAAAAAAAGATCCACTCACCAGATTTGGGATAAACCACCAGCAATACGTCTTCATCTCTCACCACAAACTCATCACGAACTTGTCTTACAACTTCAGATGAGAACAAAGGAGAGAATGGGATCCCTTCTATCCACACGAAGTTCTCAGACATGGTCAAAAGCTCTGTGTATTTTCTGTGTTGGATCCAGCTCCAGGAGCTGCTGGAGAGGTGGTGACCGGCTCCTAGACTTTCTGCTTTAGAATGAAGACAGAGCGGGTCAATGACTCTGCCTCACGGCTTGTGAAATCAAGTGGCCAATAAAGAAAGCAGGTACCGCTACTTTTGGTTATGAGCTTGAATTGAGAAACTGTGGGTGTCATCTGACTTCCATGCCAATAAGACAAACACACAGGGAAACTGGTCTGATGGTTGCTGTTGCCTTCTGTTTGCTTATTAGCTCTTGCCCAGGGATGAAGATGTCGGAAGTTGTGTGATCTCCTTGTAGGGTTTCTAGCTTTGTCTTGTTCTGCTTTACTGGGAGCACAGTTGGAGATCCAGGAGGCTCTTTTATTGATCCAGTTCATAATTATTATCATGGACGGCACGTATGTGTGTGCTCCGAGGTTTTGTTTCTACTGTTTCAGCAAAACTCAACGTTTCAGTACACCTAGATGTGGCTGCAAAGGAGTCCCCACAGGGCATGTCGCAGGGTACCCACAGACTGGGTTGGAGAGGAACCAAAGAGGTAAATTGAAACAGAGTGACCTGTATAGCATGTTGGGAGACTTACGAAAGGGCGGGGGATGCTGTATGTTTCCTTCTGAAGAGCAGAAGAGCCCAATAAAAGAATGAGGAATACTGGCTTGGTCCCCATGGCTTGTGCAGCCTACAGAACAATGGACTACCAGCTCGTTTGTAGCCACACCCACAATGGGCTGGCACCTCCCACATCAATCACTAATTAAGAAAATGCCGTACAGAACTTACCTACAGCCCTCTCCTTATGGAGGCACTTTTAAAAATTGAGGTTCTTCCTCTCAGATGACACTAACTTGGGTCAAGTTGACATAAAACTAGCCAGTACGAGCAGTTTAATTTTAACATTAGTAGACCCAAATCCCCGACTTGTAGACGGTTGTAAGTAAGTTTATTAATCATATTCAATTAATACGTAAGCTTTCTATTTTCCTTTCTCCTTCTTCACATACCCTTTTAGTTGCTTTCTCCTGCGGTGGTGAACACCACGATCAATAGCAACACGCGGAGGAAAGCGTTTAGTTCACATTGTACCACGGGGTCCAACGCAGAGGGAAGTCAGGCTAAGAATTCTCAACAGGGGCCAGGAGGCAGAAATTGACAAAGGCCAAAAGGGAAAAAAAATCACTATGCACTTGGATATAATAAAGAAAAACCCTCATGGGTGTTACCAAAACATGGAGCTTCTTCTCAAGGATGTCTGGGAGGGAGCAGAAACACTCCGTACCTTACATAGGACAGGCAGCATTGTCGTAACCTTGCGGGACTGACTGTCCTAGGGTGGTCATTTCATCTTTTCTCCAGGAGAGATTTTTTTTTTTCCTGGAGCTAATCGAAATTTTCAGAAGCTATAATTACAAAAAAGTGTGTGTGTGTGTGTGTGTGTGTGTGTGTGTGGAACCATTTTATATTTAGCAAACCAAACTTGTCTAAGCAGACGGCAACAATTATCATGCCTCAAAGGAAAAGGGTTTATAAGACACTTTAGGAGTTCACTCGGTAGGAGGCTCTCACGGCTCGCCACACAACCCTTGATGGGACCTCCCTGCCAGTTCTTCTCCGGTTTTTTTAATCTTGCCAACCCCAGCAATCCTTTTGTTTCGGAATGCGCCAAGGCTGCGGTTTAACTTGATGTGGCTGCAAAGGATTTCCAGCACGGTATGTTTCAGGGTATTCTGACACCGGGCTTCAGCGAAATCCAAAGAAGGAAGTTAAAGACAGAGGGAGCTTGAACCTTGGGGATCTCCCAGCCCTTCACGGGTCTACACAATCCTTCACGGGCACTCAAGTCCCAAGTCTTTCCAGAGTGTGTCATGGACAGTCACACTGAAGCCCAATAAAAGTGTTTCTTGGGTTTCAGCATCCGAAATATACCCTTTGCAGGAGAGATCAATCCTCAGCGTGAGGTAACACTACCTGCTTTGCAGATGACTGTCAGGAAGAGATCTAAACCTCAGTATGTAGAGTGACTTGCTTAAAGCCAGGGGATCTGAGTTTGATCACTGGGACATACACAATAGAAGGCTAGAACTGACTGTCCCGATCTGTCTTCTGACCACATCGAACATGCACACGTGTCTACATATGCACATGCAAATAAATAAATGCACACAATGGTAATACTAGTCCAAAGAATGTTGCATGCGGAGCTCTTTAGAAGGGAGTTGGCTCTCAAATGTCCGTCTCACGGGCCCCTGACACACTTGGTGTTGTATCAGTGTCACATCAATGCATACACGTACTCTCCCTTTTTTCCTTCCGGGAGGGGAACAAAACTAAGCAAATGTCTAAGGAAGGCCCGAAGCAACCCAGAACAGGCCACAGGCTAGAGCTACTTCTCCCTTGAGAAATTAGTCATGAGGAGTGACATGTATCATTTCCCAAAGCCCAAACTCTAGTGCCTCTCCTAGGGTTTAATTTAAAAATCTTCTGCTTTAACTTCTTTAAGGGATTTTTTTAATTAAATGATTTTTAGTGTTCTGAGATTTTATATATATATTATAGTGTTCTGAGATTACATATATATATATATATTATAGACATATATATAGACAGACAATACTGATCTATATGTCTATAATTTATATATATATATCATATAGTATATCAATCTACTGAGTCTATTTCATGTTGCTCACATGTACATGTATTTACCTTTGGCCACTTGGAATTAGATAAAGAAAAAGAGATCATGGAAACAAAGCAATTTTAATAGAAAGCAGTGACATTTTCTAGAAGGTGAACAGAGATTTAAGAGAAGAGAAAGACAGCGTCCAGCATTCCTGACTGAGGAGACTCGCTGTTGGGTAAAGGACAGCGCTGGAGATAAGACGTAACTCACTCATTAAAAAGAAAAACAAGAACGAAAAAAGCAAAGCAGAACAAGCAAACAAAAACTTTGCGTGTGCTGGTTAATTCTTTGGTAACTTTCACGTAAGCCGGTGTGGTATGGAAAGAGGGCGTATCAGTTCCGAAAATGCCTCTAACACACTTGCCTGCAGTCAAGGACAGAGGCTATTTTCTTGGTTAATGATAAATGTGGAGCCCACAGACCAGCTCTGGGCAGCCAGTCCTGGACCGCATCGTAAAGCCAGCTGAGCAAATCATGTGGATCAATCACGGCTAGGTATCTCTCGCGTTCTCTGCAGGTCCAAGCAGGCGTGCATCATTTGCCCTTGAGAAGCGACTATCAGTGAAGTTTGCTTACTGCAGCAAGCCTGTTTGACAGACATGTGACTGCTCTCATTTAGACACTTGTGATTTCAGCTTCTGTAAATTTTGCTTAGCTCCAAAGAGACTCTCTTCTGGAGAAACGATAAAAAGACCACCCTAGTTTGACCACGGAGACAACTTCATGACTATGGTGCCTGCCCTGTAAATGACAGGGGATGGTCCCATTTGCCACGGGACCGCCTTGGACAGAGGCTAGAAAGATCTGGTAGCACTCAGAAGCACTTTTTACTTTTATCTCAGAGTGCTGCTAAACTTCTTTTTGGTCCGATTCAGTCCCTGCCTCTTGATTCCTGCTTTGACTTCGTCCCGTGACAAACTGCAAACTGTGAGCCAAAATAACCCTTTTTCTTCCCTGAGTTTCATTTGGTCAAGATGTTATTTGTTCTGGAATTGAAGGTCCAAGTTACATTTGGTTAATTTTGGTTTAGACACAAAATAACCAGGAGAGCAATAAACAAGGTTAGGACGGCAGTTCAGTAGGTGATTGTTTAGCATGAAAAAGATTTTAATTCAGTCCCAGTACAGCATAAACAAGATGCGGAGGTACACGCTTTTTTAGAACTTAGAACTTAGGAGAATCAGGAGTTCAACGTCTTCCTGGGTCACATGATACATTTAAGGTCATACAGGGCTACATGAAAACCTTGCTCAAAACCAAAACAAAATCAATGAAAATCTTTCTAGGGTTGCAGGTCAGTGTAGCTTTTTGAAGATATAACAAGACAATCTCAATCACCTTGTTAGGAGCAGATGGAAGAAGACCCCCCGAGAAATCACCAGGACCCTCAAACTGATTGGTGCTGGCATACAGCAAGGTTGCGGGCTCCTAGAAAATGCAAGCTCAGGGTTTTAGTCAATGCAGGTGGGGGAAACTCCCAGCCCAAGGCCGTCAATCAGTGGTCCATATCTTGTTCATCCCAGAAACTGTCTTTCTTATCCTAGTTCCAGAAACTGTTCTGAGTTACCTTGCCCCTGACTTGGGCCTACACAGTTTTGGTGCTCTTAGAAGCCTGACTAAAGTTTGGCTACTTTGTTCTTGTCCTTACAGCCTCTTGCTAGAATAGATACATTCCAACTTCATGCATGCAGGGGCCATGCTTTCCTACAGCAGAGCAGAGACAGCAGTAGCACAGCATAAAGCATGGACTTGAATCCAATCAGGAAGTACCGAAGGAGTATGGGGAACAACAGACTCAGACAGACAAGAGGTCAGAATTTTGGGGACGGTGCAAATTAGGACAGGACAGAGTGTTGTTGACTCTGGCTGACACAAGAATGGTAGGAGCAGCTGGGCTGTGGTGGCAGGCACCTTTCATCACAGCACTTGGTAGACTGAGGCAGGCAAATCTCTGAGTTCGAGGCCAGCCTGGTATTCAGAGAGAGTTTCAGGGCAGTTAGGGCTAACCAGAGAAACCCTGTCTCAAGCTACCCACCAAAAAACAAGCAAAAAAAAATCCCCACGAAAACAAAACCCTTCATTCTTGCCAGGTGTGGTGATTCATGCTTTAATGCTAGCACTCGGGAGGCAGAGGCAGGCGGATCTCTGAGTTCAAAGCCAGCCTGGTCTACAGAGTGAGTTCCAGGACAGCAGAGAAACCCTGTCTCGAAGAAAAAAAAATAGTGGTAAGGTTCCCTGCTTCTTCACTTGTTCTTAGATCTCTTAGACACATGGTAAGCCATGGTTGTTCGTTACCCTTTCGGTTCCAGTTTTCCCTCCACCTTGAAGCAAAGTCAAGACCTTGGACTTCCCCTCGCTCTGAGACAGGACCGTTTTATTGCTTCCTAGAAGACCAAAGCCAGCCCAGGGTCTGAGATCAAATTTCTCACATCACTAGAGTCCAGATTTTAATCCTGTAACAGGGGACACAGGGAGCACATTTTCTTCCCATTGCTCTTAAAGGGGACACACATATCTCCTCTTTGCTAAGTCTCCCGACACGATTTTCAGGTCTCTGTGTCTTAAACTTCCTTCTTGGGATTCCCCTGTAGTGTTGCTTGATGGCCATGTCATGTGGAAATTCCTTTGCAACAACATCTAGATGAAATATAACTTCGGCTTCCGCTGAAAGGAAAAGACTGCTCGAGGTGACAAGATGGAAAGGAACTGGACAGTTGGGAGAGGAGATGTCCTTCAAGGGTCACGTGGGATCTGAGAACTGTTTGCCTGAAGCTTTGAGTCACCTGAATTCCCAGGGTGTCTTCTAAACCCAGGAATGTTGGCTAGCTGTGGAGAGTGCCGGAGAGACAAATGAAAAGAAAGAAAGCTGCATTTACTTTCTTTGTTTAATAAGCTGTGTACAGATATGGATCAAACCCATTGGGCAAACAGACAAGTATTATACCCTTGAACTTCACTGCCAGATGCTCACTGGGCAATTGCAGGCAAGTGCTTTATTGTTTACATTGCACCCCCCCAAAAAAATAAAACCATAGAAAGGGAACTAGTGAGAAAGCAGAGTGGGTTCAGATGGAGTGGGAAGGGGACAACAAGGAGGCGTGCTTATAAGTCCACACTCTGTCAGACCTCAGCAGAGGGAACCACCATCGTGGCAGGTGCCGTACTCGACAGTAGAACCCTGAGTGTCTGAGCTCAGGGGTTTTTATTGACTCAGCACGCCTCAGGAGTTCTACTGATAGCACGTGCAGATCATTAGCAATCAAACGTCCCCCCCCCCCATGGAAATCCAACACCTGTAAATAATACAAAACGCCAAGCCCTAGACAACCCCTCACCCAACAGTTCATAAAACAATTATTTTATACATAACTAAAAATAAACTTCAACAATTTCTTCCCCTTTCTGTATAAGACAATAAAAATGCTTTATCTGTACAGCACAATTTAACACTACACCAGCAAAGTATTTACAAGAGGAACTGGACAGTTCCCACTCACGAGGGTTGCTAATGCACAGGACCAAATGAAATCAAATATCTATCAAGCTTTTCACAATGTCTTTGGACAGCAGAAAAATATTTTCAATGTCCAATGATCTGGAATTCACTCACAATCTTATGGGCTCCTCCAAAGGGCTTGGATTACCTCTCGGGCTCTGCCCTCTTCAGCACACACAGCTTGTCCTCTAGGCCCTGGCTGGCTCCATTCCGCTGATGGCACTGGCATCTTCAGAACACTGGGGTCCCTTGCTGCAACTGGGCTGCACTTACACCAATAGCCTCTCCTGGGCTCTCTTCACGGTGCCAGCTTCTTTACATGACCCCTTTGGACTGTATTGTGACGTTTTCATATATGCATATGATGTATTTTGATTATTTTCACCTCTCACTATACTCCCATGTCCCCTTCCCACGCCATCTGAACCCACCCTGCATTCTAACTAGTTTGCTTTCTATGGTTTTTTTTTTTTTTTTTTTTGTGGGGGAGGCAAGATCAACAATTGTCCTTTCCGGAATGTGACTGAACTTAGGAC